>OZ025250.1:22879783-23240520 GCA_964019135.1 Arenicola marina | reverse complement strand
GTCACGGAAAAATATCTATAACTAACCTCTCGTTTATACTCTTCTATGGAATTGAAAAAAAGTTATTCTGTTGCGCCATTTATTGTACAATATACTACCTCTATATCCGACAGTCTTCCGTAGATAATTTGTTCTGGCCTTAGGTGTGTGGCATAACTTAGATCCTTATAGTACCGTAACAGTGTATTAGATCATTATTAATAAATAAAGAGGCAATCACCTTTGATAAATGATCTGTAATGAGAACATAAATATCAACATGCAAAAAAATAGAGACAAAGATGAGGCCATTCCATTTACGAACTCATATAAGACGTAGATTTAGGTATAGTATATAAAGTGGAACCTGATACTATATGTTTTGATGATGTACATAGGACAATATCGCACCGTCGAAACTGACCTGATGCCGGATGCCACACAAATGTCAGAAATGGTTACTGGCCGAATTAAAAACTAATCGAAATGCCATTTTTAAAGCTTCATCACTGCCTGACTGTTGGTGGCAACGGCGAGTGCACATATTGACCAAAGAACTAAATAACCCGACACAAATGTGTATTTAGAGTATATCTTCAGCATGTATTACCATGCCTACATATAATCCATACATCGTCCGACATCTTCATGAACCATATGAAATGGCCTATGTCATTAGGTTCAATTGTTATTTTGACCATAGCCGACAACTCAGTGACCAGCAAACAAACTTATACGGATCTATAAGTTCGGTGTCCGGTCGGCCAGTTGAAAAAATCTTTTCCGGGGCTAAGTTGATCAGGATAGGCCTTTATTAGATCAGAGTCGTGTCTCCAGTACGGTGGACCTCCTACACACAGCCTTTGACGGGCTGGGGGCATGAATTATGGAAGGAGAAGAGGATGAAATCGCGCGTTCCCAAGGCGCATTGGTCTCCCTGACCATGGCCCTAGCTTATGGACATTGGAAGAAAAAGGTACATCATGTAGCTTTCAGCGAGTGGTGCACTCACTAGAAGCACCCGCGACCCTTCCCACTGCTACCCTCCTTCCCACTACCCCCTGTAACACGTCCACCCCGCAGGGTGCAGTGTCCTGGACCACGTGCGAGCGGCGAGAGTAATGGCCAGCGATGGCCGAGAAAGACCGCCGCGGGGTGGTCTCTTTGCGCCAGGGGGCATTACTTCTGTTGTAGGGTTACTGTGGGTGGTACCAGTGGCGCACAGCGACTGTTAGGAAGGCGGCGTCACCACGATGGTGGTGATGATGGGTGGACATGTACGGCGGTGCTGGTTGTTAAAGCTGAAACCGAGAGTTCAGAGTGTCCGTACGTATAATCCAATCGAAATTATAAATGTAACACTCGATCGATAATACAACGACGTTTTAGACATCTAGAATGTCAGGGGGTTAGAGAAGGAAATACTTATGTGTTCAATCCCATGAATGCACATGGCGCCATTCAATGCTGTAACAGATTCCTCAGTTTCAACAAAATGTCCCCCGACGTCCTAGTTCAAGTCACATTTTCACAGAACGAGGCCAATACTTGAGGGGTGAAGCGGCCCTGGTCTGTGGCGAATCCAGTCAATGTGATAACATCCCTGAGCTGCCTGCCACCAACGTAAAACAAGGCTCAGTAATACCTCACCGACTCATGCAAAATATTAGCAATGGAATTGTGCCCATAAACTGTGACCATACAGCTCTGGAGCCTACAATTATTGGCCGGCCCCCTGGCCATTCCCTCAGGGGGGCCGTCCACCTTGAGGGAGTTCGCCGGCACGGGGCGGGCATGCCCTACACCCGACAGGTATCACTCATATAGCAGATAATTGACATAGCAATAGTCCCTATACTCTTCAATATTCTAGCGACCGTTGGATTTAACTGGAATTGGCTTGGCTGGAGAGGAAATATTACGGCGACGTTGTGACCTGACTCTTGTTATGTGGTTCTTGTTACAGCGCCCCACCCCACCCCACCCCCCCCTGCACATCACCCCGCCACACCTATCATCACTTCACCCCACCCCACCTCCCTGCACATCACCCCGCCACACCTATCATCACTTCACCCCGCCCCACCCCCTGCACATCACCCCGCCACACCTATCATCACTTCACCCCGCCCCACCCCACCCACCTGCACATCACCCCGCCACACCTATCATCACTTCAACCCACCCCACCCCCTGTACATCACCCCGCCACACCTATCATCACTTCTACCCCACCCCACCCCACCCCCGCCCACCCCCACCTCACCCCACCCCCACCCCACCCCACCCCCTGCACATCACCCCGCCACACCTATCATCACTTCACCCTGCCCCACCCCACCCCCTGCACATCACCCCGCCACACCTATCATCACTTCACCCCGCCCCACCCCACCCCACCCCGCACTACAGCACACCAACAATTTATTTTACCTTAAGGGGGAACCTCTTATCTTATTTTAAATTTCGTTGTTTTTATTCATATATATATATTTCATTTTTGAGAAATGGTACCCTAATTATATATATATATATACATACATAGAATATTGTATATACATCAGTCAAATAGGTACAATACTTATACCTTACATTTTAAATATGGTTATTAACTATTTATGTTTAAATAAAAACTGGTGTGTGTTTGGCGTCTCGCAGCAGCACGGAGGGGGTTCCAGGGCTGGACCTTCTCCACGGTCCCGCTGCTGGGGGGAGGAGGCCCAGGGCACGTGGGACCCTGACCGCTCACCGACAAAGGTCAGCTCCCGACACCCTCGTGGAGGGGGCAATGTTACAACAGTGTCCTCCAGTCTGTCTGCATGGGGCACTCAACTCCGACCCGACTATGTCATAACAGTGTTACTATTTCAACAAAAGTAAACATTGGACGAGCGGGAAAGCAGAAATATTTGGCGGGAATGGTTTTATGACTTGAGAAGCGGACCCATTCAAACACCAGTCCGTATGACGTCGAAATCACGCAGTCGATAGAGCGGCGCACTTGTGATCGTAAGGTTGTGCGTTCAATTCTCGATGGGAATCTTATTTATATATTTACGGATGACAGCAACGATTACTTAGGCTGTAGTCTTCAACATAGTAGGCACAGATCCTCGAAGCCTCGAGTCAATTCATTTATTCTAAGACTAATCTTAATGTTAGTTCAGGCGGCTCCACCGTTTCGTTTGTTTACATGTTGTTGTGTGCGTTAACAACGCCTCAGCGTCCCGGTGAATAACTCTCGTCTTTGCTAAGTGTGCCTTTTTAGAAAATTTAGCTAACGGGAATTTTGTCAATTTATGTTTGAAGGCATGTGTTTTTAGAGCATCATATTTGGCGGAAGTGAGTCCAGATATACTGAAATCACGTCTTACTAGAACAGTTAACTGCGCGAGTGAACCCAAATATATTAAACCCAATGGTTCTTGGCGCATTTAACTGCGGGAGTGAGCCCAAATCTATACGGAAACCATGTGCTCTTGAGCGATTAACTCTGAGAGGGCCCGACAACATTTGATGCTATTTTGATGAAATTGATGTGGTGAGATTATCTCCTACGACAGGCAAAGGGGCCACCGTGTCACGTGGCAATCTTGGTCACGTGGCAACTCAAGCTGTTCGGCTCCCCGATGACCTTCGAAGAGGTGCAAGACAGACTAAAGTAAGTGCCCCTCCCAGCCCCCCCCCACCCCCCACCCCACCCACAAAACTACCACAAGATAAAGATGTGTGACATTTAAATGCCAGAGGCGCCCCAGTCAATGCCAACTAGTTCAGATAAATAAATACCTTTGGAGACTTTACATGGTGACCTTCAAAATGATGCTCAAATTCAAAAGTACCTATAATATATAGCGTGAATTTTACATTTGATTTCAGGACTTTGAAGGACTCTTACAGCGGGCGTTACCTTAACGCCTCATCCAGCCCAGTGTGCTACCCGCCACCCGTCAAGACCAGACTGGTGGCGCCCATGTCGGAACGCATTCTCAAGGTAGGTGGCGTGGCGCCCATGTCGGAACGCATTCTCAAGGTAGGTGGCGTGGCGCCCATGTCAGAACGCATTCTCAAGGTAGGTGGCGTGGGCGCCCATGTCAGAACGCATTCTCAAGGTAGGTGGCGTGGGCACCCATGTCAGAAGGCATTCTCAAGGTAGGTGGCGTGGCGCCCATGTCAGAACGGCATTGTTAAGGTAGGTGGGCGTGGCGCCCATGTCAGAACGCATTCTCAAGGTAGGTGGCGTGGCACCCCTGTCAGAACGCATTCTCAAGGTAGGTGGCGTGGCACCCATGTCAGAACGCATTCTCAAGGTAGGTGGCGGGCACCCCTGTCAGAACGCATTCTCAAGGTAGGCGGGCGTGGGCGCCCATGTCACAACGCATTCTCAAGGTAGGTGGCGTGGCGCCCATGTCAGAAGGCATTCTCAAGGTAGGTGGCGTGGCGCCCATGTCAGAACGCATTCTCAAGGTAATTGGCGGGCGCCCATGTCAGAACGCATTCTCAAGGTAGGCGGCATGGCGCCCATGTCAGAAGGCATTCTCAAGGTAGGTGGCGTGGCGCCCATGTCAGAACGCATTCTCAAGGTAGGCGGCGTGGCTCCCATGTCAGAACGCATTCTCAAGGTAGGCGGCGTGGCACCCATGTCAGAACGCATTCTCAAGGTAGGCGGCGTGGCACCCATGTCAGAACGCATTCTCAAGGTAGGCGGCGTGGCACCCATGTCAGAACGCATTCTCAAGGTAGGCGGCGTGGCACCCATGTCAGAACGCATTCTCAAGGTAGGTGGCGTGGCACCTCTATCAGAACGCATTCTCAAGGTAGGTGGCGTGACACCCTTTGTCGGAAGGCATTCTCACGGTAGGTGGCGTGGCGCCCTTGTCGTAACGCATTCTCAAGGTAGGTGGCGTGGCACCTCTGTCAGAACGCATTCTCAAGGTAGTTGGCGTGGCGTCTTCATGCCTCTTGGAGAGTTAGGTCAGCATTTACTTACCCACCGGTCAGTCCCATTTACCGGTCGGCCGGGTTCTATGCCTTCATGGTCTTTACCGACCCCCCTCACCTACCCACCTCTCACTCTCTCTCCCTTTCTCTGTCCCTCAGATCCTGGTGCTATCGGCCGGGTTCTGTGCCTTCATGGCCTTCTACGAGACCTTCGAATACGCCTTCTGCTACAACGACGAGAAGAAGGAGCACGAAGAGATGTTGGCCCTCCAGCGGCGGGCCAATCGTGTGGCGGCCGCCCAGGACTGCCCCCCAGCCGCCACCCCCGCCCGCGCCGGGCCCTCCAGGACCCCCGCCCGCCACCCCGGCGACGGCCGCTCCGACGAACGCGCGCGACTCCTCGGCGACGATGACGACATCGACGCCGAGATGATCCCATTGGACGATCTCTCAGCCAATGGGGCCGCGGCGTCGGCTGGATCAGCCAATCAGAGCTCGTATTGTTTGTCGGGCGCGGTGGATGGCGGTGCCGCGGTTGCCTCGGCACCCGCAGTGATGACGCAGTGGGGTGATCGTGACGTCAGCCGCGGTGGTCACGTGAACGGGGCGTTCCGCGATGACCTGTGGGCGTCTGCTGATGAGTCGCCCCTGACCCCGGCCGCTGACCCTGCGGGGTATTCGATCCACAACCACGCCTCCATGGACCGCGCGGAACTCGGGGGAGGAGACGCTGGTCTTTATGACGTCACAATGGGTGGCGTCACCGATCACAACGACGTAGCTGCGATGGATACTAACATATCAATGGTGGGGCTTTCCGCAGCGGGTGAGAGTGTGGGTGGTGTGGGACACGCTATAGTAATACCCCCGCCGAGGGTTTCACCCGACGCCTCGCAAACGATTCCGAAATTGTGTCCGGAGCGGGCCGCCAGGTGACGAGAACTATGACGTAATCATGTGACGTCACTGCTGAAATAAATCCTGCCACATGGCCTTCCGCGAAACTTCCGAAAAACATTCCCTCGAGTCTTGTCCGTGAGAGACCTTAAAGCTGGTGTGATCTAGTGTGAGTATTGAAAGCAGTCAGCGCCACACGTTGTAATGAGTTATAGTTAGTTAGCCTGGTGTTCGCCAGTACCGTAGTCTTCCAATAATGCGCCACGCCCCCCCCCCCCTCCCCCTCCCCACACACAGACATTTGTACAGACAGGACGGCCCACCAGTTGTGATCGCCAACGCCTGTATCACGTGATCCCGGAACTATAAATATTACCTTGGGGATTGCTCGTAATTCTTAGTGAAGCGATCCCCTGGCCCAGGATAAATCCTTCTCCCACTCTGTGACTGACTGCTTGGCGATGACATTGGTTTTCGTTCCGGTTTATCTGTACAAATCTCCCGTTTTATCCTAGGATAGCTTGTCTAAAATACATCCACAAGACATAACCTTTCTCTGGCAGAAATGACAATACGGAGTGACTAATTTGTCTGCAGGAGGTGCATGCTTTCATGCGATGACGCCATCTTGACATTTCGTAAAACCAAAATAATACCCAGAATGCATTGCATATGCAGTGGCGCCTCATGGTGGAATACTTTGAACTCTGACTTGCAAAGTCGTGTATTCGTTTAGTTAATCTGAAACGCCTTATTCAGAGTGAGAAAAAAAGCTGTTTGGGTAACTTATATTAGCGAGGTTCAGTACTCAGTGACTTCATGATTACATATCAGGGGCCGTATTCATAATCTCCACGTAAGTTACGCACGAAAAGTGCATTTTCGTCTTAGCCTCAACAGCTCGTTTTGGTGGTGCTCATGATTCCGAAATCCTCTTCAATATAATTTTAGCACTTTCTTAATTCAGAAAATCCACTTCTTGGGTGACTACTTAGGTATTTTGAACCCGATAATCGCTCGACAAAGCGTTCACTTAGCGCTAAGTCTAGTGGCGTAGCCTAAGTGGTGCTTATGAATACGGCCCCATGACTATACGTGTATGTTATATATGGCCACGGACAAAGTTACACCCAGGATATATCCATACAGGCACACTCTTATAATTTACTGTATTCATTAATTTATTAAAGTCCTTATATGTAACTAAAGGGTTCAGGGAGAGATGGTGTTTAACTGACATATAATTAGCATCCATGTGACCGTCCAAATAGCACGCCACATCTGTACAGTATAATTTTGGTCAGCGGTAAGAAGGTAATTACGTGCAACATGGTATAGTTGATAGTAGGCTTTTGATGTACGGCGGGGCATTGTGCATGCAGATGGGTTTGACGCCTCTTGTATGAGCAGCTTTAAGTGCGCATCCCGCATGCATTCAACAAAACGATTGTTGCACAAGCAGCTTTAATTAAGTGTTGGACACGTAAGTAGCAACAACGCCAATTCACCGAGCGTTGTGTTTTGAGACCGCCCCTATATGCTGGGTAATAATATTCAACGAAAGGGTGTTGTACAATTAGCTATACGTCCAGTCCAGGACACGTAAGCACCAACAGACTTAAAGTGACTTCTACACGTGGGATCGCTGCGGGAGCCAATGTGAGACATGAGTTAGCGCTGTGATATGTCTGCTATGAATCGTGATAACGACTTTGTATTTCGCTATGAGTTTGGGTTTTAGGGTGGAAGATCATGTTTTGAGTTCAGTGATCTACGTTAATGATCGTATTTTATGTAATGCATATCCCATGTTTTGTCAACATACCAGCGGGGTATGGTGAAGATGGAGTATTTATAGCCTGGTTGTGCACTGTTCCTTCGCTGACACTTGATTTCAGTAACTGCAGGTTCAATGGGAAAAGATACAGAGTGATTTAACATCGGTATTTAAACTTCAACGTGCTGTTGACAACTTGAACTGATTAATGCTCTTGACGAGGTATATATAGATATACATGTATATCATGATCGAAATCTAACAATCTTTTAACAAGCTCACTTCGTTAACCGTTCCCTTCAACGGACAAATTGTGAACAGCTTGCAAATTGTTCCTTGTTTCTCAAAGCGTAGTGACAACATTGTACAAGAAATAGGATCAGCGTTAAACGATTGCATAACGGGATTTTATAGATGACTTTTATTATAAAATGGATGGCCACGTGGCCTGTATGTGCCGGAGGCCGAGTTATATGAGTAAGCGCGTTGTGAGCATGGTACTGACAAATGAATGATGGCATTTTATGCCGTTTACATGATGCTCTACATGGTGTCCATAAACAGGGATTCAACAACGTTACCGTGTTTGTGTTTTAGCTTCCATTGCGATCGTATGCACCTAATATATAATGCTCACCTTTCATTTTTACAGCTACGGAACGCGGCGGAAAGCATAATGAGTTGGTCCTTCGGTAATACTGTATATTAGACCAGTTCTGGCCAATGCGCTTGTCGAACTTTGTATGATACTGACTGAAGTAGCATTCACTAATAGTGTATATTACACCAGGTCTGGCCAATGCGCTTGTCGAACATTGTATGGTACTGACTGCAGTAGCATTCACGAATAGTTTATATTAGACCAGGTCTACCGCTTGTCGAACATTGTATGGTACTGACTGCAGTAGCATTCACTAATAGTGTATATTAGACCAGGTCTACCGCTTGTCGAACATTGTATGGTACTGACTGCAGTAGCATTCACTAATAGTGTATATTAGACCAGGTCTGCCGCTTGTCGAACATTGTATGGTACTGACTGCAGTAGCATTGACTAATAGTGTATATTAGACCAGGTCTGCCGCTTGTCGAACATTGTATGGTACTGACTGCAGTAGCATTGACTAATAGTGTATATTACACCAGGTCTGGCCAATGCGCTTGTCGAACATTGTATGGTACTGACTGCAGTAGCATTCACTAATAGTGTATATTAGACCAGGTCTGCCGCGTGTCGAACATTGTATGGTACTGACTGCAGTAGCATTGACTAATAGTGTATATTAGACCAGGTCTGCCGCTTGTCGAACATTGTATGGTACTGACTGCAGTAGCATTGACTAATAGCGTATATTAGACCAGGTCTGCCGCTTGTCGAACATTGTATGGTACTGACTGCAGTAGCATTGACTAATAGTGTATATTAGACCAGGTCTGCCGCTTGCCGAACATTGTATTGTACTGACTGCAGTAGCATTGACTAATAATGTATATTATACCAGGTCTGCCGCTTGTCGAACATTGCAGGGTACCGACTTCAATAGTATTGTCTAATATTGTATATTAGACCAGGTCTGCCGCTTGTCGAACAGTGGATGGTGCTGACTTCATTAGGCCCGAGCCGTGACAGGAAGCTACATCTAGCCACCAAAGAGAGGCCACCGAAATGCCAGTCACACGCCACGTGATGGCAGCATGGTGGCAACGTGGTGGCAGCGTGGTGGCGGCGTGGTGGCCGCGTGGTGACCGCGTGGTGGCAGCGTGGTGGCCCCCCCTATCCAGCATATCTGGATCCGACCCTGAAACCGGCGCCCCCGGTTTTAGGGACGGGGGAGGGGGGGGGTGTAATTAATACATTGCTGGGTTTGGGGGGCCGGTAGAGCCCCGCCTTTTTCACCGCCAACATCCGCTCTATGAACGCACATTTTCAAAAAACCAATGTCCGCTCTATAGGGGTATCACAAATATCCGCTCTCTCAGGCATCAAGGCACCCGCGGAACCCCCCCACCAGATTTGTATAATGGTGCCCCCCCCCCCACATCTGCGTCTTATCCTGACGAGTTGCTGGAAGGAATGACCCTTAGTTTCTCTGAGGTTTCTGACTTCTCGCAATCAGCCGGGCCTTGCCACAGCGTGGGTCATTTTGCCCCGGTTAGTAACCTTAACATTTGATCGCTGTATGAAAAATACGGCGCAGTATATTCCGCATCTGAATTATGTTTGGGGCTTGACTTGGACTTATCTTTGGTCGTGTTCATTTATCAAAAAAAATCCCCAAGCTAGTATCCACTATAAGCTCTAATTTCTCCCAGTGTTTACCATAGATGGCAACAGCCCAGAATCTTTTACTTCGGTAACAAAGGTCAGCTCTTCTGCTTCAGCGCCCATGTAGATTTGTTAAGGTATCACGTAACAAACAGGAACAAATATAAAACGCTTCAATGCAGGTGGCAGCACCGCAATTGCGCGATATTGTGGTGGGCCATTTGACCCCGGTGGGTCATTTTGCCCCATGTTCCCCTACGCGCTTCGTTCACGCATGTCTACATGGGCAGTTTTGAGGAGGGATATCTCTGAAAATGTGCGTTCATAGAGCATAGAGAAAAATACCCCTTCCGAGCGGATTATGGACGCAAAACGCCCGACTGAGCGTATTTTGGCGGTGATAATTGAGGGCTTTACTGCCACCCCTCCGCCCCCCACGCCCCCCTCGCCCACAGCAATATATTAAGTAAGCAACCGACAGGGTGACACCAAAGACAAGAGATATTCGACCATAGGTCGAGGACGAAAATCCATAAGTACTTTTGGAAGCTGTAATAATGGTGACGTGACGAGTCGTCAGGGTCAATTTCGGCTGAAGGGCCTTTTAAGCGCAATTTGGGCTAAATACTGCCTTCAACAGCCAGTGTGGGCACTGTAGGCGGAGCTTAAATGAACATCCAGTTTGAAGCCAAGAGCGCTTCTCTTGAAGCATTATTAACGGTACTTTCGTATCTTTTATTTATTATGTCTTCGTGACGTCATTTGACGGTCACGACAATATTCGCGATGGCTTCTATTTTGCTAAATATACCTACTTATGAACTCATGGGTGAACTCATGCACTTATGGGTGATGTTAGCTATTGCCAAATTAGCTGAACATCAAGCTGGCCCAATCTTTCGTAGGAGAATGCTACCTATGACGTTGACGCACACTTATCACCCTCGCCATAAGGTGTCTCTGAAGACGACGTGTAACGTAAAATACACCGGAAGCCACCCTACCGTATAGTAGATGATAGTCCCGCGCATATGCGAAACAATCGTACATGTTGTGGTAAAAGCATGAATTTGGCACACATGTTTGAAATTCCACCATGGATAATCAAATTGAGCTATAGTGTCAAATCAGATTTGAAACCTGACGTCTATGGCGGCAATTTCCATAGTATCTTGGAAACTGACAAGGACAAGGATAAAACTGTTATTCTGATGTCTATCCATAGCTTTGCAGGTTCGAAGTATGCCACATGAACCATTATGGATGACTTCTTTCTCTGTAGCCTAAACCCTGTATCTACAGTCTAAACATCCTCACTCAGAAGGTTCTGCCTTGTCACCAGAGCGTTTCTCCAATTGGCTAGGATGGCGTTCTACTTGTAGTTACCCCATTACATTTACTCGTAGTGATGGCGGGCGCGGATGATTCTCAATGAGAGGGTAAGTCTTTCAGGTTTCCGTTGCAAACGTGACACGCATTTTTGCGAGCAAAGCTACGAGATACGAGCGAAATGAACCTAGATCTCGAAATCTGTAACCTATTGTTTGTAGATATGTGACCACGGTACATATGGTTATCCTCACAATGACGCCCCTGCATCTTTTAGATTTGCAGATATTGTGTATTATTGTTGAAATAGCCGTCATTATGGCAAACTAAAGACGCCTTGCTCTTGAAGAAAAGTTGCTGAATTCTTTGACCACGAAAACCAATACATAGAGTTAAATAGAGTGATCCCACTTCGTTTTGGAGATGTTGTGTACTGTTACAGACCGTATCCGCCATCTTGGAAAAATGGCAGATGCGTTGCCCCAACTTACACAGTAGCACTTTTTATTCCCCAAAAAGTATACTTAAACATAAAAATCATCAGTGTTAATTTTCAAAATATTGAGTATTTTCGTGGTCTTGTCCGCCATTTTGAAAACACAAAACACGTTGCAACAGGATAAACAATAATTATTTTCTTTCGAATTCAGTGACCCCGAAAAAATATGTACAGGTATCAAAATAATAGTTCTATCCCTGTTGTTTTCAAGATATTCAGTATTTTGCTGGCCTGGTTCGTCATATTGGAAAATGGCGGAGGCGTTGCTCCTAGATCCACGAGAAATTTGTTCTTTTTTTTCGTTCAGGGGCCTGAGCTAGCCTCCTGAGCTAGCTCAGTCTACTAGCCCATGCCGCTGGCCCAGGGCATCAGCCGAGGCCCCTAAACCAGGCCTAGCCCTGGCCGCTAGTCCAGGCTGCTGGCTCTGGGCGCTACCCCTGTAAGCTACCCTAGGTTGCTAGCCTGGGCCGCTAGCGCAGGTTTACCCCAGTATGCTAACCCAGGCCGCTAGCCAGGGCGCCAACCCAGGCCGCTAGCCCAGGCCCCTGGCCCAGGCAGCTTTGCCCAGACTGCTAAGCCAGGCCGCTAGCTGAAACCGTTAGCCCAAGCTCCTAGTCGAGGCTGACCGAGGAAGCATTGTGTTAGGGAGGCGGGGGCATGGGGTTGACCAAGGGAGTATTGTCATGGGGGGCAGGGGGCATGGGGCTGACAGAGGAAGTATTGTCATGTGGAGGGAGGGGGAATGGGGCTGATCGAGGGAGTATTGCCATGATTGAGGAGGAGGATTAGGCTGACCGAGGGAGTTGTCTCGGGGGGGGGGGGGGGATGGGGCTGACCGAAGGAGTATTGTTTCGAGGGGTGGGGGGGAGGCTGCCCGAGGGTGTATTGTTTTGGGGATGGGGCAGACCGAGGGAGTATTGTCATCTCTTTAGGACAAATATTAAGAAAGCCTTAGCTTCTCTTTAGGACAAATATTAAGAAAGCCTTAGCACTTTTACGTTTTTCCTTTAACCGGACGGCCTTGACCTTTGACCTTTGACATTGGAAAGTCTATGACATGACAATTGTAGAGATTCGGGCACGCCACATTTTCATAAATATTGGTGAACGATAGCTGTTGTCGTTAGGGCAGTAGAGGGTAGGAAAAAATGCAAACAAACAAACATCGTTGTTAAAAAAAATCGTCCTTCCGACATAAGACGACATATCTACGATATTTCGTCTTAATAATAGTACAAATATCTTTGGTGACACTTACGTGGGACAGAAACAAGTTGAGGGAAGAGCGCCGCCTTCTGGGAGGGTGAGAATGTCACTGCACTTATTTAAATTTGCGCCACCTAGCGAATGGCCCAACATTTATAGAAGGGATCATAATGCCCGCTTGCAGGACACCATCCATCGCCGGGATGAACTGTCGCCCACAACGCTTTCAAGCGGGTTGTGAACTCAAACAAGGCTGGCCACTAGGTCTGCATAGTTAAGACGAAAATCTACGATTTTCGTCTTATGTCGGTGTGTCTGTGTGTCTGTCTGTCTTTAAGACGAAAATTTCCAATTTTCGTCTTATGTCGGTGTGTTCGGTGAATCTGTATGTGTGTCTGTCCGTTTGTAACGCGGGGCATTATCTTTCGAATGCCTTAAGCTATCGACTTCCAAATTCACAAAAAGATGCGGAATGGCAATCGTCAGGCTAAGTTCGTAGATGGGCTATGTAGGTCAACGGTCAAGGTCACAGGAATTTTTCGCAATTCGCTTAACCATTGATAGATAGGAACAAAAGTCGGCAAAATCTCTATAGCGTTCCGAGTTTGTACTTAATGACGCTCAAAATTAATTCACGTATTGGGCTCATAGGTACCTTATATACGGTGTTTCAATTGTGAACATCGTCCGCATAGTTCTTCTGCAAAAAATTCCCAAAGTTTAACATGGGACCCTATGGGAGCATTTTGGCGGGAATCAGGCCTCCTTAATTTCTCCATGAAGGGGACATGTCAGACAAACGACACGTTGCGTCAGACATGACATTAGTATTTGGGCGTAAAATATTATATTGACCAAGGTCACGCTTCCAAGGTCAAGGTCACATCAAGGTCAAAGTTACGAAACATGTATTCCCGCGTATCTTCGTTAATATTTGGTCTAGAGATTCGCGATTCGTTTCAGAGTATTCTTCAAAGAGATACGCAAAAGTGCCGAAAGCGCAAAAAATTCGCTGTGACTACATAAATGCAGATAGATGACTCATATGTAGTGGAATACGTACCCATATTACTGACATCATGTATGCCAAATACCATAAAAATCGAACCAGTAGTTTCGACGCTGGCAAATAATCACACTTTAACATGGCCAAGCCCATTATAAAGCCTCGATACGCCAAATGACTGACGGCGTGTTAACGTCATGAATTGGGTCTTAACATAGTCGAATTGGTCCCATAACCACAATTTTCGTCTTCCTTCTCAAGCTCTGCTTGACCGTCTCGGTCTTTAAGACGAAAATTTCCAATTTTCGTCTTATGTCGGTGTGTTCGGTGAATCTGTGTGTCTGTCCGTTCGCTGTGACTACATAAATGCAGATAGATGACTCATATGTGGTGGAATACGTACCCATATTACTGACATCATGTATGCCAAATACCATCAAAATCGAACCAGTAGTTTCGACGCTGGCAAATAATCACACTTTAACATGGCCAAGCCCATTATAAAGCCTCGATACGCCAAATGACTGACGGCGTGTTAACGTCATGAAATGGGTCTTAACATAGTCGAATTGGTCCCATAACCACAATTTTCGTCTTCCTTCTCAAGCTCTGCTTGACCGTCTCGGTCTGTCTGTCGGAGCATTATCTGTCGAATGACTAAAGATATCGTTCTCTTCTTTTACCAAAACATTCCGGCAGCCAATCGACAGGTCAAGTTCGTAGATGGGCAATATAACTCAAAGGTCAACGTCACGATGACGTCATACGTCCAAAACACATTTTCCGCTCTAGCTCTCTTAATATTGCAGCTAGAGAGCCGCAATTAGTGTCAAAATACTCAGCTCCTCAAAGTCTTTCTCGTTACTGACATCAGATTTGATGTAGGATGAAAAGTTTTCGCGCCACGGGCTCTTGAAAATTGACAACTTTGGATATTTTTATATTTTTTACACAGTTTGAGATATTGACTTCTCCTTCTGCATAGATAATGCCACGGCCTACCGTCAGACCAAGTTTGTAGATGGGCAATCTAGGTCAAAGGTCAAGGTCACAGGAATTTTTCACATTTCGCTTAACCATTGAAAGATAGGACCAAAAATCGGAAAAATCACTACTACTGTCTTAGTTTGCATCTAATGACGCTCACCATTATTTCTGTTATTGGGCCCATAGGTACGTTATATATCGTCTCAAAATTGTAAAAATCGCCAGAATAGTTTTCCCGCTAAAAATTCCCAGTTTAACATGGGATCCTACGGCACCATTTTGGCGGGAAAGTGGTCTCAATTTCTCCGTGAAGGGCACAAGTGAGACAAACGTCACCTGGCGTGATACATGACATTAGTAATTGGGCACGAATAACTATATTGGTCAAGGTCACGCTTCCAAGGTCAAGGTCGCAGCAAGGTCAAGGACACGAAACATGTGTTCCCGCGTAACTTCGTTAATATCGCGTCTAGAGATTCGTTGTTTGTTGGAGAGTATTTTGCGGAGAGAGGCGGACACGCATGACTGGCTCAAATGTTTCCGGATACTGAACGATTTTCGAGTAATCGGCCAATCTATATTCAGCGTACGTGTCAAGTGGCGTTTTAAACTTTGCAAGGCCATAACTCGGTTAATATTTGAGATAGGGAGCCCAGATTTGGCATGAATGGAGAAAGAAATGTGAGCTAGACTTGTGAAAACCACCTCAGAAATGCTCTAGGACGTTTAGTTTGGCCGCTAGAGCGCTCACAAGAGGTGCACCCCCCTCCATGCCGACGCTCCCATTATGAGTCAACAGCGATATGGACCGGCACTCTTTCGGGGTTGCGATGGCCGCCGTTCGCTTAATAGCGACGCTAGAGAGTCGGGATTAGTTGCAAACGACGGTCAAACGTCGACTTGGATATTGAAACCGCCTTCACATTTTGCCTATCACGCATAGTTTTCCCGCTAAAAATTCCCAAAATTTAACATGGGACCATACGGGAGCATTTTGGCGGGAAAATGACCTCCCCAATTTCTCCATGAAGGGGACATCTCAGACAAACGACACCTTGCGTGAAACATGACAGTAGTATTTGGGCGGAAAGTACTATATTGATCAAGGTTACGCTTCCAAGGTCAAGGTCACGGCAATGTCAAGGTCACGGCAAGGTCAAGTTCAAGGTCACGAAACATGTTTTCGCGCGTAACTCCGTTAATATTTTTTTGTTTCAGAATATTCTTCAGAGACAGGCGCAAAAGTAATGTGCCCTCAGATTTCACCTCACATTTATAGTTTTGGAATTATTGGATCATCAAATTGTAACCTAATAAAAATTACCTATATGTGGCGCAATATGTACCAATATTACTAATATCATGTGTGCTAAATTCCAACGAAATCGAACCAGCAGTTTGGACGCAAAGAAATAATCAAACATTAACATGGCCAATCCCATTATAAAGATATGACGCGTGAGTACGCAATGACGTTTCGGCCTACCCCCCAATGTTGTCGCTAGCCCTTTGCAATTTTATTGTCAAAAAGGGACGCCAGCAGGCCGAATGTTTCATCAACCGAAATGTGTTTCCAGCATAAAAACGAAAAAATATTAATAATAGGTACCCAGTTGGGTTTGAACACCCAACCTTCATGCCCACTGTCGAACGCCTTATCCACTACGCCAAAGTGCCGCGTTGTACGTATATGCTACTGTTTCAGAAGTCCGCAAACCCGCTCGATCAGTCATATTTCATACGAAATCCTGCCCTCGGTCTTCCATAGGCTCGACCGAAACACAACATCCGCCCGTCTCGATCTTTATATCTCGCACCACAACGAAACAGGTCCACATTGGGTAATATTGGGTATATATCCGCGGTTTGTTTCAGAGTATTCTTTAGAGACCTTTTGGAGATTCATATATTCTCGCTATCTTCCAGCTATGTTATAAGCGGGATTATGAATGCGGCCCCTTTATCTGTGACCTTTCATAGTTATCGGCTCATGGTCAGTTGCACCTATCCCCCGATTTTCGTCTTTCCTCTCAAGCTATGCTTGACAAATTCTAGTTTATTTGATATTTTGTTGAGGCTTCGAAACTACGCTGAGATAATTGGAGCTTGCTGACGTTGGCGCGCTTGCTGACGTTGACGCGCCCCATACGTACGAACAAATTGTTGGTGTGCACCAAGCTTTCCACACGGTGGCGCTACGCAGGCTCTTTTGCCTGCTGCTGTCGGCCGGGGGCAAAGTTCAAGATTCTTGATAAACGGTCAAATCAGCTGTAATTTCTTGCAACCTTATAATTTTCAAGAATAAAACATAAAAATATCGAGCTCTGTGTATTCATTACAGCAAAATACATCTTGTACCACTTTGTAACAGTTCTAATTTAGAGTGAACTTGTTCTTTTCATCGCCTGATATGGTGTGTTATTAGGCTTAGGCTGGGTCCCCGGCACTAATTTGTAGGCATGCGCGGTGCATTTTCCTACCAATTTGCACAGCGCCGCCCTGGCGAGCAAGTGGGAAAATACATTGAGGAAGTAGGCACACCAACATCCCGGGCTTCCGGTGGGATTCCCCAAGCGCTGGTGTACTAAAGTTTCCGCAACGAGGAAGGAGCATTTTAGGCAGACCTCAGGACGTCCAGTGACTAGGGTGACATCTAGCAGGTACATAAAAATGTGGGCAGTTTCGGTGCTTTGTCAGTGCGTGTTGTGAACTGGTCTGCGCCTTAAGAATAAATATATCTCAGTTGGTATGATAGGCGCTTAGGCTTAGCCCTGGTACTTAGCTAGGGGCACAACGGTGTCCATGCTAAATTCTTCACACGCCAGTCGGGAATCGACTGTACCTTTTATCAAAATGTGTGCGCATACAATCATAGTCTTTACATATTCTATATACTTTGTTCTATCTTCTGGCATCAGGAAAGTGTGTCAACACTATAGATGGTTCGGCTATATTTTCGGGAAGAAATGTTGGAGCACACAATTTATCCCGATCAATCGCCATGCGTATGCAGCGCCACCTGGCGAGTCCCGCCACCCTTTGAATGATTCATAGCGTGGGTCCCAAACTTTGCAACCGTGAATTACCTGCGATAGAGGGCATTGCTGTTGCCCTTAAGTTCAAAGTGTGAGACTGATAGGTACCGCCCTCTATCGGAGAGTCATATGCTAATGGAGCAGAGAAACCAAGTTGCATTCACAGGTACCAGCATGCGCCAAAAAACAAATATGGTGGATAATTGGTTCGGAAAGGTTGTGTGCTCCAACATTTTTTGTGAAGATATAGCCGAACAACCTAGTGTTGACACACTTTCTTGGTGTCAGAAGATAGCACAAGGTATATAGAATATATAAATACTATGATTGTACGCGTATACATTATGATAAAAGCTACAGTCGATTCCCGACTGGTGTCTAAAGAGTTTAGCATGGACACTGTTGTGCCCCTAGAGAAGCAGGCTTACCAGGGGACACTAGCGCCAACCCTGGTACATGCCGCTCTCTCTGACCATGCCTATAAATGGTCTTAAACACCTCTAAAATGCAATATGCCGTAAAAGTATATGGAAGCAGTCACAAGGAAAAGTGTGATTTTTTTTTCCATAAAGTTGGAGAATTAAAAAAAAAAAAGGTCTCTTGCCCTTTTTAAAATGAAGGATACCACATGATACCCTCTAGATTACACACTGATAGGTCTTGTGTTGAAAAATATATGGTGTCAAGTAGTGCCTAAAATATGGTCGTATATCCTATTTACATCCTTACTAAGCTTTGATTTCATTGTATATATTGACTGTCTTACCAGTACTTGAACAGACGCTTTTAACCACTTTTTGTCATCACATCAATGGGAGAGGGAAGGGAGAGTGGAGCCATGTCCCCAGAGGTAACCAGGGTCGGGTTCAGAATCTGGATAGAGAGGGGTGGGGGGAGTTTCGATTTTCATATGTTAAATGGTATAAATTGTAGCCCTAAGAGGGAGAGCCGGGTCGGCCACCACCCCCCCCCCCCCTTCCACCCTGGATCCGCCCCGGGTAATCCCCTACTGTTTGCAAAGAATCACATGGGATCTTTATCATTCGACCACGCAGACATGGCCACAATGGGGCGCGAACCACCGATCCTCGTGTCGTTGGCCTGATTAAGTTCAGTTAAATGTATGGCATATTTAATCCTGCAAACAGATGTTATGTGTGCGTGGTTCGGTCGACTTCATCACATGCTGATTTGCTGGGTCTCTAATTGGCGGCGTCATACTATGGGCTGCAACTAAAAGAAGCTCAACGTATGTTTTGCTTGTTTGTAAAAATAAATGTCGATGCTTGCTCGATAATTTTTGCGAAAATAGTCAAACAAGGCTACCAAGATTTTTCTCTAGCATGGGGTTGAATTTGCTTTCCCCATTACTTATCATGGGTTTTGTTGGTGTGTAACCTTCACCAGTCTGTTTTTGACAGGCAAGCTGGGTCCCAGCGAAACAGCATTTAGATCACTCTCTGCCTGCGACTCACTCGGCACTCTCTGCCATCGACTCACTCCGCTAGGGCTCCATTAAAGCCTAGCTTGGGTAGAGCCACCGTGCGGGGAGCTTGCATTTAGAGATGTGCATTTCCGTGAATTAGCGTCACCTGGCGAATGGGCCAAAATTAATAGGTTAGATCATAATGCCCTCATGCATGACACGACTCATCACGGCCCGCGCCATGCTAACCGCGCTGGCCACACGGCGGGTGGCGGCTCGTAACCAGTTATAATAGCTAATAATAATAGTATAGCTTCATAACGTTTTGTGAAGTAATTGAGTTTAGGACCTGTCTCTACTGACGATAGACCCCATGATATGGTTCTGCCCACAAGTAAACATCTGTGGTCGAGGGCGTGTATTGTTTTGATGGTTGAGTGCGTTTCGTTGAGTTAAAGCCAATGAGCAGAGAGTCAATATAAAAGCACATGCGTTTGTATTCCTCTTTGACGTCACTTTCCTCGCTCGCAGAAGTTAAATGGGCAGGTGCGAAAACAAGTGGAAAAAGTATGCCCTTCTACTATTTGGGGCGTTACAGCTCGATAATATAAGCGTGGAAACACAAAAGATTAATATGAGCTAAAGTTGTTTTGGCGTGGCACGAACACTTTAAGGCTTTTGTGCCAAGATACAGACCCGGGTCTGGCTTTGGCCGATTTCAGTCCCTTTCTTCGTAATGAAGTAGGTATTTATGTTTTGTTTATGTCATGGTCAATTGTCATCTTTTAACACTGATGCGACCTATTTCAAATTTTAAGACATTTTAAGACATGTTACAATTAACGTTATGTGACTGATGCATTGTGGCTTTGAAATTATCTTTTGTTTAACGTCATGTTTGCTTCTGTGAACCTTTATTTTCTTTGGGTGGGGGTTATGTCAGGGCACTCTCTGCCTTAATTCGACGCACTCCGCTGGCGGAGCTTGCGTAGCGCCATCTAGCGAATGGGAACTTGATGTCAGTGTTGAAGATAAGTCAGGGGAGAGACTATCCGGGGGATTGCCCCTACCTACCAGTTTAAAACTCCTCCATAGGGCGCAACTCGACCTCAGCAGCATTACCACAGGAGAAAATGCGAGAAATATTTACCGTTGTCGTATGTCTTTATAGACCACACTCTTCAGGCACCAAAAGCGGCTTAATTTTACGGTCCTGACCAAACGAAAGCGGACATACCTCTCTCGCTGACAAGGTTGAAGTCACCAGGCTCACATACCGCTGATCTGGCAAATAGTCGCATAGTCCAACTAAAAATATCCAATGACGAGCAGGGTTTATAATGAATGTTTAGCGTATACACGTATATCTGAAGCGTATATAAACCCAATACGTGTACATGTACATATAGTCCGTTCAGACCCGTCAAAACCGCCAACTTCGGATAATCACACCTTCGGTGTATCGCAACTAGTTTGCTGACAAACAGAAGTTGCAATTAGGCAGAGTGCACTGTATAGAAATATGTATGACGCAAAAACACTCCGTTATTGTAAAGAGGTTATGCATTTCGCAACAATACCTGCTATTTCTAAATCTGTTAATCCAACATTTGGTCCTCCGACATGAATTCAGAAATAAATATGTCGGATTAACGAGGTGTGACCATATCATGCCTGACAGGAGGCTGAATGAACAGAAGTAAAGTACATGATCTGAGAAATATATGTAAAATTAAGTCAAATGACAGATAAATATGCTGAACAAGACGCTTTCGATGGGGCTACTCCTTCATGTCGGACGATTCTTTCTATTATAAAAAAAAGATTATCTGCATACATTCGCATACAAAATGAAATCATTCCTGCAGAATGAGGCCAAAACCGAAGAGAGGTGGTTCACGGAAATAGGGGGGTTCCTGTACATAAAAAGGAATAGAGTTCACCCTTTTTTTATAGTTGCGTTAAAAACGCAGCCTTGGTAAGAAACATGATTGGGGTATTCGAACACTATAACAACACTGTACTGATATGACTAAACATTTGTATCTTTGCTAGAAGTCTGTGAACAGGATGGATTCCGCTGCTCTCTGTCAAGCACACGGCAAGGCGGTGACGGCAGCCAACAGGAAGCTCCACGACGCAGGCGCGCTGGTTGACGTCACGGTGACTGTGGGCGATGTGGCCTTCCCTTGTCACAAGTCTCTGCTGGCGGCTTGGAGCGGCTTCTTCCGTTCCATGTTCAGCAGCGACTTCACTGAGAATCACTCAAATCAAGTGACCTTGGTCGAGACAAGTCTGCTGTCATCAGAGGCATTTGAGGCGCTTCATACATGGATGTACCGAGGGGAATTAAACCTGACACTAGAATCGGTTGAACTCATTCTTCCTGCTGCCTTTTACCTCCAAATGGACAAGACAGTAGATATGTTAACAGACTACACCAAGCGTCAGTATTGTGGCAATGTTCCTGTCACGCGGATTTTCAGTCATCTTAATCTGGCACACACTTGGGGGATGCCGCATCTGCGATCTATCGCTTTGGAGGGGATGGCCAGAAAATTTGATGATTTGGTCAAAGTAGAACAACTGCTTGAATTGAATCCAGAAGATTTTCTGATGCTGCTCGGCATGGATCAGTTGAATGTTGCGAGTGAAGACGTCGTCTTCAATGCAGCTTTTGCCTGGCTTCACCAGAGTGAAGATCGTCTGGATCATTTACCTGACGTCCTAAAACTTCTAAGATTTGGTCTGGTTAGCGTCGGAACGATCAGAAAAGCTTTAGACGTCAAAATCATGTCTAAAGACAGCGAATGTTGTGGCATCCTTCTGGATGTTCTAGCGGCTCGGGAATCTCACGTGGACAGTTTACAGCTGCTGCAGCGAAAGTTTTCCGGGATGTTTGTTGAACGAACGGGACTTCAAGCAAATGCAAGGTATTTATGACTGTTTCTTATTCTAAAACACTACTTCGAAATCTACATATGGAAGAGTTATGCCCGGGACATTCTACATTTATGCATAGTATTGTCATCACAGGGGACAATCTGGTGCGGACGCAGTTGCGGTGTTGCTCCTCATGTCCGACATCAGCTCATTCTGCTGTCATTTGTTGGTTATTGTCAGCTGGAATCCATGGCCCGGTTTCGCCAACATATTCACAAGGATGACCTGAAACCATTTTACACAATTTTATACCTGAAGCCATTTTATACACCCATCTAGTCAGATACGGTGCAATATTGACAACTCCTTTGCTGGTACTTATACTAGATCACCCCAGTGTACGCGAAGGAGAGCTTTGCAAAGCGGCAAATGACTTAGTTCATTGTGTTTCTTTTACTTCAGTGCCAGTGCCAGTGACGACACTAAAATAAGTTGTGACCAGAACACGCTGTATGGCGACCTCTGGCGGGACGCTTACGCCAACCTTGGAGATGCGCGTCCCGACATGAGTGACGTCACGCTGACCGTTGACGGACAAGACTTCCGCTGTCACCAGGCCGTCCTCTTCGGCTGGAGCGAGTATTTCTCGATGCGTTTTGTTGTCGATGAAGGCAGCCCCGGCGGAGTAGATTGTCCACTGGGAGACGCCCCAACGTCAGACCATGATGACTATGTGCAGCCTGGTGATCATCCCAGTTCCCACATAGGTGCATTAAAATCCCCTTCAAGAGATACACTGAACGCGGATGAAGACGATAGGCCAACTGCGACAATGGACGGATCCACAAGGGACGAGACGTCGACAAGACGTCCTGGGGAGGAAAGTGCATCCTCTGATCTTGATGGGTCGGTGGCGCGGGACGCTGATCCACAGACGTCTCCACACCGGGGTCCTGGCGGCGCGATGGTAGCCCAGTGGCGGGATTCTTCTTCCCACATATCACTGACGGGTGACTGCGTCACGAAGAATACGGTCAGCGTTCTCTTGGACTGGATTTATAGAGGTCAATTAAAGGTGACGGCGAAAACCCTTTGTGACGTCATGAAGTGTGCGCGCTGCTTGCAGATGGACGGAGTCGTAGATGTTGTAGCGAAATATTTCGACGGTTATTGGCCAACCTTGGTTGGTGGAGAGATAATGATCATGCTGCACGCAGCGAAGAAATGTGACCTAGCGGATGTGTATGAGACCTGCTTCAACCAAATCGTGGCCAACTTTGAAGAAGTCTGGGTCAGTCAGGAATTTAAGAACTTGCTTGATGTTGAGACATTACTCCGCCTCCTGCAGGATGACAATCTAAATGTCACCAGCGAGGATGTGGTGTTACAAGCGGCGTTGTCATGGTTACGTCACTCCGAGTGTCGCCTTGGTCGCATCAGTGACGTCATCAAGTCAGTCCGCCTCGGATTGGTTGGAAGGGCCACACTCAGTGACGGCCTTGACCTTGCTTTTCTTTCCCGAAATGCGGAGATTCATACAATTTTGCAGCGTGCGATTGTCAAAGAACCGTGGAGTAGGGACAGCCTTGAGAAGGACCACCCGTATATGTACAGAAGGCGACAGCGGGTATGTACCCCAGTGTTCTGGTATCGGGTATGTTTAAAATGGATTGAAAGTATGACACCTTAAGTATGTCCTAATACATATTAACCGTATCGAGGAAACATTTACACGTAAACGATACTGACATGATTCCTACTAGACCCCAGGGTTTGGTCGTCAGTATGCTTATCTTGGATGGACAGTATACAGTCATCTTAATAATTTTTAACCTCAGTGAGGCAATGTTTACATGCCAAAAATGTGACTTGGTGATCATGAACCAGCAATTCACTACGTGTTTGGGAGATTCCTGTACCATTTTCTTTTACATCTCACATTCACATTTAAATGCAGGGCCATATGGGAACCTCCCTAGCTCAGTTGGTAAGCAATGCTGAGCTGGAGATAATGGGGTTCGCATAGGGGCAAGTAGCTGTATCTAGAGAAAGTTTCATCAAATCCCAGTCCAATGTCACGGGAGTGCCTAATTTAGCCATTATAATTTGTGGTCTATTGCAGGGATAAGATATATTGATGGGCGGCTGTGAGAGAATAGCTGTGATTCCGGTTGCGTCTATATCGAGCCACAGGACCCGAAAGGACAATTTGTAATACTTGTTCCTATGTATTTCAGGGCAAGGCCTTCTATGACCGTCTGAGAGTGACCTGTAGTCTTGGAAGCACAGCTCACTGGAACGAGCGAGTGAGCGGGGTCTGTGTTCTTGGAGAACTCACCCTAGTGGCTGATTGCTGGACAAATCGAGTGGCTGCCTTCATTCGTCACAAAATCACCGGTACAAGTTACTACGTATGTTATGTCACTATTAGACGTCCATCATTCTGTGTAGCTGACGCAGACAGAGCCCTAGTTTACGTGTGCTGTAATTACGACAATTCCATTACCATGGTGAAGTGGACGGCGTCAAAGCGCCTTCACGTTGTCGGCAGTCTAACGGCCGAGGGAAAATTGCTTAAGCCACTTCACATTGCGATGGCCCCTGGTGACAAGGAACACTTGTATGTGGCATGTGAGGATGGTGTCCATAAAGTGTCAGTCACAACAGACACCGTGGTGACGACGCTAGGCCGCCCATCGCGGGTTAAGGAGAGACCGATAAGGCTGGCGCTGGTCAGATCCGTTATCATGGTGCAGTACGAACAGGAGAATCCCGATTTTTGTGAATTCATGCTTGACGATCCGGATTCGGTAGACCCCTACATACTATATCTCATGCTCTACCCCAACATCAGCAGCCCGGGTCGCATTGTCAAACCCACAGGACTGAAGAAACCGGTCGGGGTCGGCGCGGATGGAGACAACTTTCTGGTTGGAGACTATGAGGACAAGTGTGTGTACGTGGTCACACCCAGCGGCAAGACCCTGACGACGGTGAACACCGGGGGCGTGGTACCACATAACATCTCCGTGTACGGGGACAACATCTACGTAGACAGTACCAAAAACGTGTATATCCTAGCATGAACAGGTTCAGAAAAAACATTTACTTACGTGTATCAACCACATTTAGCATTTAGCTACAAACGAACATTTGACATGTTTCCCATGCACATAAAGGCAAGCGGTATATTATCTAGCGAATCTGGCGTGTTTTATTTCTAACATAAATGCGGTGCTTACGGGGATGTATATACGCCATTATCTTTGTACATGTGGTGACTGTGCGTCCTGTCATCCGAGTATCCTGTACGGGGACAATATGTACATTGCACCAAGCGTGGCTCCATGGCCCGAGGCTAATTATGATTCTGACAGGGGTCACCCCGTGGCCTACTTAGGTCAGTCCAAGCGGTCGGTGAGCGGTGGCACGTGTGTGTGCCGGATTAATGATCCAATGTCTTTCTTCGCGAAGAATAAGAGCTTAATTAATCCTGGAAACATGCCTCCGCTCTGCTCTGTACCGGAACTCCATACAAACTCCAAGATGCCATTGAAACAAAGTGCGAACATGCGAACAGGAGAGGCCACATGAACCAATTGTGAATCATATGATTTCGTAACAGGTGGTTTGCTATTTGTGCGTCATTATAGCATCGGCCAATAAGACGCGCAGTCGACTGTGCTTTTTACTGTGTACTAGCATATGAGCCGGCATCCAGGGCGGACTTCTAGGGTCAGCGCTTCTCTTGCGCCAGCCTGAAAACTAGGCATTACTGTCGTAAAACAGTTGGTAATTACAAACTCATCAACTGTCTTATGACAGTGACGTCTTGTGTTCAGGCTATTCCTGCGCATGTTTGCTGCATGTCTTATGTAGGGATGAGGGTTACTACGCTTTGACTTTGATGTGTATTTTATGTAGTTTTACCCATACACTGTAATATATTCAGTTTAGCCGTACGGCTCTCTCAGCTTTGTCCGAATGCGGCTTGACATGGTATCTAGGTGAAAATGGCCACATGTAAATATTTGTGTGCATCAGTTATAATCTTATAGAGGTCATTGAATTTCAACCCAGTTAGACTGCTAGAAGCCAGTCTATTTGTGTTATTTACTCACACTATATACATCTGTACAGGGGCGTTTTGTATTCCCTGTAAAACCATATCATATATAAACCTTTATATTTCATATCACTATAAAATTATGCTTATTATATCGTAGCAAGTGAGTTGTAACACATAATAATGTTCTTTAATATAGTGAGGTTATATTGTATACTTTATGATAATGAGTATGACCATTATGATAATGAGTATTATGATAATGAGTCCATTCCAAGAAATGCTCAATTTTGCGGTACTTATACCTGTATCCGGGATCACCATGAAGCTACTGTTTATTGGCCTGCTTGGTGTGTTTGGGCTATGGTACCACTAGGGTAAGAGCAATTAAAGAGCAAATGTAAACATTTGACTTAAGCTTATATATATTATAGATGATATAGTAAAGGCGTCTCTATGAAGGACTTAGTCATGTAATGATTAGCCTGCATGGATTTGTAAACAGAACCTCCAGTCAGCCCCATGCCAACATCTTCCAACATATGCCATGACGATATTCACCGGTGTATAACATGCGATTACTAAGCTGATAGGCCTCGGCAAAACAGACAAGAGTGTAATTGAAATTGCAGTGTATGTAACTATGACACTGTTCAGGATGTTAGCATCACAAATTTGTTAGTGTCTCATTTGCTGCCACAAAATGTAACCTTCACCACATATATTCCCATGAGTGGTAGAATCACAGATTGTTCTCTGAGGAAATGATCACCGTGGAATGTATGATATTTTTTTATAGAGAATAGTCGTTGTCATTCGTAGACTAAAAATGGCCGCAAACCACAACTGCGATAAACGCCCAGATACCCTTTCAGAAACGTTTACGGGGTGCGTTTGCGGGACAATTTTTGTCAATTCACGTCTCAAGTTTATAATTATCTGATACTTCACAGAGGCTAATACAGTGTATCACCACAAGCGTTTGTTGGAAACATAGTTATATGTTGATATGAAAGACTACGGCTAACTGAAATAAAATGTAGTGTGACAAATTGGTGATGGAGGGTTAGTTACAATAATAAGCACTCGAAACAAACTTCAATATGGGCTTAAATATATATATATTAAATTGCAATTTATTGGGAAAAAAACACATAGATAAATCTTTTTCCGTAGATGGAAACTGATGAACTGCGCGTATAACACTTTTGGATTAGGGTGAACATTTTTTGAAAGAAAGCTTAGTTGAGAAGCTTTGACACAGTTTCATTTATTCAGGTGTGGCAGTAGTTCACCAATATATTTACAAATCTCATTGGCCAGGCCCTACCCCGATTAGTGGTTAGAACCTTTATGAATATTGTGTGAATATTCTGGAACATTCACTAAAAATGTAACTGTTTAGATGGTTTCACATGTGTCATGTAACATTTGGTTTCAATAAGGTTTCATAATCCTTTTGTTCAGGAGTGCAGGAACAGTTCAAGACTTTCTAAATATTTCTTCGGGATAAAGTTTTCAGTGTGTTTATACGTGCAAATAAATGTAGTGAAAATAAATGTAGTTCTGTTGCTTTTGTGATCGCCTCCTTAAACTGTGAAAAACGCCGCCGCTTCCACCCTTACGGCTGTCGACTGAACATTTATGCGTCGTGCGAGAGTGAAAAACCGAAACGTGGACGAATCCCCGCTGATGGATCGGGATGCGTATCAGTGGCGCGGAAACGTATGCTGTAATATACCGTGCCAGGGGAAATTCTGGCATGCGCGTGTTTCGAACCTCTCAAGCTCGCGCTGCGCTGCGTAGGCAACCTGCTGCAAAACTCCTAGGAGAGCTTTTCTTGACCCCAAAACCGTTAGGTACAACCCTGGGAGAGCATTGTTCTACAAATCTGGTGGAGAGGTTCCACCGGTGCCCCTTGATGCCCCTGAGAGAGCGGACATTTGTGATGAAAAAGACACCCTTATAGAACGGATATTTGCGACTGGGGGTGGGGGGATGGGGTCGCTCTGAAAATGTGCGTTCATAGACCTTGCGAAAAATACCCCTTCCGAGCGGACTTTGGGAGGGAGGAGCGCCGCCTTCTGGAAGGGTGAGAATGTCACTGCACTTGTTTAAATTTGCGCCAACTAGCGAATGGCCCAAAATTAATAGAAGGGATCATAATGCCCGCGTGCAGGACACCGTCCATCGCCGGGATGAACAGTCGCCCACAACGCTTTCAAGCAGAACTCAAACAAGGCTGGTCACAACGTCTGCATAGTTTATTTGATATTTTGTTGAGGCTTCGTAACTACGCTGAGATAATTGGAGCTTGCTGACGTTGGCCGGCTCCGGCGCGCCCCATACGTACGAACAAATTGTTGGTGTGCACCAAGCTCTCCGCACGGTGGCTCTTTGCCTGTAAGCTGGTACCGCCGCTCAAACTCATACAAGTAATCTTGCTGAGCGAGCGAAGTTGGGACCGCGGAACCAGGCTACTTTGCCTGCTGCTGTCGGCCGGGGGCAAAGTTCAAGATTCTTGATAAACGGTCAAATCAGCTGTAATTTCTTGCAACCTTATAATTTTCAAGAATAAAACATAAAAATATCGAGCTCTGTGTATTTAATACAGCAAAATAATCTTGTATCACTTTGTAACAGTTCTAATTGAGAGTGAACTTTTTCTGTTCATCGCCTGATATGGTGTGTTATTAGGCTTGGGCTGGGTCCCCGCCGCTAATTTGTAGAAATGTGCGGTGCATTTCCCTATCAATTTGCACAGCGCCGCCCTGGCGAGCCAGTGTGAAAATGCATTGAGGAAGTAGGCACACCAACATCCCGGGCTTCCTGTGGGATTCCCCCAGCGCTGGTGTACTAAAGTTTTGGCAACAAGGAAGGAGGATTTTAGGCAGACCTGAACCCCAGCCTGAGGACGTGCAGTGACTAGGGTGACATCTAACAGGTACATAAGAATGTGGGCAGTTTCTGTGCTTTGTCAGTGCGTACTGGTCTGCGCCTTAAGTATAAACATATCTCAGTTGGTATGATAGGCGCTTAGGCTTAGCCCTGGTACTTGGCGCAAGTGCCCCCAGGTAAGCCTGCTTCTCTAGCTAGGGGCACAACGGTGTCCATGCTAACTTCTTTAGACGCCAGTCGGGAATCGACTGCAGCTTTTATCAAAATGTGTGCGCATACAATCATGGTCTTTAAATATTCTTTATACTTTGTTCTATCTTCTGGCATCAAGAAAGTGTTTCAACACTAGATGGTTCGGCTATATTTTCGGGAAGAAATGTTGGAGCACACAACTTATCCCGACCAACCGCCATGCGTATGCAGCGCCACCTGGCGAGTCCCGCCACCCTTTGAATGATTCATAGCCTGGGTCCCAAACTTTGTAACCGTGAATTACCTGCGATAGAGGGCACTGCTGTTTCCCTTAAGTTCAAAGTGTGAGAATGACACCGCCCTCTATCGGAGAGTCATATGCTAAGGGAGCAGAGGAACCAAGTTGCATTCACAGGTACCAGCATGCGCCAAAAACAAATATGGCGGATCGTTGGTCGGGACAAGTTGTGTGCTCCAACATTCTTTGTAAAGATATAGCCATGCAACCTAGTGTTGACACACTTTCTTGGTGTCAGAAGATAGCACAAGGTAGATAGAATATATAAATACTATGATTGTACGCGTATACATTATGATAATAGCTACAGTCGATTCCCGACTGGTGTCTTAAAGAATTTAGCATCGACACTGTTGTGCCCCTAGAGAAGCAGGCTTACCAAGGAACACTCCTGGCAACCCTGGTACATGCCGCTCTCCCTGACCACGCCCGTAAATGGGTTTAAAAACCTCTAAAATGCAATATGCCCTAAAAGTATATGGAAGCAGTCATAAGGAAAAGTGTGAAAAAAAAGTTTTTTTATAAAGTTGGAGAATTTAAAAAAAAACAGTTTTCTTGCTCTTTTTAAAATGAAGGATACCCCAGGATACCCTTTAGATTACACACCGATAGGTCTTGTGTTGAAAAGTATATGGTGCCAAGTAGTGCCTAAAAATGGTCGTATATCCTAGTTACATGCTTACTAACCTTTGATTTCATTGTATATATTGATTGTTTACTAGTACTTGAACAGACGATTTAACCACTTTTTATCACCACACCAATGGGAGAGGGAAGGGAGAGTGGAGCCATGTCCCCAGAGGTATCCAGGGTCCGGTCCAGAATCTGGATAGGGGGAGGGGGAGGCCCTAAGAGGGAGAGCCGGGTCGGCCACCCCCCCCCCCCGCTGGATCCGCCCCGGGTAACTCCCTACTGTTTGCAAAGAATCACATGGAATCTTTATCATTCGACCACGCAGACATGGCCACAGTGGAGCGCGAACCACCGATCCACGTGTCGTTGGCCCGATTAAGTTCAGTTAAATGTATGGCATATTTATTCCTGCAAACAGATGTTATGTGTGCGTGGTTCGGTCGACTTCATCACATGCTCATTTTCTGGGTCTCTAATTGGCGGCGTCATACTATGGGCTGCAGCTGAAAAAAAGCTCAACGTATGTTTTGCGTGTTTTTTAAAATAAATTTCGATGCTTGCTCGATAATTTTTGTGAAAATAGTCAAACCAGGCTACCGAGATTTTTCTCTAGCATGGGGTTGAAATTGTTTTCCCCATTACTTATCATGGTTTTTTGTTGGTGTGTAACCTTTTCCAGTCTGTTTTTGACAGGCAAGCTGGTTCCCAGCGAAACAACATTTAGAGCACTCTCTGCCTGCGACTCACTCGGCACTCTCTGTTTTCGACTCACTCCGCTAGGGCTCCATTAAAGCCTAGCTTGGGTAGCGCCACCGTGCGGGGAGCTTGCATTTAGGGATGTGCATTTCCGTGAATTAGCGTCACCTGGCGAATGGACCAACATAAATAGGTTAGATCATAATGCCCTCATGCATGACACCACTCATCACGGCCCGCGCCATGCTAACCGCGCTGGCCACATGGCGGGTGGCGGCTCGTAACCAGTTATAATAGCTAATAATAATACTATAGCTTCATAACGTTTTGTGAAGTAATTGAGTTTAGGACCTGTCTCTACTGACGATAGACCCCACGATATGGTTCTGCCCATAAGTAAACATCTGTGGTCGAGGGCGTGTAGTGTTTTTACGGTTGAGTGCGTTTCGTTGAGTTAATTAAGCCAATGAGGAGAGAGTCAATATAAGAGCACATGCGTTTGTATTCCCCTTTAACGTCACTTTCCTCGCTCGCAGAAGCGAAGAAACACAAAAGATTAGTATGAGCTAAAGTTGTTTTGGCGCGGCACGAACACTTTAAGGCTTTTGTGCCAAGATACAGACCCAGGTCTGGGTGTTGACCATTCCAGTCCCTTTCTACGTAATGAACGCGTATCGTATTTTAGTTGAAGCCTCCTTCTTTGTTTACCCAACACCCGGATCGGGATTTCGACGTTTATGCACTGAACCCCCCTTTGTTGTTGAATCTCTTCTTTTTCGTTTACTCAGTCACCCATGTGGTAGGATTTCCAAACCCAACCAAATCGGCCTCCGTTTTTAATAATGCTGGATACACACCTGCTAAACCTCAATCCTAAAACCACATGCTCGCTGGTAATTAAGAAAAAGAGAAGGATTGTAATTACAGTAAAACAGGAACGAAGATAAAAGATCCGCATACATGACTGATGCAGTGTGGCTTTGAAATTATGTTTTGTTTAACGTCATGTGTGCTTCTGTGAACCTTTTTTTCTTTGCGTGGGGGTTATGTCAGGGCACTCTCTGCCTTAATTCGACTCACTCCGCTGGCGGAGCTTGCGTAGCGCCATCTAGCGAATGGGAGCTTGATGTCAGGGTTGAAGATAAGTCAGGGGAGAGAATATCCGGGGGATTGCCCCTACCCACCAGTTTAAAACTCCTACATAGGGCGCAACTCGACCTCAGCAGCATTACCACAGGAGATAAATGCGAGAAATATTTACCGTTGTCGTATGTCTTTATAGACCACACTCTTCAGGCCCCCAAAACGGCTTCATTTTACGGTCCTGAAGACCTCTCTCGCTGACAAGGTTGAAGTCCCCAGGCTCAAATACCGCAGATCTAGCAAATAGTCCAACTAAAAATATCCAATAACGAGCAGGGTTTATAATGAGTGTTTAACGTATGCACGTATGTCTGAAGCGTATATAAATCCAATACGTGGACTTGTACATATAGTCCGTTCAGACCCGTCAAAATCGCCAACTTCGGATAATCACACCTTCTGTTAGTCGCAACTATTTTGCTGACAAACAAAAGTTGTAATTAAGCAGAGTGCACTAAATAAAAATATGTATGACGCAAAAACACTCCATTATTGTAAAGAGGTTATGCATTTCGCAACAATACCTGCTATTTCTGAATCTGTTAATCCAACATTTGGTCCTCCGACATGATCTCAGAAATAAATATGTCGGATTAACGAGGTGTGACCATATCATGCCTGACAGGAGGCTGAATGAACAGAAGTAAAGTGCATGATCTGAGAAATATATGTAAAATTAAGTCAAATGAAAGAGAAATATGCTAAACAAGACGCTTTCGATGGGGCTACTCCATCATGTCGGACATTTCTATTATAAAAAAAGGATTATCTGCATACATTTGCATACAAAATGAAATCATTTCCTGCAGCATGAGGCTACCCGAAGAGAGGAGGTTCCCGACAATAGGGGGTTCCTGTACAGAAATAGGGATAGAGTTCACCCTTTTTTTATAGTTGAGTTAAAAAAACGCATCCTTGGTAAGAAACATGGGTGGGGTATTCGAACACTATAACAGCACTGTACTGATACGACTAAACATTTGTATCTTTGCTAGATGTCTGTGAACAAGATGGATTCCGCTGCTCTCTATCGAGAACACGGCAAGGCGGTGACGGCACCCAACAGGAGGCTCCATGACGCAGGCGCACTGGTTGACTTCACGGTGACTGTGGGCGATGTGGCCTTCCCTTGTCACAAGTCTCTGTTGGCAGCTTGGAGCGGCTTCTTCCGTTCCATGTTCAGCAGCCAATTCACAGAGTGTCGCTCAAGTCGCGTGACCTTGGTCGAGACAAATCTGCTGTCATCAGAGGCGTTTGAGGCGCTTCATACATGGATGTACCGAGGGGAATTAAGCTTGACACTAGATTCGGTTGAACTCATTCTGCCTGCTGCCTTTTACCTACAGATTGACGAGACAGTAGATATGTTAACAGACTACATTAAGCGTCAGTATTCAGACAATGTTCCTGTCACGCGGATGTTCCATCATCTCAATCTCGCCCACAGTTGTGGGATGCCGCATCTACGAGATATCGCTTTGTCGGGGTTGGCCAGAAACTTTGATAAATTAGTCGTAGTAAACGAACTGCTTGATTTGAATGCAGAAGATTTACTGAGGCTGCTCGGCATGGATCGGTTGAATGCTGAGAGTGAAAATATCGTCTTCAGCGCCGCTTTTGCCTGGCTTCACCACAGTGCAGACCGTCTGGATCATTTGCGTGATGTCCTAAAACTTCTACGACTTGGTCTGGTTAGCGTCGGAACGATCAGAAAAGCTTTAGACGTCAAAATCATGTCTAAAGACAACGAATGTTGTGGCATCCTTCTGGATGTTCTAGCAGCTCGGGACTCTCACGTGGACAGTTTACAGCTGCTGCAGCGAAACTTCTCCGGGATGTTTGTTGAAAGAACGAGACCTCGAACAAATGCAAGGTATTTAGGACGGTGTCTGACTCTAAAACACTACTTTGAAATCTGCATATGGACGTCGTATGCCCGGGACATTCTACAGTTATGCATAGTTTTGTCATCCCAGGGGAGAATCCGATGCGGACGCAGTTGCGGTGTTGCTCCTCATGTCCGACGTCAGCTCATTCTGTTGTCATTGTTGGTTATTGTCAGATGAAATCCTTGACCCGGTTTCGCCAACACGTTCACAAGGGTGACATGAAACAGCTATTTATACACCCATCTATCCAGATTCGGCTGATCTGCCATTGTCATTTACGGTGCAATATTTATTCTCTTCGCTGACACTTATGCTAGATCAACCCAGTGTACTAGAAAAAGTCTTGCAAAGCGAAACATCACTTAGTGCATTGTGTTTCTTTTGCTTCAGTGGCAGTGACAGTGACGACAGTGAAATAAACCGTGACCAGAACACGCTCTATGGCGGCCTCTGGCGGAACGCTTACGCCAACCTTGGAGACTCGCGACCCGACATGGGTGACGTCACGGTGACCGCTGACGGGCAAGACTTTCACTGTCAAAAGGCCGTCCTCTTCGGCTGGAGCGAGTGTTTCTCGAGGCGATTCCTTGTCAATGAGGGCAACGCCGATAGAGATGGTGATTCATTGAAAGACGTTAACAGGCCAGAAAATGTGCAGCCCAGAGATCAGCCCAGTTCACCCACATATGCATTAAAGTCCCCTTCAGGAGAAAACCCGAACTCGGATACCGACGTTGGGCCAACCCCGACAATCGACATACCTGAACAGAACAACGAGGTGAAGTCAGCAAGGCTTCCCGGTGATGATAGCGCCACTTCTGATCCTGATGGGTCGGTGGTGCGGGACACTGATCCAGAGATGTCTCAACACCGGGGTCCTGGCGGCGCGATGGTGGGCCAGTGGCGGGATTCTTCATCCCACATATCACTGACGGGTGACTGCGTCACGAAAAATACGGTCGACGTTCTCTTGGACTGGATTTATAGAGGTCAGTTAAAGGTGACGGCGAAAAACCTTTGTGACGTCATGAAGTGTGCGCGCTGCTTGCAGATGGACGGCGTCGTACAAGTTGTAAAGAAATATTTCGAAAGTTATTGGCCTTCCTTAAGTGACGGAGAGGTAATAACCATGCTGCACGCAGCGAAGAAATATGACCTGGCGCATGTTTATGAGACCTGTTTCAATCAAATCGTTGCAAAATTTGAACAAATCCGGGTCAATCTGGAATTTAAAGAGCTGCTTGATATTGAGACGTTCCTTCGCCTTCTGCGAGATGACCGCCTAAACGCCGCCAGCGAGGATGTGGCGTTACAAGCGGCGTTGTCATGGTTACGTCACTCCGAGTGTCGCCTTGTTCACATTAGTGACATCATCAAGTCAGTCCGCCTCGGATTGGTTGGAAAGGCCACACTCAGTGACGGCCTTGACCTTGCTTTTCATTCCCGGAATGCAGAGATTAATGCTATCTTGAAGCGTGCGATGGTCAAAGAACCGTGGAGTATGGACAGCCTTCAGAAGGACCACCAGTATATGTACATAAAGCGACAGGTATGTACACCAGTGTTCTGGCATCGGGTATGCTTAAAATGCATTGAAAGTATGATACCTTATTAAGTATGTCTTAGGACATATAAACCATATTGAGGAAACGTTTACACGTAAACAAAAGTGACGTGATTTCTACTAGACCCAAGTGTTCTGATCGCCAGTATGCTTATCTTAGATGGATAGTATAACATCATCCTAATAATTTCTAACTTCACTGACACAAAGTTTACATGCTAAAAATGTGACGTGGTCATCATGAACCAGCAATTCACTACCATTTTCTTTTACATCTCATATTCACACTTAAATGCAGGGCCATATGGGAACCTTTGCTAGCTCAGTTGGTAAGCAAAACTGAGCTGGAAATAATGGGGTTCGCACAGGGGCAAGTAGCTCTATCTAGGGAAAGTGTCATCAAATCCCAGTCCAATGTCACGGGAGTGCCTAATTTAGCCATTATATCTTGTGGTCTTTTGCAGGGATAAGATATATTGATGGACGGCTGTGAGAGAATAGCTGTTAATCCATTTGGGTTCACTTAAGCCGCACGACCCGAAAGGACAATTTTGAATAATTGTTTTTATGTATTTAAGGGCAAGGCCTTCTATGACTGTCTGAGAGTGACATGGAGTCTTGGGAGCACAGATCACTGTGACGGGCGCCTGGGGCATCCGCGCGGGGTCTGTGTTCTTGGAGCACTCACCCTAGTGGCTGATTACGGGACACATCGACTGGTTGCCTTCATTCGTGACAAAATCACAGGTATATATTACTACTTGTGTCATGTCGACATTAATCATCCATTATTCTGTGTAGCTGACGCAGACAGAGCCCTAGTTTACGTGTGCTGTAATAACGACCATTCCATTACCATGGTAAAGTGGACGGAGTCAAAGGGCCTTCACCTTGTCGGCCGTTTAAGGGCTGGAGATAAGCTGCGTGACCCACGTCACATGGCGATGGCCCCTGGTGACCCGGAACACGTGTATGTGGCGTGTGAGGATGGCGTCCATAAAGTGTCAGTCGCAACAGACACCGCGGTGACTAGGTTCGGCCGCCCAGCTGGGGTTAAGGGAAGACCATGGAAGCTGGCGCTGGTCGGATCCTCTATCATGGTGGAGTACGGACAGCAGGAAGTCCCTGATCAGGTCAGGGTTTTTTGTTACCCCGGAAGTCTCGTGCTCTACCCCAACATCAGCAATCCGGGTCGCATTGTCAAACCCACAGGATTGAAGGAACCCGTGGGAGTTGGCGCGGATGGAGACAACTTTCTGGTTGGAGACCTTGGGGACAAGTGTATGTACGTAGTCACACCCAGCGGCGAGACCTTGACGAAAGTAAACACCGGGGGCGAGGCGTCCGTTAGCATCTCAGCGTACGGGGCCAACATCTACGTTGTACCATATCATTTGTTCCGTCTTCCTCGCGTGATTATCCTTGCATAAAAAGGTTAAGGAAACACATTTACTTACGTGTATCAACCGCATTTAGCATTCACCTACAAAAGGATATTTGACATGTTTCACATGCACATAAAGGCAAGCGGTATATTATCAAGCGTATCTGGCGTGTTTTGTTTCTAACATAAATGCTGTGCTTACAGTGATGTATATACGCCATTATCTTTGTACACGTCTTGACTGTACGTCCTGTCATCCGAGTATCCTGTACGAGGACAATATGTACATTGCCCCGTGGCTCCATGGCCCGAGGCTGATTATCATTCTTACAGGGGTCACCCCGTGGCCTAGTTAGGTCAGTCCAAGCGGTCGGTGAGCGGTGGCACCTGTGTGTGCTGGATTACTGATCCAATGTCTTTCTTCGCGAAGAATAAGACTTAATTAATCCATGAGGCATGGCTTCTCTCTTCTCTGTACCGGAACGTCATACAAACTCCAAGATGCCATTGCAACAAAGTGCGAACATGCGAACAGGAAAGGCCACATAAACTAATTGTGAAACCTATGATTTCGTAACAGATGATTTGCTATTTGTGCGTCATTATAGCCTCGGCCAATAAGACGCGCATTCGGCTGTACTTTTTACTGTGTACTAGCATATGAGCCGGCATCCAGGGCGGACTGTTAGGGTCAGCGCTTCTCTTGCGCTAGCCTGAAAACTAGGCATTACTGTCGTAAAACAGTTGGTAATTACAAGCTCATCAACTGTCTTACGACAGTAACGTCTTGTATTCAGGCTATTCCTGCGCATGTTTGCTGCATGTCTTTTGTAGGGATGAGGGATACTACGCTTTGACTTTGTCGTGTATTTTATTTAGTTTTACCCATACACTGTAATATATTCGGGTTATCCGTACAGCTCTCTCAGCCTTGTCCGAATGCGGCTCGGAATGGTGTCTGGGTGAAAATGGCAACATGTAAATATTTGTGTGTATCAGTTTATAATCTAATAGAGGTCATTGAATTTCAACCCAGTTAGATTGCTTCAAGCCAGTCTATTAGTGTTATTTACTCACACTATATACATCTGGACAGGGGCGTTTTGTATTCCATATAAAATCATATCATATATAAACCTTTATATTCCACATCACTATAAAACTATGCTTATTATATCGTAGCAAGTGAGTTGTAACACATAATGATGTTCTTTATTATAGTGAGGTTATATTGTATACGTTATGATAATGATTATGACCATTATGATAATGAGTATTATGGTAATGAGTCCATTCCAAGAAATGCTCAATTTTGTGGTACTTATACCTGTATCCATGGTCAGCATGAAGCTACTGTTTATTGGCCTGCTTGGTGTGTTTGGTCTGTGGTACCACTAGAGTAAAAGCAATTAAAGAGCAAATGTAAATATTTGACTTCAGCTTATATACATTATACATGATATAGTAAAGGCGTCTCTATGAAGGACTTAGTCATGTAATGATTAGCCTGCGTGGATTTGTTAACAGAACCTCCAGTCAGCCCCATGCCAACATATTCCAACATATGCCATGACGATATTCACCGGTGTATAAAGTGCGATTAGTAAGCTGATAGGCCTCAGCAAAACAGACAGGAGTGTAATTGAAATTGCAGTGTATGTAACTATGACACTGTGCAGGATGTTAGCATCATACATTTGTTAGTGTCTCATTTACCGCCACAAAATGTAACATTCACTACATATATTCCCATGAGTGGTAGAATCACAGATTGTTCTCTAAAGAAATGATCACTGTGAAATGTATGATATTTTTTTATAGAGAATAGTCGTTGTCATTCGTAGACAAAAAAAGGCCGCAAACCACACAACTGCGATAAACGCCCATGTACTCTTTCAGAAACGTTTACGGGGTGAGTTTGCGGGACAATTTTTGTGAATTCACGTCTCAATTTTATAATTATCTGATACTTCACAGAGGCTAATACAGTGTATCACCACAAGCGTTGTTGGAAACATAGTTATATGTTTATATCGAAGACTAAGGCTAACTGAACTAAGATATAGTGTGACAAAGTGGTGATGGAGGGTTAGTTACAATAATAAGCACTCAAAACAACTTCAATATGGGCTTAAATATATATAATAAATTCCAATTTATTGGGAAAAAAAACACATTGATAAATCTTTTTCCCTAGATGGAAACTGCTGAACTGCGCGTATAACACTTTTAGACTAGGGTGAAATTTTTTTGAAATAAAGGTTAGTTGAGAAGCTTTGATACAGTTTCATTTATTCAGGTGTGGCAATAGTTCACCAATAGATTTACAAATCTCAATGGCCAGGCCCTACCCCGATTAGTGGTTAGAACCTTTATGAATATTGCGTGAATATTCTGGAACATTCACTGAAAATGTAACTGTTTAAATGGTTTCACATGTGTCATGTAACATTTGGGTTCAAGAAGGTTTCAAAATTCTTTTGTTCAGGAGTGCAGGAACAGTTGAAGACTTTCCAAATATTTCCTCTGGATAAAGTTTTCAGTGTGACAGTGTTTATACGTGCAAATGAATGTCGTGTAATGGAAATGGTTATTTCGTTATTTTATGCTAATCTTTCAAAGAATAATTCAGAAACTGTTCTGTTGCTTCTTGTTCGTCTCTCGTCTAAGGACAAAAGAAGTAATATAAATATACATGTATAACATAAATACAAATAAAATAGATAATACGAAAGTTTTTACTCAAATTTTCTTCTGTTGTGTTGCTTTTGTGATGGCCTTCTTAAACTGTGAAAAACGCCGCCGCTTCCATCCTTACGGCTTTCGACTGAACACCGACTGCAATAACTCATTTATGCGTCGTGCTAGAGTGAAAAACCGAAACGCGGACGAATTCCCGCTAATGGATCGGGATGCGTATCAGTGGCGCGGAAACGTATGCTGTAATATACCGTGCCAGGAGAAATTCTGGCATGCGCGTGTTTCGAACCTCTCAAGCTCGCCCTGCGATGCGTAGGCAACCTGCTGCAAAACTCTGCCTAGGCAACCTAGGAGAGCCTTTTATGGCCCCCAAACCGTTAGGGACAACCCCGGGAGAGCAATGTTATACAAATCTGGTGGAGGGGTTCCACAGGTGCCCCTTGATGCCCCTGAGAGAGCGGACATTTTTGATGAAAAGACACCCCTATAGAACGGATATTTGAACTCTTGCGACCGAAGGTGGGGGGGACGGGGTCGCTCTGAAAATGTGCGTTCATAGACCTTGCGAAAAATACCCCTTCCGAGCGGACTTCAGCCGCAAAACGCCCGATTGGCGGTGATAAGTGGGGGAACAACCGACAGGGTTTCACCAAATATATTAGTATACATCTTTGGTGACACTTACGTGGGACAGAAACAAGTTGAGGGAGGAGCGCCGCCTTCTGGAAGGGTGAGAATGTCACTGCACTTATTTAAATTTGCGCCACCTAGCGAATGGCCCAAAATTTATAGAAGGGGTCATAATGCCCGCGTGCAGGACACTATCCATCGCCGGGATGAACTGTCGCCCACAACGCTTTCAAGCGGGCTGTGAACTCAAACAAGGCTGGCCACAAGGTATGCAAAGTTTATTTGATATTTTGTTGAGGCTTCGTAACTACGCTGAGATAATTGGAGCTTGCTGACGTTGGCCGGCTCCGGCGCGCCCCATACGTACGAACAAATTGTTGGTGTGCACCAAGCTCTCCGCACGGTGGCGCTATGCAAGCTCTTTACCTGCTGCTGTCGGCCGGGGGCAAAGTTCAAGATTCTTGATAAACGGTCAAATCAGCTGTACTTTCTTGCAACCTTATAATTTTCAAGAATAAAACATAAAAATATCGAGCTCTGTGTATTCATTACAGCAAAATACATCTTGTACCACTTTGTAACAGTTCTAATTTAGAGTGAACTTGTTCTTTTCATCGCCTGATATGGTGTGTTAATAGGCTTAGGCTGGGTCCCCGGCACTAATTTGTAGGAATGCGCGGTGCATTTTCCTACCAATTTGCACAGCGCCGCCCTGGCGAGCAAGTGTGAAAATGCATTGAGGAAGTAGGCACACCAACATCCCGGGATTCCGGTGGGATTCCCCCAGCGCTGGTGTACTAAAGTTTCCGCAACGAGGAAGGAGCATTTTAGGCAGACCTCAGGACGTCCAGTGACTAGGGTGACATCTAGCAGGTACATAAAAATGTGGGCAGTTTCTGTGCTTTGTCAGTGCGTGTTGTGAACTGGTCTGCGCCTTAAGAATAAATATATCTCAGTTGGTATGATAGGCGCTTAGGCTTAGCCCTGGTACTTAGCTAGGGGCACAACGGTGTCCATGCTAAATTCTTTACACGCCAGTCGGGAATCGACTGTAGCTTTTATCAAAATGTGTGCGCATACAATCATAGTCTTTACATATTCTATATACTTTGTTCTTTCTTCTGGCATCAGGAAAGTGTGTCAACACTAGATGGTTCGACTATATTTTCGGGAAGAAATTTTGGAGCACACAATTCATTAAAACCTAGCTTAGGTAGTGCCACCGTGCGGGGAGCTTGCATTTAGAGATGTGCATTTCCGTGTTTTAGCGTCACCTGGCGAATGGGCCAAAATTAATAGGTTAGATCATAATGCCCTCATGCATGACACCACTCATCACGGCCCGCGCCATACTAACCGCGCTGGCCACACGGCGGGTGGCGGCTCGTAACCAGTTATAATAGTAATTGAGTTTAGGACCTGTCTCTACTGACGATAGACCCCACGATATGGTTCTGCCCATAAGTAAACATCTGTGGTCGAGGGCGTGTATTGTTTTTACGGTTGAGTGCTTTTCGTTGAGTTAAAACCAATGAGCAGAGAGAATCTGAGTCAATATATAAGCACATGCGTTTTGTTTCCCTTTGACGTCACTTTCCTCGCTCGCAGAAGTTAAATGGGTAGGTGCAAAAACAAGTGGAAAAAGTATGCCCTTCTACTATTTGGGGCGTTACAGCTCGATATTATAAGCGTGGAAACACACAAGATTAATATGAGCTAAAGTTGTTTTGGCGTGGCACGAACACTGGGTCTGGGTTTGAACCATTCCAGTCCCTTTCTTCGTAATAAACGCGTACCGTATTTTAGTTGAAGCCTCCTTCTTTGTTTACCCAGCACCCGGATCTGGATTTCGACGTTGATGCACTTTGTTGGTGAATCTCTTCTTTTTCGTTTACTCAGTCACCCAGGTCGTAGGATTTTCGAACCCAACCAGATCGGCCTCCGTTTTTAATAATGCTGGATACACACCTGCTAAACCTCAATCCTAAAACCACATGCTCGCTGGTAATTAAGAAAAAGAGAAGGATTGTAATGACAGTAAAGCAGGAACGAAGATAAAAGATCCGCGTACATCCATGCTAAGCTTTGGTATGACAGATTAGCCGGGCCTAGACGTTTTAGCCTTTTAAATGAATACAAACAAGGCCAGGCATATCGGTAGGTCACTATAGTCTGTCACAAATTCCTCCTAGTAAAGAGATGTTCATGAAAGTGTCGTTCATTAAATAGTCTGGCCGCATAAGCATGATACGGTTCTTCATTGTCTATGAAAATGAAGGGCTGCTACAGGTTGATCTCGGGCCAGTAAAATTGCTTAACGCGCCGATAACTCGCACTATTGGCAAATTTAAATTTGAAATGCTTTAAGGTTCATTTGTTATGTCACGCACTCATTAACCCGTTGTCATTTGGGTTATAGAAGAGCAGAACATAGGTATTTATGTTTTGTTTATGTCCTGGTCAATTCTCATCTTTTAACACTGATGCGACCTATTTCAAATTTTAAGACATTTTAAGACATGTTACAATTAACGTTATGTGACTGATGCATTGTGGCTTTGAAATTATCTTTTGTTTAACGTCATGTTTGCTTCTTCCTTTCCTGAATTTTTTCGGCTGGGTTGATTTATTGAAATAAAACGGAGGGGACACTTCCCAGATTTCGAGCTAATGGCCGCCAAAATGGCCCGACCTGACCATCCATTAGGGGGGGTCGGACCCCAAATAGGGGGGTACTGAGGTCCTTTCCTGAATTTTTTCGGCCGGTTTGAAGATTTAGGCGTACTCTAAGATCCCCTAGGGTTGATTTAATGAAACAAAACGGAGGGGACACTTCCCAGATTTCGAGCTAATGGCCGCCAAAATGGCCAACCTGACCATCCATTAAGGGGGGTCGGACCCCAAATAGGGGGGTACTGAGGTCCTTTACTGAATTTTCTCGGCCGGTTTGAAGGTTTAGGCGTACTCTAGGATCCCCTAGGGTTGATTTAATGAAATAAAACGGAAGGGACACTTCCCATATTTCGAGCTAATGGCCGCCAAAATGGCCGACCTGACCTTCCATTAGGGGGGGTCGGACCCCAAATAGGGGGGTACTGAGGTCCTTTCCTGAATTTTTTCGGCCGGTTTGAAGGTTTAGGCGTACTCTAGGATCCCCTAGGGTTAATTTAATGAAACAAAACGGAGGGGACACTTCCCAGATTTCGGGCTAATGGCCGCCAAAATAGCCGACCTGACCATCCTTTAGGGGGGTCGGACCCCAAATAGGGGGGTACTGAGGTCTTTTCCTGAATTTTTTCGGCCGGTTTGAAGGTTTAGGCGTACTCTAGGATCCCCTAGGGTTAATTTAATGAAAGAAAACGGAGGGGACACTTCCCAGATTTCGAGCTAATGGCCGCCAAAATGGCCAACCTGACCATCCATTAAGGGGGGTCGGACCCCAAATAGGGGGGTACTGAGGTCCTTTACTGAATTTTGCGGCCGGTTTGAAGGTTTAGGCGTACTCTAGGATCCCCTAGGGTTGATTTAATGAAATAAAACGGAGGAGACACTTCCCATATTTCGAGCTAATGGCCGCCAAAATGGCCGACCTGACCATCCATTAAGGGGGGTCGGACCCCAAATAGGGGGGTACTGAGGTCCTTTACTGAATTTTTTCGGCCGGTTTGAAGGTTTAGGCTTACTCTAGGATCCCCTAGGGTTGATTTAATGAAATAAAACGGGGGGGGACACTTCCCAGATTTCGAGCTAATGGCCGCAAAAATGGCCGACCTGACCATCCATTAAGGGGGGTTGGACCCCAAATAGGGGGGTACTGAGGTCCTTTACTGTTTTTTTTCGGCCTGTTTGAAGGTTTAGGCGTACTCTAGGATCCCCTAGGGTTGATTTAATGAAATAAAACGGAGGGAACACCTCCCAGATTTTGAGCTAATGGCCGCCAAAATGGCTGACCTGACCATCCATTAAGGGGGGTTGGACCCCAAATAGGGGGGTACTGAGGTCCTTTACTGAATTTATGCGGCCGGTTTGAAGGTTTAGGCGTACTCTAGGATCCCTAGGGTTGATTTAATGAAATAAAACGGAGGTGACACTTCCCAGATTTCGAGCTAATGGCCGCCAAAATGGCCGACCTGACCATCCATTAGGGGTGGTCGGACCCCAAATTGGGGGTACTGAGGTCCTTTACTGTTTTTTTTCGGCCGGTTTGAAGGTTTAGGCGTACTCTAGGATCCCCTAGGGTTGATTTAATGAAACAAAACGGAGGGGACACTTCCCAGATTTCGGGCTAATGGCCGCCAAAATGGCCGACCTGACCATCCATTAAGGGGGGTCGGACCCCAAATAGGGGGGTACTGAGGTCCTTTACTGAATTTTCTCGGCCGGTTTGAAGGTTTAGGCGTACTCTAGGATCCCCTAGGGTTAATTTAATGAAACAAAACGGAGGGGACACTTCCCAGATTTCGGGCTAATGGCCGCCAAAATAGCCGACCTGACCATCCTTTAGGGGGGTCGGACCCCAAATAGGGGGGTACTGAGGTCTTTTCCTGAATTTTTTCGGCCGGTTTGAAGGTTTAGGCGTACTCTAGGATCCCCTAGGGTTAATTTAATGAAAGAAAACGGAGGGGACACTTCCCAGATTTCGAGCTAATGGCCGCCAAAATGGCCAACCTGACCATCCATTAAGGGGGGTCGGACCCCAAATAGGGGGCTACTGAGGTCCTTTACTGAATTTTTTCGGCCGGTTTGAAGGTTTAGGCGTACTCTAGGATCCCCTAGGGTTGATTTAATGAAATAAAACGGAGGTGACACTTCCCAGATTTCGAGCTAATGGCCGCCAAAATGGCCGACCTGACCATCCATTAGGGGTGGTCGGACCCCAAATTGGGGGTACTGAGGTCCTTTACTGTTTTTTTTCGGCCGGTTTGAAGGTTTAGGCGTACTCTAGGATCCCCTAGGGTTGATTTAATGAAACAAAACGGAGGGGACACTTCCCAGATTTCGGGCTAATGGCCGCCAAAATGGCAGACCTGACCATCCATTAAGGGGGGTCGGACCCCAAATAGGGGGGTACTGAGGTCCTTTCCTGAATTTTTTCGGCCGGTTTGAAGGTTTAGGCGTACTCTAGGATCCTCTAGGGTTAATTTAATGAAAGAAAACGGAGGGGACACTTCCCAGATTTCGAGCTAATGGCCGCCAAAATGGCCAACCTGACCATCCATTAAAGGGGGTCGGACCCCCAATAGGGGGGTACTGAGGTCCTTTACTGAATTTTCTCGGCCGGTTTGAAGGTTTAGGCGTACTCTAGGATCCCCTAGGGTTGATTTAATGAAATAAAACGGAGGGGACACTTCCCAAATTTCGAGCTAATGGCCGCCAAAATGGCCGACCTGACCATCCATTAAGGGGGGTCGGACCCCAAATAGGGGGGTACTGAGGTCCTTTACTGAATTTTTTCGGCCGGTTTGAAGGTTTAGGCTAACTCTAGGATCCCCTAGGGTTGATTTAATGAAATAAAACGGGGGGGGGACACTTCCCGGATTTCGAGCTAATGGCCGCCAAAATGGCCGACCTGACCATCCATTAAGGGGGGTTGGACCCCAAATAGGGGGGTACTGAGGTCCTTTACTGAATTTATGCGGCCGGTTTGAAGGTTTAGGCGTACTCTAGGATCCCTAGGGTTGATTTAATGAAAGAAAACGGAGGGGACACTTCCCAGATTTCGAGCTAATGGCCGCCAAAATGGCCGACCTGACCATCCATTAGGGGTGGTCGGGCCCCAAATAGGGGGTACTGAGGTCCTTTACTGTTTTTTTTCGGCCGGTTTGAAGGTTTAGGCGTACTCTAGGATCCCCTAGGGTTGATTTAATGAAATAAAACGGAGGGAACACCTCCCAGATTTTGAGCTAATGGCCGCCAAAATGGCTGACCTGACCATCCATTAGGGGGGTTCGGACCCCAAATAGGGGGGTACTGAGGTCCTTTACTGAATTTTTTCGGCCGGTTTGAAGGTTCAGACGTACTCTACGATCCCCCAGGGTTCATTTAATGAAATAAAATGGAGGTGACACTTCCATATTTCGAGCTAATGGCCACCAAAATGGCCGACCTGACCATCCATTAAGGGGGGTCGGACCCCAAATAGGGGGGTACTGAGGTCCTTTACTGAATTTTTGCGGCCGGTTTGAAGGTTTAGGCGTACTCTAGGATCCCCCAGGGTTGATTTAATGAAATAAAACGGAGGTGACACTTCCCAGATTTCGAGCTAATGGCCGCCAAAATAGCCGACCTGACCATCCATTAGGGGGGGTCGGACCCCAAATAGGGGGCTACTGAGGTCGTTTCCTGAATTTTTTCGGCCGGTTTGAAGGTTCAGCCGTACTCTAGGATCCCCTTAAGTTGATTTAATGAAATAAAACGGCCTTGACACTTCCCAGATTTCGAGCTAATGGCCGCCAAAATGGCCGACCTGACCTCCCATTAGCTGGGGTTGGACCCCAAATTGGGGGGGTACTGAGGTCCTTTGCTGAATTTTTTCGGCCGGTTTGAAGGTTTAGGCGGGATCCGCTAGGGTTGATTTAATGAAACAAAACGGAGGGGACACTTCCCAGATTTCGAGCTAATGGCCGCAAAAATGGCCAACCTGACCATCCATTAAGGGGGGTCGGACCCCAAATAGGGGGGTACTGAGGTCCTTTACTGAATTTTTTCGGCCGGTTTGAAGGTTTAGGCGTACTCTAGGATCCCCTAGGGTTGATTTAATAAAATAAAACGGAGGGGACACTTCCCATATTTCGAGCTAATGGCCGCCAAAATAGCCAACCTGACCATCCATTAATGGGGGTCGGACCCCAAATAGGGGGGTACTGAGGTCCTTTACTGATTTCTTTCGGCCGGTTTGAAGGTTTAGGCGTACTCTAGGATCCGCTAGGGTTAATTTAATGAAACAAAACGGAGGGGACACTTCCCAGATTTCGGGCTAATGGCCGCCAAAATGGCCGACGGGACCATCCATTAGGGGGGGTCGGACCCCAAATAGGGGGGTACTGAGGTCCTTTCCTGAATTTTTTCGGCCGGTTTGAAGGTTTAGGCGTACCCTAGGATCCCCTTGGGTTAATTTAATGAAAGAAAACGGAGGGGACATATCCCAGATTTCGAGCTAATGGCCGCCAAAATGGCCAACCTGACCATCCATTAAGGGGGGTCGGACCCCAAATAGGGGGGTACTGAGGTCCTTTACTGAATTTTTTCGGCCGGTTTGAAGGTTTTGGCGTACTCTAGGATCCCCTAGGGTTGATTTAATGAAATAAAACCGAGGGGACACTTCCCATATTTTGAGCTAATGACCGCCAAAATGGCCGACCTGACCATCCATTAAGGGTTGTCGGACCCCAAATAGGGGGGTACTGGGGGCCTTTACTGAATTTTTTCGGCCGGTTTGAAGGTTTAGGCTTACTCTAGGATCCCCTAGGGTTGATTTAATGAAATAAAACGGGGGGGGGGGGACACTTCCCAGATTTCGAGCTAATGGCCGCCAAAATGGCCGACCTGACCATCCATTAAGGGCGATTGGACCCCAAATAGGGGGGTCCTGAGGTCCTTTACTGAATTTATGCGGCCGGTTTGACGGTTTAGGCGTACTCTAGGATCCCCAGGGTTGATTTAATGAAAGAAAACGGAGGGGACACTTCCCAGATTTCGAGCTAATGGCCGCCAAAATGGCCGACCTGACCATCCATTAGAGATGGTCGGACCCCAAATAGGGGGGTACTGAGGTCCTTTGCTGTTTTTTTTCGGCCGGTTTGAAGGTTTAGGCGTACTCTAGGATCCCCTAGGGTTGATTTAATGAAATAAAACGGAGGGAACACCTCCCAGATTTTGAGCTAATGGCCGCCAAAATGGCTGACCTGACCATCCATTAAGGGGGGTTGGACCCCAAATAGGGGGGTACTGAGGTCCTTTACTGAATTTATGCGCCCGGTTTGAAGGTTTAGGCGTACTCTAGGATCCCTAGGGTTGATTTAATGAAATAAAACGGAGGGGACACTTCCCAGATTTCGAGCTAATGGCCGCCAAAATGGCCGACCTGACCATCCATTAGGGGGGTCGGACCCCAAATAGGGGGGTACTGAGGTCCTTTCCTGAATTTTTTCGGCCGGTTTGAAGGTTTAGGCGTACTCTAGGATCCGCTAGGGTTGATTTAATGAAACAAAACGGAGGGGACACTTCCCAGATTTCGAGCTAATGGCCGCAAAAATGGCCAACCTGACCATCCATTAAGGGGGGTCGGACACCAAATAGGGGGGTACTGAGGTCCTTTACTGAACTTTTTCGGCCGGTTTGAATGTTTAGGCGTACTCTAGGATCCCCTAGGGTTGATTTAATGAAATAAAACGGAGGGGACACTTCCCATATTTCGAGCTAATGGCCGCCAAAATGGCCGACCTGACCCTCCATTAGGGGGGGTCGGACCCCAAATAGGGGGGTACTGAGGCCCTTTCCTGAATTTTTTCGGCCGGTGTGAAGATTTAGGCGTACTCTAGGATCCCCTAGGATTGATTTAATGAAACAAAACGGAGGGGACACTTCCCAGATTTCGAGCTAATGGCCGCGAAAATGGCCAACCTGACCATCCATTAAGGGGGGTCGGACCCCAAATAGGGGGGCACTGAGGTCCTTTACTGAATTTTTTTCGGCCGGTTTGAAGGTTTAGGCGTACTCTAGGATCCCCTAGGGTTGATTTAATGAAATAAAACGGAGGGGACACTTCCATGGCCGCCAAAATGGCCGACCTGACCATCCATTAGGGGGGGTCGGACCCCAAATAGGGGGGTACTGAGGTCCTTTACTGAATTTTTTCGGCCGGTTTGAAGGTTTAGGCTTACTCTAGGATCCCCTAGGGTTGATTTAATGAAATAAAACGGGGGGGGGGGGGGGGACACTTCCCAGATTTCGAGCTAATGGCCGCCAAAATGGCCGACCTGACCATCCATTAAGGGGGATTGGACCCCAAATAGGGGGGTACTGAGGTCCTTTACTGAATTTATGCGGCCGGTTTGAAGGTTTAGGCGTACTCTAGGATCCCTAGGGTTGATTTAATGAAAGAAAACGGAGGGGACACTTCCCAGATTTCGAGCTAATGGCCGCCAAAATGGCCGACCTGACCATCCATTAGGGATGGTGGGACCCCAAATAGGGGGGTACTGAGGTCCTTTGCTGTTTTTTTTCGGCCGATTTGAAGGTTTAGGCGTACTCTAGGATCCCCTAGGGTTGATTTAATGAAATAAAACGGAGGGAACACCTCCCAGATTTTGAGCTAATGGCCGCCAAAATGGCTGACCTGACCATCCATTAAGGGGGGTTGGACCCCAAATAGGGGGGTACTGAGGTCCTTTACTGAATTTATGCGCCCGGTTTGAAGGTTTAGGCGTACTCTAGGATCCCCAGGGTTGATTTAATGAAAGAAAACGGAGGGGACACTTCCCAGATTTCGAGCTAATGGCCGCCAAAATGGCCGACCTGACCATCCATTAGAGATGGTCGGACCCCAAATAGGGGGGTACTGAGGTCCTTTGCTGTTTTTTTTCGGCCGGTTTGAAGGTTTAGGCGTACTCTAGGATCCCCTAGGGTTGATTTAATGAAATAAAACGGAGGGGACACTTCCCAGATTTCGAGCTAATGGCCGCCAAAATGGCTGACCTGACCATCCATTAAGGGGGGTTGGACCCCAAATAGGGGGGTACTGAGGTCCTTTACTGAATTTATGCGCCCGGTTTGAAGGTTTAGGCGTACTCTAGGATCCCTAGGGTTGATTTAATGAAATAAAACGGAGGGGACACTTCCCAGATTTCGAGCTAATGGCCGCCAAAATGGCCGACCTGACCATCCATTAGGGGGATCGGACCCCAAATAGGGGGGTACTGAGGTCCTTTCCTGAATTTTTTCGGCCGGTTTGAAGGTTTAGGCGTACTCTAGGATCCGCTAGGGTTGATTTAATGAAACAAAACGGAGGGGACACTTCCCAGATTTCGAGCTAATGGCCGCAAAAATGGCCAACCTGACCATCCATTAAGGGGGGTCGGACACCAAATAGGGGGGTACTGAGGTCCTTTACTGAAATTTTTCGGCCGGTTTGAATGTTTAGGCGTACTCTAGGATCCCCTAGGGTTGATTTAATGAAATAAAACGGAGGGGACACTTCCCATATTTCGAGCTAATGGCCGCCAAAATGGCCGACCTGACCCTCCATTAGGGGGGGTCGGACCCCAAATAGGGGGGTACTGAGGCCCTTTCCTGAATTTTTTCGGCCGGTGTGAAGATTTAGGCGTACTCTAGGATCCCCTAGGATTGATTTAATGAAACAAAACGGAGGGGACACTTCCCAGATTTCGAGCTAATGGCCGCGAAAATGGCCAACCTGACCATCCATTAAGGGGGGTCGGACCCCAAATAGGGGGGCACTGAGGTCCTTTACTGAATTTTTTTCGGCCGGTTTGAAGGTTTAGGCGTACTCTAGGATCCCCTAGGGTTGATTTAATGAAATAAAACGGAGGGGACACTTCCATGGCCGCCAAAATGGCCGACCTGACCATCCATTAGGGGGGGTCGGACCCCAAATAGGGGGGTACTGAGGTCCTTTACTGAATTTTTTCGGCCGGTTTGAAGGTTTAGGCTTACTCTAGGATCCCCTAGGGTTGATTTAATGAAATAAAACGGGGGGGGGGGGGGACACTTCCCAGATTTCGAGCTAATGGCCGCCAAAATGGCCGACCTGACCATCCATTAAGGGGGATTGGACCCCAAATAGGGGGGTACTGAGGTCCTTTACTGAATTTATGCGGCCGGTTTGAAGGTTTAGGCGTACTCTAGGATCCCTAGGGTTGATTTAATGAAAGAAAACGGAGGGGACACTTCCCAGATTTCGAGCTAATGGCCGCCAAAATGGCCGACCTGACCATCCATTAGGGATGGTGGGACCCCAAATAGGGGGGTACTGAGGTCCTTTGCTGTTTTTTTTCGGCCGATTTGAAGGTTTAGGCGTACTCTAGGATCCCCTAGGGTTGATTTAATGAAACAAAACGGAGGGGACACTTCCCAGATTTCGAGCTAATGGCCGCAAAAATGGCCAACCTGACCATCCATTAAGGGGGGTCGGACCCCAAATAGGGGGGTACTGAGGTCCTTTACTGAAATTTTTCGGCCGGTTTGAATGTTTAGGCGTACTCTAGGATCCCCTAGGGTTGATTTAATGAAATAAAACGGAGGGGACACTTCCCATATTTCGAGCTAATGGCCGCCAAAATGGCCGACCTGACCCTCCATTAGGGGGGGTCGGACCCCAAATAGGGGGGTACTGAGGCCCTTTCCTGAATTTTTTCGGCCGGTGTGAAGATTTAGGCGTACTCTAGGATCCCCTAGGATTGATTTAATGAAACAAAACGGAGGGGACACTTCCCAGATTTCGAGCTAATGGCCGCGAAAATGGTCAACCTGACCATCCATTAAGGGGGTCGGACCCCAAATAGGGGGGCACTGAGGTCCTTTACTGAATTTTTTCGGCCGGTTTGAAGGTTTGGGCGTACTCTAGGATCCCCTAGGGTTGATTTAATGAAATAAAATGGCGGGGACACTTCCCATATTTCGAGCTAATGGCCGCCAAAATGGCCGACCTGACCTTCCATTAGGGGGGTCGGACCCCAAATAGGGGGGTACTGAGGTCCTTTCCTGAATTTTTTCGGCCGGTTTGAAGGCTTAGGCGTACTCTAGGATCCCCTAGGGTTAATTTAATGAAACAAAACGTAGGGGACACTTCCCAGATTTCGGGCTAATGGCCGCCAAAATGGCCGACCTGACCATCCATTAGGGGGGGTCGGACCCCAAATAGGGGGGTACTGAGGTCCTTTCCTGAATTTTTCGGCCGGTTTGAAGGTTTAGGCGTACTCTAGGATCCCCTAGGGTTAATTTAATGAAACAAAACGGAGGGGACACTTCCCAGATTTCGAGCTAATGGCCGCCAAAATGGCCAACCTGACCATCCATTAATGGGGGTCGGACCCCAAATAGGGGGTTACTGAGGTCCTTTACTGAATTTTTTCGGCCGGTTTGAAGGTTTAGGCGTACTCTAGGATCCCCTAGGGTTGATGTAATGAAATAAAACGGACGGGACACTTCCCATATTTCGAGCTAATGGCCGCCAAAATGGCCGACCTGACCCTCCATTAGGGGGGGTCGGACCCCAAATAGGGGGGTACTGAGGCCCTTTCCTGAATTTTTTCGGCCGGTGTGAAGATTTAGGCGTACTCTAGGATCCCCTAGGGTTGATTTAATGAAATAAAACGGGGGGGGGACACTTCCCGGATTTCGAGCTAATGGCCGCCAAAATGGCTGACCAGACCATCCATTAAGGGTGGTTGGACCCCAAATAGGGGGGTACTGAGGTCCTTTACTGAATTTATGCGGCCGGTTTGAAGGTTTAGGCGTACTCTAGGATCCCCTAGGTTTAATTTAATGAAACAAAACGGGGGGGACACTTCCCAGATTTCGGGCTAATGGCCGCCAAAATTGCCGACGTGACCATCCATTAGGGGGGTCGGACCCCAAATAGGGGGGTACTGAGGTCCTTTCCTGAATTTTTTCGGCCGGTTTGAAGGTTTAGGCGTACTCTAGGATTCCCTAGGGTTAATTTAATGAAATAAAACGGAGGGGACACCTCCCAGATTTCGAGCTAATGGCCGCCAAAATGGCCAACCTGACCATCCATTAATGGGGGTCGGACCCCAAATAGGGGGGTACTGAGGTCCTTTACTGAAATTTTTCGGCCGGTTTGAATGTTTAGGCGTACTCTAGGATCCCCTAGGGTTGATTTAATGAAATAAAACGGAGGGGACACTTCCCATATTTCGAGCTAATGGCCGCCAAAATGGCCGACCTGACCCTCCATTAGGGGGGGTCGGACCCCAAATAGGGGGGTACTGAGGCCCTTTCCTGAATTTTTTCGGCCGGTGTGAAGATTTAGGCGTACTCTAGGATCCCCTAGGATTGATTTAATGAAACAAAACGGAGGGGACACTTCCCAGATTTCGAGCTAATGGCCGCGAAAATGGTCAACCTGACCATCCATTAAGGGGGTCGGACCCCAAATAGGGGGGCACTGAGGTCCTTTACTGAATTTTTTCGGCCGGTTTGAAGGTTTGGGCGTACTCTAGGATCCCCTAGGGTTGATTTAATGAAATAAAATGGCGGGGACACTTCCCATATTTCGAGCTAATGGCCGCCAAAATGGCCGACCTGACCTTCCATTAGGGGGGTCGGACCCCAAATAGGGGGGTACTGAGGTCCTTTCCTGAATTTTTTCGGCCGGTTTGAAGGCTTAGGCGTACTCTAGGATCCCCTAGGGTTAATTTAATGAAACAAAACGTAGGGGACACTTCCCAGATTTCGGGCTAATGGCCGCCAAAATGGCCGACCTGACCATCCATTAGGGGGGGTCGGACCCCAAATAGGGGGGTACTGAGGTCCTTTCCTGAATTTTTCGGCCGGTTTGAAGGTTTAGGCGTACTCTAGGATCCCCTAGGGTTAATTTAATGAAACAAAACGGAGGGGACACTTCCCAGATTTCGAGCTAATGGCCGCCAAAATGGCCAACCTGACCATCCATTAATGGGGGTCGGACCCCAAATAGGGGGTTACTGAGGTCCTTTACTGAATTTTTTCGGCCGGTTTGAAGGTTTAGGCGTACTCTAGGATCCCCTAGGGTTGATGTAATGAAATAAAACGGAGGGGACACTTCCCATATTTCGAGCTAATGGCCGCCAAAATGGCCGACCTGACCCTCCATTAGGGGGGGTCGGACCCCAAATAGGGGGGTACTGAGGCCCTTTCCTGAATTTTTTCGGCCGGTGTGAAGATTTAGGCGTACTCTAGGATCCCCTAGGGTTGATTTAATGAAATAAAACGGGGGGGGGACACTTCCCGGATTTCGAGCTAATGGCCGCCAAAATGGCTGACCAGACCATCCATTAAGGGTGGTTGGACCCCAAATAGGGGGGTACTGAGGTCCTTTACTGAATTTATGCGGCCGGTTTGAAGGTTTAGGCGTACTCTAGGATCCCCTAGGTTTAATTTAATGAAACAAAACGGGGGGGACACTTCCCAGATTTCGGGCTAATGGCCGCCAAAATTGCCGACGTGACCATCCATTAGGGGGGTCGGACCCCAAATAGGGGGGTACTGAGGTCCTTTCCTGAATTTTTTCGGCCGGTTTGAAGGTTTAGGCGTACTCTAGGATTCCCTAGGGTTAATTTAATGAAATAAAACGGAGGGGACACCTCCCAGATTTCGAGCTAATGGCCGCCAAAATGGCCAACCTGACCATCCATTAATGGGGGTCGGACCCCAAATAGGGGGGTACTGAGGTCCTTTACTGAAATTTTTCGGCCGGTTTGAATGTTTAGGCGTACTCTAGGATCCCCTAGGGTTGATTTAATGAAATAAAACGGAGGGGACACTTCCCATATTTCGAGCTAATGGCCGCCAAAATGGCCGACCTGACCCTCCATTAGGGGGGGTCGGACCCCAAATAGGGGGGTACTGAGGCCCTTTCCTGAATTTTTTCGGCCGGTGTGAAGATTTAGGCGTACTCTAGGATCCCCTAGGATTGATTTAATGAAACAAAACGGAGGGGACACTTCCCAGATTTCGAGCTAATGGCCGCGAAAATGGTCAACCTGACCATCCATTAAGGGGGTCGGACCCCAAATAGGGGGGCACTGAGGTCCTTTACTGAATTTTTTCGGCCGGTTTGAAGGTTTGGGCGTACTCTAGGATCCCCTAGGGTTGATTTAATGAAATAAAATGGCGGGGACACTTCCCATATTTCGAGCTAATGGCCGCCAAAATGGCCGACCTGACCTTCCATTAGGGGGGTCGGACCCCAAATAGGGGGGTACTGAGGTCCTTTCCTGAATTTTTTCGGCCGGTTTGAAGGCTTAGGCGTACTCTAGGATCCCCTAGGGTTAATTTAATGAAACAAAACGTAGGGGACACTTCCCAGATTTCGGGCTAATGGCCGCCAAAATGGCCGACCTGACCATCCATTAGGGGGGGTCGGACCCCAAATAGGGGGGTACTGAGGTCCTTTCCTGAATTTTTTCGGCCGGTTTGAAGGTTTAGGCGTACTCTAGGATTCCCTAGGGTTAATTTAATGAAATAAAACGGAGGGGACACCTCCCAGATTTCGAGCTAATGGCCGCCAAAATGGCCAACCTGACCATCCATTAATGGGGGTCGGACCCCAAATAGGGGGGTACTGAGGTCCTTTACTGAAATTTTTCGGCCGGTTTGAATGTTTAGGCGTACTCTAGGATCCCCTAGGATTGATTTAATGAAACAAAACGGAGGGGACACTTCCCAGATTTCGAGCTAATGGCCGCGAAAATGGTCAACCTGACCATCCATTAATGGGGGTCGGACCCCAAATAGGGGGGTACTGAGGCCCTTTCCTGAATGTTTTCGGCCGGTGTGAATGTTTAGGCGTACTCTAGGATCCCCTAGGATTGATTTAATGAAACAAAACGGAGGGGACACTTCCCAGATTTCGAGCTAATGGCCGCGAAAATGGTCAACCTGACCATCCATTAAGGGGGGTCGGACCCCAAATAGGGGGGCACTGAGGTCCTTTACTGAATTTTTTCGGCCGGTTTGAAGGTTTAGGCGTACTCTAGGATCCCCTAGGGTTGATTTAATGAAATAAAATGGAGGGGACACTTCCCATATTTCGAGCTAATGGCCGCCAAAATGGCCGACCTGACCTTCCATTAGGGGGGTCGGACCCCAAATAGGGGGGTACTGAGGTCCTTTCCTGAATTTTTTCGGCCGGTTTGAAGGTTTAGGCGTACTCTAGGATCCCCTAGGGTTAATTTAATGAAACAAAACGTAGGGGACACTTCCCAGATTTCGGGCTAATGGCCGCCAAAATGGCCGACCTGACCATCCATTAGGGGGGGTCGGACCCCAAATAGGGGGGTACTGAGGTCCTTTCCTGAATTTTTTCGGCCGGTTTGAAGGTTTAGGCGTACTCTAGGATCCCCTAGGGTTGATTTAATGAAATAAAACGGAGGGGACACTTCCCATATTTCGAGCTAATGGCCGCCAAAATGGCCGACCTGACCATCCATTAGGGGGGGTCGGACCCCAAATAGGGGGGTACTGAGGTCCTTTACTGAATTTTTTCGGCCGGTTTGAAGGTTTAGGCTTACTCTAGGATCCCCTAGGGTTGATTTAATGAAATAAAACGGGGGGGGACACTTCCCGGATTTCGAGCTAATGGCCGCCAAAATGGCTGACCAGACCATCCATTAAGGGTGGTTGGACCCCAAATAGGGGGGTACTGAGGTCCTTTACTGAATTTATGCGGCCGGTTTGAAGGTTTAGGCGTACTCTAGGATCCCCTAGGTTTAATTTAATGAAACAAAACGGGGGGGACACTTCCCAGATTTCGGGCTAATGGCCGCCAAAATTGCCGACCTGACCATCCATTAGGGGGGTCGGACCCCAAATAGGGGGGTACTGAGGTCCTTTCCTGAATTTTTTCGGCCGGTTTGAAGGTTTAGGCGTACTCTAGGATTCCCTAGGGTTAATTTAATGAAATAAAACGGAGGGGACACTTCCCAGATTTCGAGCTAATGGCCGCCAAAATGGCTGACCTGACCATCCATTAATGGGGGTTGGACCCCAAATAGGGGGGTACTGAGGTCCTTTACTGAATTTTTTCGGCCGGTTTGAAGGTTTAGGCTTACTCTAGGATCCCCTAGGGTTGATTTATTGAAATAAAACGGGGGGGGGACACTTCCCGGATTTCGAGCTAATGGCCGCCAAAATGGCCGACCTGACCATCCATTAAGGGGGGTCGGACCCCAAATAGGGGGGTACTAAGGTCCTTTACTGAATTTATGCGGCCGGTTTGAAGGTTTAGGCGTACTCTAGGATACCCTAGGGTTGATTTAATGAAATAAAACGGAGGGGACACTTCCCAGATTTCGAGCTAATGGCCGCCAAAATGGCCGACCTGACCATTCATTAGGGAGTGTCGGACCCCAAATAGGGGGGTACTGAGGTCCTTTACTGAATTTTTTCGGCCGGTTTGAAGGTTTAGGCGTACTCTAGGATCCCCTAGGGTTAATTTAATGAAAGAAAACGGAGGGGACACTTCCCAGATTTCGAGCTAATGGCCGCCAAAATGGCCGACCTGACCATCCATTAATGGGGGTCGGACCCCAAATAGGGGGTTACTGAGGTCCTTTACTGAATTTTTTCGGCCGGTTTGAAGGTTTAGGCGTACTCTAGGATCCCCTAGGGTTGATTTAATGAAATAAAACGGAGGGGACACTTCCCATATTTCGAGCTAATGGCCGCCAAAATGGCCGACCTGACCATCCATTAAGGGGGGTCGGACCCCAAATAGGGGGGTACTGAGGTTCTTTACTGAATTTTTTCGGCCGGTTTGAAGGTTTAGGCTTACTCTAGGATCCCCTAGGGTTGATTTAATGAAATAAAACGGATCGAACACCTCCCAGATTTCGAGCTAATGGCCGCCAAAATGGCTAACCTGACCATCCATTAGGGGGGTTCGGACCCCAAATAGTGGGGTACTGAGGTCCTTTACTGAATTTTTTCGGCCGGTTTGAAGGTTTAGGCGTACTCTAGGATCCCCTAGGGTTGATTTAATGAAATATAACGGAGGGAACACCTCCCAGATTTTGAGCTAATGGCCGCCAAAATGGCCGACCTGACCATCCATTAGGGGGATTCGGACCCCTAATAGGGTGTCATAAACTTGATTACCAGTTTACTCCATTTGTAATGTCAGTTTCTTAAACTCAGCAGTGACTGTTGAGTTGAGTTGAGCTCAAATCGGTCGATGGTGAAATCGTTTGGGGAGTGGCCATATGCTCAGCGGCCGCTAATGATTAGCTCAGTGCGGTCGATGGTGCGTTTATCATGGGAGTGGCCGTCGGTATAAGTACTGCATCCACATCGGAGTGGACAGACTACCTCAGGACAGGCGACGACAGAACATCCGATGTCGTCAAGACGATCCCTACGAGCGCTTCGGAGTTTAGGGCGCTAGGCTGCTACGTCTTTGTAGCTTCTGGACTCTGCCGTTTCCTGTGGGCATTCCAGATCGTGGTAGCGCTATCACCAGTGGACTCTATCACCGCGCCGCCTGGAGAGGCCCCTTTGTAGTGGGGTGGTATCTCCGTTCGTCGATGATGACAGTGCCGCGACAGTCCACCAACAGCCATCTAGAAGGTCGACAGCAGTTTTCCTGTTTCCGGTCGGCGTCGGCATAACTGGAGTCTGTGATCCACCCGGACACATCACTGCTGCCCAGAAGCAGTCAGGAGAGTGACTATGACTTTTCCCCAAACCATGCTAAACCGTGCAAATATAACACCCCATTGTATCTAAGGTATACATTGCCAATATTATGTCATATTAAATATTATTATTATTAATGAGCATTGAGACCTTTTTTGTTCACGTCGTGACATAGGGGGGTACTGAGGTCGTTTCCTGATTTTTTGCGGCCGGTTTGAAGGTTCAGACGTACTCTACGATCCCCCAGGGTTGATTTAATGAAATAAAATGGAGGTGACACTTCCATATTTCGAGCTAATGGCCGCCAAAATAGCCGACCTGACCATCCATTAGGGGGGGTCGGACCCCAAATAGGGGGCTACTGAGGTCGTTTCCTGAATTTTTTCGGCCGGTTTGAAGGTTTAGGCGTACTCTAGGATCCCCTAGGGTTGATTTATTGAAATAAAACGGAGGGGACACTTCCCTGATTTGAGCTACTGGCCGCCAAAATGGCTGACCTGACCTCCCATTAGGGGGGGTTGGACCCCAAATTGGTGGGTACTGAGGTCCTTTACTGAATTATTGCGGCCGGTTTGAAGGTTTAGGCGTACTCTAGGATCCCCTAGGGTTGATTTAATGAAATAAAACGGAGGGGACACTTCCCTGATTTGAGCTAATGGCCGCCAAAATGGCTGACCTGATCACCCATTAGGGGGGGTCGGACCCCAAATAGGGGGGTACTGAGGTCCTTTACTCAATTATTGCGGCCGGTTTGAAGGTTTAGGCGTACTCTAGGATTCCCTAGGGTTAATTTAATGAAATAAAACGGAGGGGACACCTCCCAGATTTCGAGCTAATGGCCGCCAAAATGGCCAACCTGACCATCCATTAATGGGGGTCGGACCCCAAATAGGGGGGTACTGAGGTCCTTTACTGAAATTTTTCGGCCGGTTTGAATGTTTAGGCGTACTCTAGGATCCCCTAGGATTGATTTAATGAAACAAAACGGAGGGGACACTTCCCAGATTTCGAGCTAATGGCCGCGAAAATGGTCAACCTGACCATCCATTAATGGGGGTCGGACCCCAAATAGGGGGGTACTGAGGCCCTTTCCTGAATGTTTTCGGCCGGTGTGAATGTTTAGGCGTACTCTAGGATCCCCTAGGATTGACTTAATGAAACAAAACGGAGGGGACACTTCCCAGATTTCGAGCTAATGGCCGCGAAAATGGTCAACCTGACCATCCATTAAGGGGGGTCGGACCCCAAATAGGGGGGCACTGAGGTCCTTTACTGAATTTTTTCGGCCGGTTTGAAGGTTTAGGCGTACTCTAGGATCCCCTAGGGTTGATTTAATGAAATAAAATGGAGGGGACACTTCCCATATTTCGAGCTAATGGCCGCCAAAATGGCCGACCTGACCTTCCATTAGGGGGGTCGGACCCCAAATAGGGGGGTACTGAGGTCCTTTCCTGAATTTTTTCGGCCGGTTTGAAGGTTTAGGCGTACTCTAGGATCCCCTAGGGTTAATTTAATGAAACAAAACGTAGGGGACACTGCCCAGATTTCGGGCTAATGGCCGCCAAAATGGCCGACCTGACCATCCATTAGGGGGGGTCGGACCCCAAATAGGGGGGTACTGAGGTCCTTTCCTGAATTTTTTCGGCCGGTTTGAAGGTTTAGGCGTACTCTAGGATCCCCTAGGGTTAATTTAATGAAACAAAACGGAGGGGACACTTCCCAGATTTCGAGCTAATGGCCGCCAAAATGGCCAACCTGACCATCCATTAATGGGGGTCGGACCCCAAATAGGGGGGTACTGAGGTCCTTTACTGAATTTTTTCGGCCGGTTTGAAGGTTTAGGCGTACTCTAGGATCCCCTAGGGTTGATTTAATGAAATAAAACGGAGGGGACACTTCCCATATTTCGAGCTAATGGCCGCCAAAATGGCCGACCTGACCATCCATTAGGGGGGGTCGGACCCCAAATAGGGGGGTACTGAGGTCCTTTACTGAATTTTTTCGGCCGGTTTGAAGGTTTAGGCTTACTCTAGGATCCCCTAGGGTTGATTTAATGAAATAAAACGGGGGGGGACACTTCCCGGATTTCGAGCTAATGGCCGCCAAAATGGCTGACCAGACCATCCATTAAGGGTGGTTGGACCCCAAATAGGGGGGTACTGAGGTCCTTTACTGAATTTATGCGGCCGGTTTGAAGGTTTAGGCGTACTCTAGGATCCCCTAGGTTTAATTTAATGAAACAAAACGGGGGGGACACTTCCCAGATTTCGAGCTAATGGCCGCCAAAATTGCCGACCTGACCATCCATTAGGGGGGTCGGACCCCAAATAGGGGGGTACTGAGGTCCTTTCCTGAATTTTTTCGGCCGGTTTGAAGGTTTAGGCGTACTCTAGGATTCCCTAGGGTTAATTTAATGAAATAAAACGGAGGGGACACTTCCCAGATTTCGAGCTAATGGCCGCCAAAATGGCCAACCTGACCATCCATTAATGGGGGTCGGACCCCAAATAGGGGGGTACTGAGGTCCTTTACTGAATTTTTTCGGCCGGTTTGAAGGTTTAGGCTTAGTCTAGGATCCCCTAGGGTTGATTTATTGAAATAAAACGGGGGGGGGGACACTTCCCGGATTTCGAGCTAATGGCCGCCCAAATGGCCGACCTGACCATCCATTAAGGGGGGTCGGACCCCAAATAGGGGGGTACTAAGGTCCTTTACTGAATTTATGCGGCCGGTTTGAAGGTTTAGGCGTACTCTAGGATCCCTAGGGTTGATTTAATGAAATAAAACGGAGGTGACACTTCCCAGATTTCGAGCTAATGGCCGCCAAAATAGCCGACCTGACCATCCATTAGGGGGAGTCGGACCCCAAATAGGGGGCTACTGAGGTCGTTTCCTGAATTTTTTCGGCCGGTTTGAAGGTTTAGGCGTACTCTAGGATACCCTAGGGTTGATTTAATGAAATAAAACGGAGGGGACACTTCCCAGATTTCGAGCTAATGGCCGCCAAAATGGCCGACCTGACCATTCATTAGGGAGTGTCGGACCCCAAATAGGGGGGTACTGAGGTCCTTTACTGAATTTTTTCGGCCGGTTTGAACGTTTAAGCGTACTCTAGGATCCCCTAGGGTTAATTTAATGAAACAAAACGGAGGGGACACTTCCCAGATTTCGAGCTAATGGCCGCCAAAATGGCCGACCTGACCATCCATTAATGGGGGTCGGACCCCAAATAGGGGGTTACTGAGGTCCTTTACTGAATTTTTTCGGCCGGTTTGAAGGTTTAGGCGTACTCTAGGATCCCCTAGGGTTGATTTAATGAAATAAAACGGAGGGGACACTTCCCATATTTCGAGCTAATGGCCGCCAAAATGGCCGACCTGACCATCCATTAAGGGGGATCGGACCCCAAATAGGGGGGTACTGAGGTTCTTTACTGAATTTTTTCGGCCGGTTTGAAGGTTTAGGCTTACTCTAGGATCCCCTAGGGTTGATTTAATGAAATAAAACGGATCGAACACCTCCCAGATTTCGAGCTAATGGCCGCCAAAATGGCTAACCTGACCATCCATTAGGGGGGTTCGGACCCCAAATAGTGGGGTACTGAGGTCCTTTACTGAATTTTTTCGGCCGGTTTGAAGGTTTAGGCGTACTCTAGGATCCCCTAGGGTTGATTTAATGAAATATAACGGAGGGAACACCTCCCAGATTTTGAGCTAATGGCCGCCAAAATGGCCGACCTGACCATCCATTAGGGGGATTCGGACCCCTAATAGGGTGTCATAAACTTGATTACCAGTTTACTCCATTTGTAATGTCAGTTTCTTAAACTCAGCAGTGACTGTTGAGTTGAGTTGAGCTCAAATCGGTCGATGGTGAAATCGTTTGGGGAGTGGCCATATGCTCAGCGGCCGCTAATGATTAGCTCAGTGCGGTCGATGGTGCGTTTATCATGGGAGTGGCCGTCGGTATAAGTACTGCATCCACATCGGAGTGGACAGACTACCTCAGGACAGGCGACGACAGAACATCCGATGTCGTCAAGACGATCCCTACGAGCGCTTCGGAGTTTAGGGCGCTAGGCTGCTACGTCTTTGTAGCTTCTGGACTCTGCCGTTTCCTGTGGGCATTCCAGATCGTGGTAGCGCTATCACCAGTGGACTCTATCACCGCGCCGCCTGGAGACGCCCCTTTGTAGTGGGGTGGTATCTCCGTTCGTCGATGATGACAGTGCCGCGACAGTCCACCAACAGCCATCTAGAAGGTCGACAGCAGTTTTCCTGTTTCCGGTCGGCGTCGGCATAACTGGAGTCTGTGATCCACCCGGACACATCACTGCTGCCCAGAAGCAGTCAGGAGAGTGACTATGACTTTTCCCCAAACCATGCTAAACCGTGCAAATATAACACCCCATTGTATCTAAGGTATACATTGCCAATATTATGTCATATTAAATATTGTTATTATTAATGAGCATTGAGACCTTTTTTGTTCACGTCGTGACATAGGGGGGTACTGAGGTCGTTTCCTGATTTTTTGCGGCCGGTTTGAAGGTTCAGACGTACTCTACGATCCCCCAGGGTTGATTTAATGAAATAAAATGGAGGTGACACTTCCATATTTCGAGCTAATGGCCGCCAAAATAGCCGACCTGACCATCCATTAGGGGGGGTCGGACCCCAAATAGGGGGCTACTGAGGTCGTTTCCTGAATTTTTTCGGCCGGTTTGAAGGTTTAGGCGTACTCTAGGATCCCCTAGGGTTGATTTATTGAAATAAAACGGAGGGGACACTTCCCTGATTTGAGCTACTGGCCGCCAAAATGGCTGACCTGACCTCCCATTAGGGGGGGTTGGACCCCAAATTGGTGGGTACTGAGGTCCTTTACTGAATTATTGCGGCCGGTTTGAAGGTTTAGGCGTACTCTAGGATCCCCTAGGGTTGATTTAATGAAATAAAACGGAGGGGACACTTCCCTGATTTGAGCTAATGGCCGCCAAAATGGCCGACCTGATCACCCATTAGGGGGGTTCGGACCCCAAATAGGGGGGTAATGAGGTCCTTTACTGAATTATTTCTGCCGGTTTGAAGATTTTATCGTATCAGAGGGTCCCATGTGGTTGATTTTATGCAATAAAACAGTGTTGTTCTTCTCACCGTATCTCAAATTGACGGCTAAATCTGTGGTCTAGAAGATATCACTTGTGAGCGATTATCAAAATGAATAATTGACCAATAGTGAATTTGCGGGCTGAAATTGCGGGCTCAATTTGCGGGCTAGCTTTGATGCAGCCAGGCTGTGATTGCTGAGTACAAAAAGAAACTCTGAAAAATCGACTGAGATAGAGATTATACAGCGCAAAAGGTGTGCGGGAGAATTACTGATGTCTATAGATTTTAAAGAGGTGAGAAATGTTAGGGATACTTAAGAAACAAAAGCTGCACCTTGTCGTAACCGCTACCCACTCGAATTTAGCTTCTCTCTGTAGAAGGTTTTGTTGACAAAGCTCTCTGCAGAAGGTTTTGTTGACAAAGCTCTCTGTAGAAGGTTTTGTTGACAAAGCTACACAACACTCTGACATCATTACTGTATTGTGATGCACACAGATTATTACTCACCGACAATTGATATGTAAGCCATTATGTCAAAGTTGAGAAATATGCCGAAGAGCATACTTATATATATATTTTGGTATGATTTTGGAACAGAATCTATTATAATCAAAGGGAGACGGCTCCCAAAACTAGGAGTTCTGTACAAAAGGAGTCTTGTACAAAAATGGGCATATAGTTCACATCTAAGATACATTTTGCATTGAACAAGCATACCCTCGCTAATAAAAGGAAGTTAGGGAGGGGTATCCAGACCTTTTAACAACTATGTACTGATGTTTCTCACCTGTGTTGTCTTTGCCAGATGTCTGTGAACAAGATGAATTCCGCTGCTCTCTATCGAGAACACGGCAAGGCAGTGACGGCAGCCAACAGAAAGCTCCATGACGCAGGCGCCCTGGTTGACGTCACGGTGACTGTGGGCGATGTGGCCTTCCCTTGTCACAAGTCTCTGCTGGCGGCTTGGAGCGGCTTCTTCTGTTCCATGTTCAGTGGCGACTTCACCGAGAATCACTCAAGTCAAGTGACTTTGGTCGAAACAATTCTGCTATCATCAGAGGCGTTTGAGGTGCTTCACACATGGATGTACCGAGGGGAATTGAACCTGACACTAGACTCTGTTGAACTCATTCTTCCTGCAGCCTTTTACCTCCAGATGGACCAGACAGTAGATATGATAACAGACTACATTAAGCGTCAGTATTGTGAAGATGTTCTTGTCACGCGGATGTTCAGTCATCTTAATCTGGCACACATTTGGGGGATGCCTCATCTACGAGCTATCGCGTTGGAGGGGATGGCCAAAAGATTTGATGATTTGGTCAAAGAAGAACAACTGCTTGAGTTGAATCCAGAAGATTTCCTGAGGCTTCTCGGCATGCATCAGTTACAAGCTGAGAGTGAAGACGTCGTCTTCAGCGCGGCTTTCGCCTGGCTTCTCCACAGTGAAGATCATCAGGATTATTTGCGCGACGTCTTGACATTTGTGCGAGTTGGTTTGGTCAGTACCGGAACGATCCGGAAAGCTCTGGACGTCAAGATCCTGTCTAAGCACAGCGAATGTTGTGATATTTTTCTGGATGCCCTGGCAGCTGGACAATCACACGCAGAAAGTTTACAGCAGCTGCAGCAAACTTTGCCCGCAATGTTTGTTGAACGAACAGGACCGTTAGCTGAAGCAAGTGAAAGGTATTTGGTACGATTTCTTACTCTGAACTATTACCTCAAGATCTGCCCATGGAGGTCCTATGCTCGAGACATGCTACAGTTATGCATAGTATTATTCACAAGGTCAGACCCGGTGGGCAAGGTGGCTTGTGACCTTTACAAGAAAGAAGTCCTCCCGATGTCAACCGCCATCCGGTACTATTGTCATTGTTGGTCACTGGTTTCGTGGTCAAGTTTAGCAAATACGTGCATGAAAGTGGCCAGAGACACAAATGCGTCGGACACGTATTCTTCTCCTAAAATGAAGCAAAATGCTTGGCCTGTGACCGTCATTGTAGCCAACCCCACGTCAACCACCATAAGCTAGCTGGGCGTTGTTGTCATTGTTTGTGGTCTGATTTAGCTCTTACGTGCACAAGCGTGGCATAAAACAACTATTCACCTTCTGTCAGGATTCCACTATTATTATGGCTATTGCAATATTGATACACTTTGTTCTTACGGTAGATCACTCCAGTGTACACAAAGCATTGCAAAGCGACAAATAGCTTATTGACTTTGTGGGGTTTTTTTCTTTTAGTAACGAAACCGAAATAAGCCGTGACCAGAGCACGCTGTATGGCGACATCTGGCGGGACGCTTACGCCGACCTTGGAGATTCGCGTCCTGACATGAGTGACGTCACGCTGAGCGTTGACGGGCAAGACTTCCGCTGTCACAAGGTCGTCCTCTTCGGCTGGAGTGAGTATATTGCGAGGCAGTTTCTTGTCGATGAAGGCAGCGCAGATGGAGTTGATTTTCCACTGGGAGACGCCCCAACGTCCGACAATGATGACTATATGCAGCCTGATGATCAGCCCAGTTCCCACATATGTGCATTAAAGTCCCCTTCAAGAGATACATTGGACGCGGATCAAGACGATAGGTCGACTGCGACAATGGACAGATCTACAACGGACGATACGTCGACGAGACGTCCTGGGGAGCAAGGTGCATCCTCTGATCCTGATGGGTCGGTGGCGCGGGACGCTGATCCAGAGACGTCTCCACACCGGAGTCCTGGCGGCGCGATGGTACGTCAGTGGCGGGATTCTTCCCACGTATCACTGACGGGTGACTGCGTCACGAAGAACGCGGTCAGCGTTATTTTTGACTGGATTTATAGAGGTCAATTAAAGGTGACGGCCAACAACCTTTGTGACGTCATGAAGTGCGCACGCTGCTTGCGGCTGGACGGAGTCGTAGATGTTGTAGCGAAGTATTTCGACAGTTATTACCCCACTTTGGTTGGTGGAGAGATAATGACCATGTTGCACGCAGCTAAGAAATGTGACCTGATGAATGTGTATGAGACCTGTTTCAACCAAATCGTGGCCAACTTTGAAGAAGTCTGGGTCAGTCCGGAATTTAAAGACTTGCTTGATGTTGAGACATTACTCCGCCTCCTGCATGATGACGGTCTAAACGTCACCAGCGAGGATGTGGTGTTACAAGCGGTGTTATCTTGGTTACGTCACTCTGAAAAGCGCCTGGATCATATCGGTGACGTCATCATGTCAGTCCGCCTCGGATTGGTTGAAAAGGCTACACTCAGCGACGGCATTGACCTTGCTTTTTTTTCTGGCCATACAGAGATCAATACCATTTTCAAGCTTACGATCGTCAAAGAACCATGGAGTAGGGACTGCCTTGAGGAGGACCACCCGTCTATGTACAGAAGGCGACGGCGGGTATGTACACCGTGCCTGCAACACCACAATAATATTTCGGATCATTTGCTTATGGAGTTTGTGACTCCTATTATTGCTAAGCCCAAACAAAATGACAAATCTTCATTCATATTTAATGCATCGCAAAAAATCATATTAATAATGTTAGCTGTAAAATATAGTGGCCGATGTTGGTTCATCCCTATTGATAACTGTACATCGCGCATTGGTGTTGCTAGCACAATTATAATCAGTTGTTGCATTATCAAGTAGAATATAAGTTTTTACGTAACTATTAGTTTGAAAATACCCCATGTCTTTCGAACTGTGGAGACCTTGGCCAACTTTAATATAGTCAATACTACCAGTTCAGCTGCACTGCGACGTCATACCACGGCTATGTGTCTAAAACGGCTATACCGGTTAAGCTTTAAATCGATTGGAGGTGATGGGCACGCGCCCGGGTACCTGTGTCTGAGACAAGTTTCTTCGAGTCCCATTTCATTGTCCCGGTAGGGCTCATGTCCAAATTTAGTCTTGTCCAAAAAAGCCGCCTAAGGAACCAATACATTTACAAGGCTCATATCTTAGAACCTATCATTTTTGATATTACTATGATTATTATTATTTTATTTTATTATTATTATTATTATTATTATTATTAATATTATTATTATTGAGTTGCAAGCAGTTAGACAATCGTTGGGACCCCGTTTGGGTTGACTTGGAGCAACCAACTCAGATAGAAGGTCAATTTGTAATAAACGGCTTTGTGTATTTCAGGGCAAAGCCTTCTATGACCGCCTGAGAGTGACCAGCCGTATTGGGAGCACTGGCCAGGGCGACGGGCATTTTGGAGAAGCCCGCGGAGCATGTGATCTTGGAGAACTTCCATTAGTGGCTGATTACAAGACGAATCGTTTGGTTGCATTCATTCGTCAAACACCTGACAGTGAATTCCGCTACTTGTGTCATGTCACCATCGAGCGGCCCGACTGCTGTGCTGCGGACGAAGACTCAGGCCTGGTTTACGTGTGCAGCGGTCGGAACGATGGCATTACAGTGGTGAAGTGGACGGAGTCAAAGCGCCTTCATGTTGTCCGCAGTCTAAAGGCGAAGGGAAAATTGCGTCACACACTACATATTGCGATGGCCTCTGATGACAAGGAACACCTGTATGTGGCGTGTTATGGTGGCGTTCATCAAGTGTCAGTCACAACAGACACCGTGGTGACCAAGCTAGGCCGCCCAGCTGGAGTTAAGGGGAGAGCGATAAAGCTGGCGCTGGTCGGGTTCGCTATCATGGTACAGTACGGACGGGAGAGGACATGCGGAACTCTCGTGCTCTATCCCGATATCAGCAGCCCCGGTCGCGTTGTCCACCCCACAGGACTGAAAAAACCCTATGGTGTTTGGTCGGATGGTGTCAACTTTCTAGTTGGAGACATTGAGAACAAGTGTGTGTACGTGGTCACACCCAGCGGCGAGACCCTGACGATGGTGAACACCGGGGGCGTGGCGCCCTGGAACATCTCAGTGTACGGGGATAACATGTACGTTGTACCATATTCTAGTGCAGATTGTCATGTTTATATTCTCTCATAAAAGCATCGAAAGGCATTTTAACATTGTACAGTATTCAACTCCAAATTAACACTTTGCATGGTTCACAGCAAGTGGGCAAGCAAACTGTCGATCTGATCAAGAGCATGTAGCGTGTCTTCTTGCAGATATAATTGTGATGTTTACGGTAATGTTTAGACACCGTGCCCATTGTACACGGGGAGGCTGCGCGTTCTGTGATACGAGTGTCCTGAACGCGAACAGCATGTGAGTTGTAACCAAAACCTTGGGCCAAACAAACTTCTTATTCTTGCTTTCGACTTGTTCCGAGGGATCACCACGTGGCTCAGTCGGTAGAATAGTCCAAGCGGCCGGTACGTGGTTCACGCCGCACTTGTGGAAAAGTCTTTGTTGGATAAAGCTCCCATATCTTTCTTCTCGGAGCGTAGGAGAGTTACTCCCGAAAATGTGACCCCTTTTTCCTGGCTCTTAAAGCGTCCATCGAATCAAATCAAATCCGAGTTTACTCTCAATTGGGGACTGCGCTCTATCGCGCTCGTCCAACTTATTTCCAAACTGGCACCTGAACGTCAACATTAATTTTAAATTAAAGATTTCATTGCAGCAAAATATAAACACGCAAACTGGCGTGACCGCGTGGACTAATATTCCCATTAGTCATAGAATCACAGACCAGGATCAAGGAATTTTCTTGAAAAAAATTATCACCGTGGTGGATACCACAAAGGAGTTTAAACGCACAATACTGCCATCAACCGTCCGATGCTCCACCGGCTAAACTAACCGAGCTTCATAGTTTATCGGTCATGTTTAGATGTCCCTCCCTCTCAACATAAGTGTTTCAGAGGTTGTATTTCGTGATCAATATAAGTGTCACAGAGGTTGATTTTCGTGATCAATATAAGTGTCACAGTGATTGTCTTTCGTGATCAATAGAAGTGTCGCAGAGATTGTCGTTCGTGATCAAAAGAAGTGTCACAGAGGTTGTCTTTCGTGATCAATATGTGTCACAGAGGTTGTCTTTCGTCACTAATATAAGTGTAGCCCGGGTTGTCTTTCGTGAACAGTATATTTGTCGCACAAGTTGTCTTTTGCGACCAATATAAGTATCAAACCGGTCTTCACGCTACCAGTACATGCTCACAGTAAGCTGAACTACTATCGTGTTATACAAGGGACTGCTGCATGCGGAGCCGGCTAAATGATTCTCGTCTTATCAACATGAGTCTATGGCTGTCTTTATTACAATGACAGTGATATTTATTGTCATTGTCTTCGACCGTGATTCGTTATATTCCGCTGGAAAAGATTAGTTTTTCTGCCGTCATTAGGTCTATTTTTGCCCCCGCTCCAGGTCCGCGCGATGAACCGCCTGCATTATGTACACAACAGACCGCGGCAGCTGTGACAGTCTTTGTTATACGACATATCATAAGATTTAATGTTGTAGCTTTTGAACTGCAGGCTCGCAGTCACCAAAACAAGACATATAAACATTACATATTATTTATGCGCGGGGATACGTCAGAGGTTCATCGACAAAAATAGGAATTTTTTCGAGAGAGTGTGAAAAATCTAAATTCTAAATAAATTGTTTGGGTAAAATGTTCCTCTTGCATGTCCTTTAATGGTAGTTGGACATCTCGCATACAAATGAGTCCCACTTGCCGTGTATGAAAATAGTTGCGTTAATAGTTTACATGTCTGTTGAGGTGTATGACAAATGAAATGTATGCGAAAATGAACCGGACAAGTTACTTTGTACATATATTGACCATAACTACGCTTATCACCGGCTTATATAACCTAGACTAAATACAAATTGCAAACACAATGTATAAGGTTAGCCATCCAATTGGATTTAATGAGACTTTTCCGAACGGCTCTCTTTGTGTATGCTATATGTTGTTATATAGTGGATCAATAAATGATTCTGCTTCATTTAAATATCTTCCATCGTTGTCTCGACATGTTGTTCATACTATGTATCTACCCCAGATAGCATGCCCATGTAAACTCAACGTTAGATGAACGTTAGCAGCTCCGTTTAATTAACGTCATATGTTAACGTTATTTAACATTTGCTTATTGATTTAAAGTTAAATTAACGTTTGCATTTTAACGTTAACAGTAAACCATTTTTAAGCGAATATCTAACGGTAGCGATCGGCAAAACACCCTGTGTCACTGGGTATTTACCGAGAGGGTCGCCTCAGGTGGGTCACCATTGACACCTGTGTGGTAGTTGAAGTCCTAGGACTCCGAAAGTTCGTCCACGCCAGGTCGGGGATTGAACACAGGTCGCGACATTACAAGGTACGCACGCTAACTATTGCGCTGCCGAAGCGGGATTTATATTAGACATGTATCAAATTATTCAAATAAAGGCAATTTAAATTTATATTTAACGTTGATATTTTTCGATATATTTCAAATTTCGATAAATTTTCGGCTGCGACCAAAGGGTATTTGTAAACGTTTTTCTAACCTTAATTTTCTGATTACCTTGCAGACGTATATTTATAAACAATTTTCTAACCTTAATTTTCAGTTTAACTTGCAAACGTTTATTTGTGAACGAAAATAAACGTTAGTTTATAGTTGTAAAGTAGCCGGACACCTTGTATCCACCATTAATTTATATATTGAAATAGATCTTACGTGCAGATTAACGTGCAAAAGTTTATTTGTGAACGAAAATAAACGTTATAGTTTAACGTTGTATAGTAACTGGAAACCATATATCAACCATGCGAACACAAATCTAACGTTACATTAACGTTTACATGCTATCTGGGACAAACATTCATCATAGTGATGTCATTATCTCTGCATGTTTCCTCACATCAAGTTGCCCAATTCAAGGAATGTGTGCGTCCCCTAGAAAACGTCTTACGGGCGTCCATGTTCCTCAGATGGATCTTCCTGCGTTATATAGTTGAAATGACATATGAGATTCTCTCAAGCGTAAATTATTGTCCAATTACTCTGATGGAATTAATCTCCCCCTCACTCCACAATCTCCCAGTAGTGGTGCAATTAGAAATGAAATGAAATGTTGGTGTTTTAGGCCACTTTTGTGCACATACAGGCTAAATTGGGCCAAGGAAGCTCCCGGGACGATGAAGGATGAAGGAATGAAACATGCCCCATATTAGGTGCCCGAGCCCGGATTCGAACCCAGGACCTATTGATCTGCGGTCTAGTGCGCTAACCACTACACTAAATTTTTTTTTTTTTTATTGGCTTAAAAGGTTGTACAGGGGCAGATTACATCAATGGGTTGACCAAGTTGACGTAGCTGGAGAATGAGACGTAATCCAGTAGGCATGCATAAATGAATATATATATAAATATACGAATTTCAGAGGACACTGATCCACTTCTGAACAAACTCCTATTATTATGTTTGATTAAAACTTGTGTTTCTAAGTTAAGAGTACGACGCAGACGCGCCACAAACATGTTGGTTTTAACATATTTTTATTAAGCAATTGGAAAACATGTTAATCATTGGGAAAGCAGTTTGGCAATTACACGAGTATATATAGTGCTTGGCTAGCAGGAGCACGAAGTCTATGGTCAAATCATACCTACCAAACCATATAAATTTAAGATTGTACTCTAGCGACCTTCCTTTTTTACACTGTAACCAACCTAATACGTTTTGCCAAAAGTGTTTCACAACTTCACATTCCGCGAACCCATGCATGATAGTATCTACTACTTCTTGACAGAAACAACATAAATCGCGTGTTTTTAAACCCCACTTATATATCTTTTCATTCGTTGATATAATGCGGTGTAATAACCTAAACTGGAAATCTTGTAATTTAACATATCTCGTAACCTTAAATAAATATCCAAAGGAAGACAAATATTCAGCTTCTGTTAACAGTATATCCGTCACCCAGGCTCTAAAAGGCGTTGCTGGTGTTGTTGCAATTTTTTTGATAAGTTTTCCATGCACATATTTACAAGCGTGTTGTTTCTCCATATATGTCATATATACCGTTTTACAAACATCCTTTGCGCACTCTTGTCTCAACAAACGTTTCCACGTTTCGGGAATACTGCACATTAGTCCGTGGTAATGGAGCACATTAATATTACATTTATACTTCCTTATGAGCTCTTCGTACGATAGAAATATTCCTTGTTTATCTAAAAGATGTCTGATATATATAATTCCTGCCTTCAACCAGTTGTCATAACTTTTTGACGTCTTGCATTACTTGTGCTATATCATCAATTGGGTGGAAGTGAAATTCACACCAGACTCTTATAATTTCTCGAATAAAGGCGTTTCTGATTCGTTCATAAAAAGGTTTCCTTATTAAGTCTTTATCCATTAGGTTGCATTGCCAGAATAATGAACCCAACGTTCCAAAGTGATCGTGTAAAAAAATTCCACAAGAATCATTGTTAACAAAACGCTGCACCCATGCGATCTTAAGATACTTGTTTTTAACTTCAATATTGGGAATGCTTAAACCTCCGGCATTCTTGACATTATACAGGACGGTCCGTTTAATTTTTTCTGGCTTACCATTCCAAAGAATTGAAATAATGTTATATCATTCTGTATATTCTTGATCAGAGTCAAGTCTGGTGAAGGTAAAACAGACATCATATAGACCAGTTGTGACACTGCATACGTGTTCACAATAATTGATTTACCAAACAGAGTAAAATTTCTTTGTTTCCATATATTAGGAAGTCCAGTCATCTTTTTTCGTATTCCATCGTAGTTTTCCAGCAGTAAATTACATGTAGTTGCCTTTATTTGAACCCCTAGTGTAGTTACAGGGCCTTTCGTCCAGACGATACCAGACTCTGGCAGCAAAATATGAAAAGTATCTTTTATTTTTCTTATAGGCATTATAACCGTTTTTTCGAAGTTCACTTTGAGACCGGATAATCTATTAAACAGTTCAAACATACCAATAACCTTCTGAAGTACATCTTCTGAATATATTAATAGTAGACCCAAATCGTCTGCATACATTACTATCTTAAACTCTGTGTTTTCGTAGACAATACCTTTAACTTCTGGATTCTGTCGGATATTGATTGCAAATATCTCTGCTGCAAGAATAAATAGATATGGGGATAGTGGACAACCTTGACGTAGACCACTTGACAGTTTGAAACAATTTGTTGTCCATCCATTATTGATGACACTGCTACATATCTTATTATAAAATAACGCAATCCAGCGTAAAATAGAATTCCCAAAATTGATGTATTTAAGGGCTTTTTGGAGGTATGTCCAATCTACCTTATCGAAAGCTTTCTCAAAGTCAACTGACAAATAAAGAGCTTCAATCTCATTTGCTTCCGCTGCATCACAAATACTTATAAGCTTAAAAATATGTTCACCTATATACCTCCCTTTTAAAAAAACGGTTTGATCTCTATTGATTAATTGATGTAATTTTGTCTTTATACGGTTTGCAATACATTTTGTCATTAATTTATAATCAGCATTAAGGAGAGATATGGGGCGCCAATTCTTTAAATATGTATTGTCTTTTCCCATTTTTGGCACCAATGTAATTACCCCTTATCTCCGAGTGATCGAGAGAATTCCATTGGCATAACATTCGTTAAATGATTTAATCAAGTAAAATTGAAGATCATCCCACAAGAATTTATAAAAATCGGCCGGAAGACCATCTGGGCCAGGCGATTTGTTATTTTGAGTTGATGACAAGGCCTCTTTTATCTCTTTTTCAGTTAGTTCTCCTTCTATATCAGCCTGCTCGTCTGGCGTTAACTGTGGGTGCACCTGTTTAAAGTAATCATTGTGTTCAATGCTTGGGTCTACGTTCCCTGTGCATAAATCGGTATAAAATATTTCTATTTCTTTGTGTACATTGGCCTTCCCTTGTACTTCAGACCCATCTGCCAGTTTAAGTCTATTTATAACTTTCTTATTAAAGTTTCTTTTTTCTAGATTTAAGAAGATTTTTTTTGATTTTTCACCATTTTCATACCATGGTGCGTTGCTTCTTATTATAGCCCCTTTAGTCCTTGCCGCCAGTATATTATCCATGTCTTCCTTAACGAGTACTATGTCACCCTCTACTTCTTGAATTCCGTCTATCAGCTTCTGTTCTAATTTTTAAGTCTCTTTTCTAAGGCCCACAATATATTTTCCTCTGATTGTTTCTTCCGTGACGAATACCGAATAGTAGCTACCTTTACATTATTTTTAATAGTATCCCACATCAGCATGTCATCAGCTTCTTGTTCTATATTTATTGTATCTAACAGAATGTCCTTTACCAGTTGGATATAATCTTTATCCTGCAGAAGCGAGCAGTTAAATTTCCAAAAACCTCTTCCCCTTTCAGAGATCTCAAGAGAAAGCAGCACCATTAATACCGCAGAGTGATCCGAGAGAAACTTTGGCAGGATTGAGGAGTGTTGAGTCAAATTCGATAAGTTATAAGACATCAAAAAGAAATCTAGGCGTGAGAATATTAATTCAGGATAACGTGTATAATAGGTAAACTCTCTTTTACTCTCATGCTGAATACGCCACACGTCTGCCAGACCGCTTTCCTCCAAGTATGTTTTAATTGCGTTTCTAGCTTTAAAATTTGAGTGGTCACTCTTTCCTCCCTTTTTATCTAAATCTTTCTCAAGGATACAATTAAAATCTCCACCAATTATCCGATTTCCTGATAATAATCATCTACAATATTAAATATTTCTACGAAGAAATCGGGGTTGTCTTCGTTTGGCCCATACAGATTAACTAGTGTTATCCTCATTTCTCTTATTGTTAAATCTAGCATGATGTATCTCCCCTTTTCATCACCGATGACCGAATGCAGTTCACAAACAAACCCTTTTCTAATCAATATCGAAACCCCTCTAGAGTTACTCTCACCGTGTGCAAAGTAAATTTCCCCTCCCCATTCAGTCTTCCACTTGTTTTCACACAGTCTTGTGCTATGTGTTTCCTGCAGAAAAGCAATGTCTACGTTTTTCTCTTCTCTTAGCCAGTGCCATACTTTCTTATGTATTCATAGCATTTAATGAACATATTTTAACTCTATCCAGCACAAATATCGGAACACATACTTAATACAGTGAGTCTCCTCCATTGTTTACCCCATATACAATCCTTAAAGCCAAATGAATACATGTAGGTGAGCCGAGACGAGCGTTGGTTATCTCTTGTCACAGGTGATTGTTTAAACACGGCATGCATGCTGTAAAGCGACAGTGCAAACCACAGTGCATAACAATAGTTGATTTCCAATTGAACCAACCCCTATAACGTCTATGCTCATCCTCATGTAAAAAGGTGTCGCGAGCATATACACCACGGAACACGAAAAAAACAGCACTCCCCCCCCCCTCCCCGTCCTTCACCACACAAATGGCATCGTCCAATATGCTGGAAAGCCAGTGCTGAGGTTGAGCATGTGTGAGTTGCTGTGAGTCAAAACCATTCATGCATAAGGACTCGTCATTGACCGTATGTACCGAGGGCTGGGTCTTCCTCACCCGCAACAACCACCCCTACCACCACAGTATCAGTAACAAAAAAAAACAAAAAAAAACATGGACTTCAGAAATACGTTAATTGTTGTTCTCTACAGCCTTCGTCTTCGTTCTAAAGTCCCGTCTGATAATCAGTCGATACACCAACGTGTGTAGCGCATAATGCACATAAAGGTCTTAAGATGGTAATACAACTCTATATTCCAGTGTTATTTACTTTATCGTATTGTCCGATTCACATCAATGCAGATTAAACAAAAAAAAACAGTTGAACTTAACTGAGGCCGATCGTATGGCGTACAGTTATTTGCAACTGTAAATATCCTACACCACAAAAGACAGGGATGTTCCCGCGCACCAAGTTACACAATAATGGATCAAAAACCGTTCATGTTGAACCCACCTTTTTCAGGGCCTTCGATGTAGGTTCGCCCCATCGGACGCGTGCAACCGTGCCACGTTTGTCTTTTACAAAACACCGACCTCTCCAAGTCCAGCTCTGCACCACATGCGCATCGTTTCTCACTCTATTTACCAGTTTATACATGTCCTCGCACAAGTCATCAGCGATCGTGATGCCGGATTCTTTAAATGCCCGTCTTCGTTTGATGACGTCTTCCTTGGTCTCCGTAGAGTCGAAGCACACGATGACCGGCTTTACACTGTTTTTTCCTGGCAGTCTGTGAGCCACTGTAATCTGTTCCGGGGTTATTGCGTATGATAGCTTGTCTCGAATAAGACTTGCCACCGATTCCTTGCACCGTTCCTTCTCAGAACCTGTACCAGGCTCTAAGCCAAATATGCGAACGTTCTGACGTATGGAGTACTGCTCGTTTTCGATGGCCTTCCTCCTTGCTTCTTTCACTTCCTCCCCCAGGCGTAGTAGTTGAATGTGCGAAGATTATTTGTTCCCAGTGAATTTGTTCCCAGATTTGTGTTGTTAAAAATTTTGCATTAAATTTAACAAGTGAAATGAATTACACTTTCTGGCTCAAAGTGGAATATTGGGTCTAAGCCACATAGCCAGCAAATGTTACGCTCTAAATGGAATAGACTAGATTTTGTTCTAAATACATATGACCAGGACCTCCTTCCAACCGCGCCGCCCCCATACCAAACACGCCGCCACCTCCCAGCCACCCCCCCCCCTATGAACCACACCATCCTTCCCCCCTACAAGCCACACCACCCCCCCCCGTTTCAGCCATATGGCTCGTTCCCCCTATGAACCACACCGCCCCTCCTGTACAACAGATATGATATCAAATCGATAATAAAAGCTGCACCATTTGGAATATTAGTTCTAATAATATCGCTAAATAAAATAAATTAAAGTTCAACATATGACCAGATATATTTTGCGCGGGGACACTCAGTCAGAAGATGCTTGATGTCGTGCTCTTCGTTACATTCGTCGCAAAGGAGGTCTTGAGAAAGTTTCCATTTATACAGATTAGATTTACAAGCCAATATACGGTACAGAGTTTTCGGCTATTTGCTTGTCAAGCAAATTCCTAACTTTTCTTATATAGAGATCTTTGAAATCAAGATCGTTATTGCCGAACGTTTTTCTCAATTGTGCTTCAGATGGCGGTTTCGAGAATACTTGTTTACCGTAAGAGCTATAATATTTCTTACTTTCATACTAAACGAATTTGTCTTTAAATATTGCAGGGTCGTGATTTACAACAAAGGCACACATTTGTTGTGGCTATCTTCACCTGGTATAATTCTTGTAAAACAATTGCTAGTAATGACATCTTCTTAACAAGATATGATTCACAGATTTTGCCGCTTCGTATTTGGATGTTTCCTACATTATGGAAGCCTTGTTGACTTTATTGATGAGCCGCTGTGACTGAGACAATCGCGGGGAACCATGTTTGGTGGAGCGGAGTCAACTTGAAGCCCGCATCTGTCCCTAACTGCCCTATGGTTCCTTCAACAACAATCGTTGCCACAGTGACATTGCGCAGAACGATAACACATGACTCATGCGCAAACAAAATCTGGCTATGGATTTAACCGGGCTCGCTGAGCTGAACAAATCTCGCCCTTTGAAGTTACATACATAACTTATACAGAAGTTCTAGGCAAATAATCAAGGATCCCAGGAAAAGCGAATATGATACAAACATTGGGCTTCCTCCGGGTCTGACATAAAACTGACACTCAGGGGCGGATTTAGATGGGGATAGTTACGGGGGTTGCACCCCTCCCCCCCCCTTGGGAACCTCAACATACAGTGTTAAAGTCGGCTATTCCGAGCATCTCACCCCCCCGCCCCCCCCCCCCCGGTCGAAAGTTTTTCAGAGAGCGCACTCCACACCCCCGGTCGGAAGTTTTCAGAGAGCAACCCCCCCCCCCTCCCCCCCTTGGCAAATTCCTAGATCCGCCCCTAACACTGCTATTAGTTATAGGGCTGCACAGCCACTACCGGATCTGATTGAGACGCACGATACAGGGATACCGTTCCAAGTGAACAATCGATTAGTTTGACCAGCGCACAACAATACATTAAATTATAGGCTAATGACAGTTACGCAAGTTGAGGATTCATTACTTGTAGTTACAAGTACGGAGGCCACCTTGGAAAAAAATAAATGAAGAGAAATGCGCGAATTTTTGTTATTAGTATTTTACTCAGTGGCAAAATCCGTTTTCCATTATGAAGCCGTATTGTAAAACACCTCATGATACATAGAAAATACATACATTGTCAAATAGATCACAATATCCCATGATGGGAGTAGTCATCTCGCCCAGGCGCGGATCCAAGGGAGGAATGAGTGGGCGTACAGGGGTCCTGTGACCCACCCTTGGTAGATAGTTGGGGATCACAGGGGTCACAGGTTCTCACTGTTACGTCCCGCAATATAAAGATATCCGAGCGGGGATGTTGGGGGTCTCACCCACTCCCCCCTTTGGGAACTGACCTCCTCCCTCTTTTTCAGGCAGGATGATTTTGGTCAATGGTAAGCGTATGGCTGCAAAGATGTGGACGCCACATACGCCTTCTTGTACTGGACCCCGATATTATTATGTGGACCGCCTTTTTTTAGTTCACCCGCCACACCACCGGTCGTAATAATTTTAAACCCAAAGTGGACACCCCCCTCTCAGATTCTCCTATTTCTGGATTCACGCCAGCTTATGACCCGTAGATGATCGTATGCTAGATCCACCCCTGTCGCCATTATCAAATCGAGTCTCACTCTGCCGGTAGAGGGAGCTCGTTCATCACACCACCTCTGCCCCACGTCAACGCCCACCTCACGGTTGACCCCAACGGTCCTGGGGTCATGAATAGTTTAAGAGGGTTTTTTATATTGAATATTGAATTTTCGATGCAGAATTTGAAAAATATATACATTTCGCTGTCGAATGATCACAATGGAAGAGTTAAGCGAAAACATATTTGAAAATAGTACGGGGTCAATGTCCAAAACGCTTCACGCCTTTGACCTCTTCCGCACTCGAAAATATAGTTCGAAAGTAACACGGCTTTAAATTAATTAAACTCAAATGCATTCGTCCGGTATGGTACCAGTGACACAGCAAATGCTAAACAGTGGTGTATTTTATGCCAAACTGCGAATTTATCTTCGATTAGATTCATTTCAATTTTCGCGTATGAAGGATAATTTTTATGGTTAAATTTGACCTGGGCAGAGGGGCTATGGCGTAGGCGTAACGCCCTCGGCCGGGAGATCGGTTCAGTCTGTGTCGCAGGATCACCTTATTTGAAATGTCCACATTAACATGTGACTGACAACCCTACAATGTTCTACTTATTAGCCTATTTAGCGTAGACACTTCTATCAACGGCTTCTGATCAGAGCATTGACAGCCACACGTGCAGTATACCAGTACAACATGGACACCCTTGACGTTCAAACTACATTAGTAAAGAGACGACCGCAGAGTGGTTATCAGAGGCAGACACTCAGTTGGAAGTGGCAAGATTATGTCAGTGGCCGATATGGAATAGATATGTCCCTTTTTAATTAAATAATGCTTTAAACAAACATAAGACACAAACAGAGAGGACGAAGCAACGTGAAGCATACTATATGAGACCGACAATAAATCCAGTGTTTCACAAAATACTGCATTTTTCTCGCTGGCGAAATCCAAACGAGGTTCAGGGATATGGATCGGATATTGGGATTAGGGATTATGTGTCATCGGCAGGCATTAGGGTCAGGGATTATCGATTAGGGATTAGGGATTATGGATCAGATATTAGAGGTTAGAGCTCAAGGTTCAGTTATTTTCCTAAATGTGGATGCTTAACAATAGTAAATGGTGGATGTAAACTTAACATAATTTAGACATTTAGGATGGATGACCCGGGCTAAGACCATGGGGTCGCTGTCACCCTGTCGCTGTCACGTCCGTCTGCAAAAGACGATGGATTTGCAGCTTTGTTTTTGTTTAAGTTATACGATTGTAGCACGGCATTTACGCTCACGACTGAATAAGCTTATCTGTGACCGACAGAGTTTACCGCAGTCGTCACATCGGTGACTTAGGCCACCGATGCGACGATTTTGAAATTTTACCATGGTATACCATGGCACGTACCCTAGTTTACTGTGGTATACCATATGGTACTCCATGGTACATCACTGGAACATCGTTCTATATCATGGTACTGCAGTTACATGTACCATGATACACCGACGTCCGTAGGTTGAGTACCATGGTATTTCATAATATGCGTCAAGTACCATGGTATACCACGGTGCGATCTGGATGTACCATGGTACTATTGTATGTACAAGTACCACGGTGCATAATGAGCATATATCACTGCAAAGAAGTGCTTGCAATGCCATGCACCGGGCGCTTCTCCGTTGTGGTGTTATATGTTCAGGACGCTTTACACAATTATGATCATATCGCGTCAAAGTTTAAAACGAAGGAGAGTGGAGCTATTGTGGCGGGTTTATTTAGCCTCTGCTCCTATAAACAAATAAGACGTTGTCTTGCGACCACACCAACATGAATGGTCACAGCAGGGCATAAACTTGTTGAAATTGATATGAAAATGGAAATTATACTTATACGTATCGTTCATCGCACCATTTTGAATTTGGTCATTCTTCACCGGTGGCTTTCGCCAGGTGGCGTTTCGCTTATCGCGTGTCAATGGTTGGGTTTACGGAGCGCCACCAAGGGAATTGTATTGTTTTCACGACTGTGCGCATGCGCACCATGTCTCTATGGATGAGCAACGGATCAGAGGTCTCTGCTCGTTCGTCAAACAATAGAGGATATCGTCGTAATCACGGAGACATAAACCAACACAACAACGTAAGTTGTAAGATCCATTCTTCCAGAAACTACTGCCACACTCAAAGAAGTTCTCGCCATCAAACCGCTTCTCGCCAAGCATGTTTGAGCGGTACAGTACAGGGTACATTTGGTCATTCAGGGTACAGGGTAAATGTACCATGGTATACCATAGCACATTTGCTATAGTACAATTTCATTTGGTAATGTACCATGGTACAACTGTCGAAAATACCATAGTAAATGTACCATGGTATATCATAGCACATTTACCATAGTAAAATTTCATATGGGCTATCGATAGTTCTTGGTTCGTGCTCGCTGGTGAGCGCCTAGATTGGCGTTTCAAGTCCAGTTTCTCCAGCCAGATCCCGTCGTGGTGGGCCATTCCCTCACGCTCGACAGGTGCCCATCGATCCCCTATTTTGGGATGCTAGATCCTCCCAAGAAACTGAATCGATGCCGAAAGTGTCAGTTACTGTTAGTGTCACTGATCAAGGCGTCAGATTTCGAGAACGTCATTGACTGGCAGTCAACAGTTTGGCTCCCCTAATTCGCTGATAACTTTGTTGGTTGAAAACTATGATGTACCCTTGACTGATGGATTATAAAACACAACAACTTCATAATTATTTAGCATTTAGCGGTCTCCTGTCTTTGTTTGATTGATACATTTCGTTGGACAATAGATTCGTCTACCCTTTAACGCCACTGGAAACAGTTCCCGACAAGTGTACTACAAACACAACGACGCCCGAAGTTTAGTCCCAGAAGTAAAACTCGAGCTTTCCAATGAAATACACTTGAAATAGACATTTTGTAGGTGAAACCCAGAGACGGATCCAAGGGAAGAGGGGTTATTTAGGGATGTTAAAGTCGACATTTTTTCCACCCTTACACCGGTTGTAAAAAAAATTGGTGGACATGTGCGGCCGTTTTTACGCCCCCCCCCCCCTTCCGCTTCAAAATTCCTAGATCCGCCCAGAGATATATTCTAAGCCTAAATACGAATGAAAACAACAAAGCCATGCTCAACCAATTGATATTTTTAATACAAAAATACGAACATCAACAAGATTGTTCATTTCTGCAGAAACTCTCAGACATGAGCAGCTTTTAAGAATATAAACTACGTCAGCTGATAGGGATAGGCCTACAGGGGCGGATCCAGAACATCTCGGCAGAGAGGGCCGCTTCCAGTTTCGGATCTAGATAGGCTGGATAGGGGGGGGGGCGGTTTTGGTTTTCATATGTTAAATGGTATAGACTTCGGTCCTACCTCCCCCCACCCCGGATCCGCCCCTGGCCTACTGGACATATTGAACAAGTCTTTCCTTCTTGCATTGACCATCTGGCATCTAAAAGGTAATAATATAAATATAAAAAATAAATAAATAACAAAAATTATAAATGCAAATGCTTATAAACATAAAAAAATTTACTTGACAACCGTTCAGTAGAAATGCAGACAAAAGCTTTGCTTTTCCCCCGGTCTGGCTAGCTCTGTCAAATGTAACCAGACCCCGGGAGCCGGACACCCAGGCCAAGGCAGTAGGTCCATGATCATACTATATGGTCTGAGTTCACCCAATTTTTATTCAAACCCCAGGACATCGATTAGGACACCTCATGACACATTCGTTAGGCATTTGCCGGCACTTAGAGCTTGTTGTCTTCTGGTAATTGTTGAGTAATAGATAGTGGTAACGATAGATCTCTGACTTGGTTTGCTCACATGGGCCGCCCGCTTCGATGTGGGCGATAATATATAATTATTAGAAATTGTGGTGGTGATAAACGATGCACGATATCAATGACTGATAAATTAACGCAAGAAGCCGGTCTTACCTTTCCTTTTCCTTGGGGAATCTGAAAAATGCCTGTCCTGGACATTGTTTTCATGAATTCGTGCAATTTATGGCAGAACAAACTTGAAGTTGATGCCTGTCGACGGCGGTTCTGAGCAACACTACGCGCTCACCGCTTGGCGGCGCCACCGGAGAACGATTACAAGGAAATCGCCGTATGACCTATCTTGGTGCACTGATACCTTTGCTGACACATACGGTACCATATACATATACATATACCTATACATCTATACCTAACCAATGACCCCTAATGCCCAATCCATGACCCCTAACCCTTAATCCCCGAGCCTAACAATAATCTGGGAAGTGAAACGGTGATGAGGCATACATAAGACCCTGAACACACATATACGTGCCGTATGTGTAGTCAGTTACTCTGCATACATCAATCGCACCTGTTCCAGACTAGGACACAAGAGACAGTCAGTTGTTGAGGTGAATGAGTGTGCACTGAAAAAGAGAGGGTGGCCGCAGGTGAATAGGGGCGTAGAAGGATCGAGGTCAAAGATCTAAGGCACGTACAGGTCCTTGTCACATGCACCTATCTGCCTCAACATTAAAAAAAGCCATGTGCAGCGCATCGTTGTATTATCATTGAACATATATAACTATACCAAAGACTTTTATGTGGGCCAGGGTGGGCGGGCGGGGGCGTATTCCTTTGTAGTTCAAGAGCTGACAACTGGCGATTCAGGCCGGTGATCAGAGGTTTGTGGTTAGCGCCTCAATCAAGGCAGAGAGAGGAGTTTCCGAAGTTACGAAATCTCTCAAGGCCATTTGGCATTTATTCGGACCACAAACGACGGGCATGGTAGATATTATGTTATCTCTTGGTTGAGTTTGTTGCGTTGTGCAAATGTTAGCGTTCGTCCGTCTTCTGGCGCAAAGTTTACGTGCAACATTTCGTAAGCCAGCGCCACCTGGGGAATGCCACGACAATTAATATAGTAGATCATCATGCCCTCATGCAGGATATCATCCCTTGCAGCAAGTTCTGTCGCATTGTCACTCACAACACTGCTATTAAAGTCGTTTGAATCAAAGATCGTTCTTCCAAACGATCTGCCGAGGTTTAATGTTGGTATAAGCTTTACATGTGTTTATGTTGCACTCTTTGTTGCCGATTGACAACTCTACCTAACGAATGACAAGTTGGCGAGTTGGCAAGCCCCGATGCGTCCCAAGGTACAAAATATTTGTAGGTGTGTACCCTACAACTCAAAGTACAAAGTTGCAAAGCTTTGGTGGACTAAACTTTCCGCACCAAGAAACAACATTTTAGAGACCGAAGAAGTAAGGCGTGATTGACATGGTAAGTATGAGTGTGATCGGTGCCAGCTGATAAGATGTGTTATTTCACATGCACAAATAATTAAGGGGGAGAGGCATTACTAATAACTAGTAGATATGGGTACGTTATCGGAGGACAGGCGCAGGTGTAGATGCGATCGATGTATGCTGAGTATCATACTACAGATATATGCATGCCTAGAAAAGGCCCATAGCAAAAGCTACTAAAACCTTTGACCGATCTGTCGCGCTTTTACTCGTTATTGATGGTTTTTCCGTCTATCTGCGAGCCACCGCGCTGCCAGCGTGCGTGGTACGTTGGCCTTGAAAGTTGGGCTCATGCTTTCTAGCGAGCAAGTACGCGGCTAACAACAGCGTGGTCTATATAGGCCTACTCACCCCAGTCCTGTGACTTGTGTGAGGCCTGTTCACACGGCGAGCGTCAAACGTCCCAACAGAGGGAATTCTTATTGGGGCGGCGGGGGGGGGGGGAGGTGTACTACCTATAGTTGCCGCCCAAATGATTTTTTCTCTCAATCCGGGGAAGGGGGGGCACTACATAGCTATAGTTGCCGCCCAAATGATTTTTTCTCTCAATCCCGGCGTAGAAATCTATATTTTTTCGCGATGTGCCCATCTGAGACTAAAGTTTTTTTTCTTCAAAATTGCAGGTGGTGATATATATTCCAGTTGATATCGAAAGTGTTCATCATAAAATAGCAGCTCTTGACTATATAATATAGTTGATATCGAATTTGTTCAATAATTACCTTTATATACTTTATTGCCATGACTGTAACTTAAAGCAATATATTCCGTAATTTATTGCATTAGCAACCTCTTCTTCATGTCAAATAAGTACTCTCTGTCTTGAGTTTAAATCCTGAAAGCCTGCGGGCTATCCGGAGAGAAGCATTTTGGTCAACGGAGCAGAAGTTAGTGGCCGGCTTTATATCCCTGCGCGCCTGTTCGCAGTTCGCTATTTTGTGTGTGATGTCGACCGCGGCTCGCTATCACGTCCGCGCGCGATAAAAATAAACCGCGCAGTTTTATGGTGAACTGTTTGTTTTACAGACTCAAAGAGATATATAAACATATGCATCATAAATTTTGAGATACTTTAGTCTTGATTCTAAAATGTAAAAAATCTAAGATAGCGCATGTATGCATATTGCTTTAATGACACACAAAATCTCGTTTTCAATATGCCCCCAACCTTTGGCTGCACACCCCACCACTGTAATAATGTAGTGCCCCCCCCCCCTCCCTCCGGAGGTGAAGCCTCCTGTGCGTCAGTGTGTCAGTTACGTACAGCAGGGACCGTTATCAAATTTGGCGCCAAAAACTTGTTGAGTCGATGCTCTGAATTCAGTATGACCCATTTGTCCAACAAATGACATAGAAGATTGAGAAAATTAATGTTTTTATGAACGTAATCGATGAAATTCATATTTGTTATAAGCGCTATACAGATATATGTTCGTATGCTATAGGTTTTGAGGTTACGGTTTGCGCCAGATCGCCGTACCGTTTTTGTCATTGCTAGCCGCAAACTAAATTTCACCACATATTTAAGTGTGTATCAATACAGGAAGCGTGTTCATATGACTCGTTGAATAAGCATGGTTTGTAAGAAATTACACATGCAAATTATGGAAATTCATAACTGAAAACATATGTGTTTTCATTTGACCTCCTCGCCCGGACGCGTTTGAGGTCAGACAAGAGTTGCTATGGCGATGGTCGCATGTGACTCCACAACAAATATCCAAAAAAGTTTCCTATGGCTTTTATATTAGTGCTGAATAAACCCAAATAAAAAGTTAGAGCCTCATCTAGTCCTACTAACTTTCACTCAATTCACTTTACGAAAAAAATAAGCTGGGCTCTTAGTATCAACCCGAGCTGGAGAGGGGGTGGGGGCTGTCCATTGATAGTCGCTAAAGTATCAAGGTTTTCCCGGCATGGTCACGTGTTTGGCCAAGACAGATATATTTGCATAAGTGACATTAATACAAACAAATAAGATAGAGGCGGAAATACGTAGGTGTCGTACATAGATATTAAAGTTAAAGGCAATTATGAGTATCTGATGCCTGATGTATACTCGCGCCTCAATGCAACTTTTGAATTATAGCTTCTGTTTCTTCTAGATTTTTTTTTTGACGTTTTGATTTGTATAAAGTTGGCCATAATGGCATTCACACACTGCGATGTAACAGATTATAAAAGTCACATCGTCAGTTACAGTTCATTATGCGGTCCAATGTGATAATTGTTTGCAGTATTTAATATTATCTAAAGGTATATACAATTGGTTTTAGCGATGAAGATCATTTTGTGCATCATTCAACAATGAGGATGTTTGAATACCCCAGAATTACCGCTTCTAGTAGTACTTTTCTTTTGGTTGGTTGCTGGCTGGAGTTTAGGATATTGTTTTACCCATGCATACTTTTCTATGACTTCATTGTAGCTTCAAGAGCTTAGTTATTTTCTTCTCGTCTGTCCATTTGAATTTTAACCTTCCGAGCTTTTTACGAGCGGATGTGTATATTGGAGCCCTAAAACCTTCCAGCTGTCACTACCATTTCCTTTAATTTATGTCTCGTGATTTTAATTTATGTCTCTTTTTCCCCAGAAAAAACAAAGAGAAGTGTCCTGACCTTCTGTAGAAAACCTCCCGTAGAAAACCTTTTTGAGCAGTGGCGTACGTTACATGCAATGTCGGTGACAATAAGAAGCTCAATAATTTTTAATAACACCTCTTGTACCGTATATATTCAGTTCACGTTGCCATCTAGTAAGAATTGCATCCATCTCGACAACCCTCGTTAAGACGCCAGTTAAAGCTGCTACACATTTCCTCATCATATCCAACAGATATTCGGAGACATCTTATGGACTATGCTGTAAGTAAGAACTTTCTATATTGTCGCAATGATTTAATGCGCAAAGAAACACTCCAAAAATGTTACGTTATTCTGCTCGCCTTTCGTCCTTAGTTTATACCAGAAAACGTTTGGTAAAAACTAATAAATTGTATATCTCATTTTCAGCTTTTGATATTTTTCAACTCTATGTGACATAATAAATATAGCTAGAGAATAACAAACAAAATATCCATAACAATTAGCATATAAAGAATCCAGTAACATTAAATGAACATGTACATCACAAATGCAAATATAACAATACTGCCGATAAACATATATTTTATGTTTTCGTTACTTTTTGAACTAATTTGTCCCTCCGCCTGTGTGTTGTATTGATTTTTAATTCATATTTTACGTGGTTTGCAATATTTGACTAGCATGTGTGGGCTGTTGTAAATAACAGCTTATTAGATCATTTGAGTACCAGGTATAGGTGGGTGGATTGGAGATGTCGTCCTGCTGTGAGTTCAATTTGCGAAAACTAGTTCTCATTTGATCCGCTTCTGATCTTATCGAACTGTCATGTAGTGAGTACAGCCATATTTTGAAAAGGCAGTGAAGACTATCTCTTTTAAACTTAGCGTGTTGTAAAAAAGTAGATAACTGGAACGAGGCTATAATGCGAACACATCCATGTTGTCATGCGTTCTAAATGCCATTGAATAAATATATATATATACGTTGGCACAGTTCAGATATATGGCCGATTCAAGGGCGGATCGGCCATCATGAAAAGGCGGGTGGGGGCCCTTGGGTTGGGGCGCATGTTGAGTAGGTAGTGTATCTGAAAACGTCACGGGGGGGGATCCCAAAAGAGACGGGGCTCACACAAAAATATGGAGGTATAAGACGGTCACAACTTCACATCTGAGATGACGTGTACTTTTGCATTGGATTGGGGTATCCTATCTCCGTGGGAAAGGGGGAATTCCGGATCCTCCGGCACCCACCCGCCTCCGGTCAGTCACTGCCTTGTGATGTATCTTAATAAGGTATTACGCGAGATCACCGTGGCGATACCTAACGAGTACTATTTTTATGTGATTGTTTCCAGACTTTGCGAACATAACAGCAAATAATTTACAATTCAACTATCAGGACCATGTCACGGTGACTGTTGGCGATGTGGCCTTCCCTTGTCACAAGTCTCTGCTGGCAGCTTGGAGCGGCTTCTTCCGTTCCATGTTCAGCAGCGATTTCACTGAGAATCGCTCAAGTCAAGTGACCTTGGCGGAGACAAGCCTGCTGTCATCAGAGGCGTTTGAGGTGCTTCACACATGGATGTACCGCGGGGAGTTAAACCTGACACTACAATCGTTTCAGCTCGTTCTGCCTTCGGCCGTTTACCTACAGATGGAAAAGACAGTAGATATGTTAACCGACTACATTAAGGTTCAATACTCTGGCAATGTTTCTGTCACGCGGATGTTCCGTCACCTCAGTCTGGCTCACAGTTGTGGGATGCCGCATCTACGAGATGTCGCTCTGACAGGGATGACCAGAAATTTTGATAATTTGGTCGAAGTAGAAGAACTGCTTGAGTTGAATCCAGAAGATATGCTGAGTCTGCTTGGCATGGATCGGTTGAACGCTAACAATGAAGACGACGTCTTCAGTGCAGCTGTTGCCTGGCTTCACCACAACAAAGATCGTCTGAATTATTTACGTCACGTCCTGAAATCTCTGCGAGTAGGCCTGGTCAGTGTCGGAATGATTCGGAACGCTCTGGACGCCAAGATCATGTCTAAGGACAGTGAATGTTGTGGCATTCTTCTAGATGCCTTAGCGGCTGGAGAGTCACACAAAGATAGTTTTCAGCAGCTGCAGCAATCTTTTCCTGGGATGTATATTAAATAAACGGGACCTGTACCAGATGGAAGTAAGAGGTAAGTATTGTGGCTTCTTACTCTAAGACATTGCTTCAGTATCCTAATATACTCGGGACATTCTTTAGTTATGTGTATTATTAACAGTGGCAGATCCAAGGAGGATGCACAGACACTTTCTCCTTAACTAGGCAAAGTGTGTGGCATGTAACCCTAACAATAACACTCCCCATGTTGTTCGCCATAGGCTCCCTCGGTCCTGCTGTCTGTCCGCTATCATCGGGTTCTCTTGGCCCAAGTCAGCTCATATATGCACTAGAGTGACATATATCTACCCAAACATATATCTACCCTTACATGCGGAGTCCGATCCGGATCTACGATGGAGCGACGTTACAAAATCCATGATGTTCATTATATGAGACCATCGCAGTGCAGACTAAGTAAAGCATTGCAAAGCGACAAATAACTTATTTACTAGCTGGTGTTCTTTGTTTTCCTTCAGTGACGTTAGCCATAACTCGTGCACGCTGTATGGCGACATCTGGCGAAACGCTTACGCCAACCTTGGAGATTCGCGTCCCGACATGAGTGACGCCACGCTTACCGTTGACGGGCATGACTTCCGCTGCCAAAAGGCCGTCCTCTTCGGCTGGAGTGTGTATTTCTCGAGGCGTTTTGTTGTCGATGAAGGCAGCCCCGGCGGGGTAGATTGTCCACTGGGAGACGCCCCAACGTCAGACCATGATGGCTATGTGCAGCCGGGTGATCAGCCCAGTTCCCACATAGGGGCATTAAAGTCCCCTTCAAGAGATACACTGAACGCGCATCAAGACGATAGGCCGACTGCGACAATGGACAGATCCACAACGGACTGTACGTCGAAAAGACGTCCTGGGGAGCAAGGTGCCTCCTCTGATCCTGATAGGTCGGTGGCGCGGGACGCTGATCCAGGGACGTCTCAACACCGGGGTCCTAGAGGCGCGATGGTAGCCCAGTGGCGGGATTCTTCCAACGTATCACTGACGGGTGACTGCGTTACATGTCTTCCTGCGCAAAGAATAAGGGCTCAATTAATCCTCGAGACATGGCTCCTTCTCTTCTCTGTACCAGAACGCCATAAGAACTTCAAGATGCCATTACAACAAAGTGTGAACATGCGAACCGGAAAGGCCACATAAACTAATTGTGAATCATATGATTTCCTATCAGGTGGTGTGCTATTTGTGCGTCATTATAGCATCGGCCAATAAGACGCGCATTCGACTGTGCTTTTTACTGTGTACTAGCATAGGAGCCGGCATTCAGGGCGGACTGTTAGGGTCAGCGCTTCTCTTGCTCTAGCCTGAAAACTAGGCATTACTGTCGTAAAACAGTTGGTAATTACCAACTCAGCCAATATCTTACTACAGTAACCTCTTGTATTCAGGCTATTCTTGCGCATGTTTGCTGCATGTTTTATGTAGGGATGAGGGTTACTACGCTTTGACTGTGGTGTGTATTTTATGTAGTTTTACCCATACACTGTAATATATTCAGTTTAGCCGTACAGCTCTCTCAGCTTTGTCCGAATGCGGCTCAGAATGATATCTGGGTGAAAATGGTCACTTGTAAATATTTGTGTATCAGGTTGTAATCTTATAGGGTTCACTGAATTTTAACCTAGTTAGACTGCTTCAAGCCAGGCTATTAGTGTTATTTGCTCACAATATATACATCTGTACAGGGGCGTTTTGTAATCCATATAAAACCATATTATATATAAACCTTTATATTCCATATCACTATAACACTATGCTTATTATATCGTAGCAAGTAAGTTGTAACACATAATAATGTTCTTTAATATAGTGAGGTTATATTGTATACTTTATGATAATGAGTATGACCATTATGATAATGAGTATGACCATTATGATAATGAGTATGACCATTATGATAATGAGTATGACCATTATGATAATGAGTATGACCATTATGATAATGAGTATTATGGTAATGAGTCCATTCTAAGAAATGCTCAATTTTGTGGTACTTATACCTGTATCCGGGATCACCATGAAGCTTTTTATTGGCCTGCTTAGTGTGTTTGGGCTATGGTACCAATAGGGTAAGAGCAATTAAGGGGCAAATGTAAACATTTGACTTAAACTTATATACATTATACATGATATAGTAAAGGCGTCTCTATGAAGGACTTAGTCATGTAATGATTAGCCTGCATGGATTTGTTAACAGAACCTCCAGTCAGCCCCATGCCAACATATTCCAACATATGCCATGACGATATTCACCGGTGTATAAAGTGCGATTAGTAAGCTGATAGGCCTCAGCAAAACAGACAGGAGTGTAATTGAAATTGCAGTGTATGTAACTATGACACGGTTCAGGATGTTAGCATCACACATTTGTTAGTGTCTCATTTGCCGCCACAAAATGTGACATTCACTACATATGTTTCCATGAGTGGTAGAATCACAGATTGTTCTCTAAAGAAATGATCACCGTGGAATGTATGATATTTTTTTATAGAGAATAGTCGTTGTCATTCGTAGACAAAAAAGGCCGCAAACCACACAACTGCGATAAACGCCCAGGTACTCTTTCAGAAACGTTTACGGGGTGAGTTTGCGGGACAATTTTTGTGAATTCACGTCTCAATTTTATAATTATCTGATACTTCACAGAGGCTAATACAGTGTATCACCACAAGCGTTGTTGGAAACATAGTTATATGTTTATATCGAAGACTAAGGCTAACTGAACTAAGATATAGTGTGACAAAGTGGTGATGGAGGGTTAGTTACAATAATAAGCACTCAAAACAACTTCAATATGGGCTTAAATACATATAATAAATTCCAATTTATTGGGAAAAAAACACATTGATAAATCTTTTTCCCTAGATGGAAACTGCTGAACTGCGCGTATAACACTTTTAGACTAGGGTGAAATTTTTTTGAAATAAAGGTTAGTTGAGAAGCTTTGATACAGTTTCATTTATTCAGGTGTGGCAGTAGTTCACCAATAGATTTACAAATCTCATTGGCCAGACCCTACCCCGATTAGTGGTTAGAACCTTTATGAATATTGCGTGAATATTCTGGAACATTCACTGAAAATGTAACTGTTTAAATGGTTTCACATGTGTCATGTAACATTTGGGTTCAAGAAGGTTTCAAAATTCTTTTGTTCAGGAGTGCAGGAACAGTTGAAGACTTTCCAAATATTTCCTCTGGATAAAGTTTTCAGTGTGACAGTGTGTATACGTGCAAATGAATGTCGTGTAATGGAAATGGTTATTTCGTTATTTTATGCCAATCTTTCAAAGAATAATTCAGAAACTGTTCTGTTGCTTCTTGTTCGTCTCTCGTCTAAGGACAATAAAAGTAATATAAATATACATGTATAACATAAATACAAATAAAATAGATAATACGAAAGTTTTTATTCCAATTTTCTTCTGTTGTGTTGCTTTTGTGACGGCCTTCTTAAACTGTGAAAAACGCCGCCGCTTCCATCCTTACGGCTCTCGACTGAACACCGACTGCAATAACTCATGCGTCGTGCGAGAGTGAAAAACCGAAACGTGGACGAATTCCCGCTAATGGATCGGGATGCGTATCAGTGGCGCGGAAACGTATGCTGTAATATACCGTGCCAGGAGAAATTCTGGCATGCGCGTGTTTCGAACCTCTCAAGCTCGCCCTGCGCTGCGTAGGCAACCTGCTGCAAAACTCTGCCTAGGCAACCTAGGAGAGCCTTTTATGGCCCCCAAACCGTTAGGGACAACCCCGGGAGAGCAATGTTATACAAATCTGGTGGAGGGGTTCCACAGGTGCCCCTTGATGCCCCTGAGAGAGCGGACATTTGTGATGAAAAGACACCCCTATAGAACGGATATTTGAACTCTTGCGACCGAAGGTGGGGGGACGGGGTCGCTCTGAAAATGTGCGTTCATAGACCTTGCGAAAAATACCCCTTCCGAGCGGACTTCGGCCGCAAAACGCCCGATTGGCGATGATAAGTGGGGGACAACCGACAGGGTGTCACCAAATATATTAGTATACATCTTTGGAGACACTTACGTGGGACAGAAACAAGTTGAGGGAGGAGCGCCGCCTTCTGGAAGGGTGAGAATGTCACTGCACTTATTTAAATTTGCGCCACCTAGCGAATGGCCCAAAATTAATAGAAGGGGTCATAATGCCCGCGTGCAGGACACTATCCATCGCCGGGATGAACTGTCGCCCACAACGCTTTCAAGCGGGCTGTGAACTCAAACAAGGCTGGCCACAAGGTATGCAAAGTTTATTTGATATTTTGTTGTGGCTTCGTAACTACGCTGAGATAATTGGAGCTTGCTGACGTTGGCCGGCTCCGGCGCGCCCCATACGTACCAACAAATTGTTGGTGTGCACCAAGCTCTCCGCACGGTGGCGCTATGCAAGCTCTTTACCTGCTGCTGTCGGCCGGGGGCAAAGTTCAAGATTCTTGATAAACGGTCAAATCAGCTGTACTTTCTTGCAACCTTATAATTTTCAAGAATAAAACATAAAAATATCGAGCTCTGTGTATTCATTACAGCAAAATACATCTTGTACCACTTTGTAACAGTTCTAATTTAGAGTGAACTTGTTCTTTTCATCGCCTGATATGAAGTGTTATTAGGCTTAGGCTGGGTCCCCGGCACTAATTTGTAGGAATGCGCGGTGCATTTTCCTACCAATTTGCACAGCGCCGCCCTGGCGAGCAAGTGTGAAAATGCATTGAGGAAGTAGGCACACCAACATCCCGGGCTTCCGGTGGGATTCCCCCAGCGCTGGTGTACTAAAGTTTCCGCAACGAGGAAGGAGCATTTTAGGCAGACCTCAGGACGTCCAGTGACTAGGGTGACATCTAGCAGGTACATAAAAATGTGGGCAGTTTCTGTGCTTTGTCAGTGCGTGTTGTGAACTGGTCTGCGCCTTAAGAATAAATATATCTCAGTTGGTATGATAGGCGCTTAGGCTTAGCCCTGGTACTTAGCTAGGGGCACAACGGTGTCCATGCTAAATTCTTTACACGCCAGTCGGGAATCGACTGTAGCTTTTATCAAAATGTGTGCGCATACAATCATAGTCTTTACATATTCTATATACTTTGTTCTATCTTCTGGCATCAGGAAAGTGTGTCAACACTAGATGGTTCGACTATATTTTCGGGAAGAAATGTTGGAGAACACAATTCATTAAAACCTAGCTTGGGTAGCGCCACCGTGCGGGGAGCTTGCATTTAGAGATGTGCATTTCCGTGAATTAGCGTCACCTGGCGAATGGGCCAAAATTAATAGGTTAGATCATAATGCCCTCATGCATGACACCACTCATCACGGCCCGCGCCATACTAACCGCGCTGGCCACACGGCGGGTGGCGGCTCGTAACCAGTTATAATAGTAATTGAGTTTAGGACCTGTCTCTACTGACGATAGACCCCACGATATGGTTCTGCCCATAAGTAAACATCTGTGGTCGAGGGCGTGTATTGTTTTTATGGTTGAGTGCTTTTCGTTGAGTTAAAACCAATGAGCAGAGAGAATCTGAGTCAATATATAAGCACATGCGTTTTGTTTCCCTTTGACGTCACTTTCCTCGCTCGCAGAAGTTAAATGGGTAGGTGCAAAAACAAGTGGAAAAAGTATGCCCTTCTACTATTTGGGGCGTTACAGCTCGATATTATAAGCGTGGAAACACACAAGATTAATATGAGCTAAAGTTGTTTTGGCGTGGCACGAACACTGGGTCTGGGTTTGAACCATTCCAGTCCCTTTCTGTGTAATGAACGCGTACCGTATTTTAGTTGAAGCCTCCTTCTTTGTTTACCCAGCACCCGGATCTGGATTTCGACGTTTATGCACTGAACCCCCCTTTGTTGGTGAATCTCTTCTTTTTCGTTTACTCAGTCACCCAGGTCGTAGGATTTTCGAACCCAACCAGATCGGCCTCCGTTTTTAATAATGCTGGATACACACCTGCTAAACCTCAATCCTAAAACCACATGCTCGCTGGTAATTAAGAAAAAGAGAAGGATTGTAATGACAGTAAAGCAGGAACGAAGATAAAAGATCCGCGTACATCCATGACAAGCTTTGGTATGACAGATTAGCCGGGCCTAGACGTTTTAGCCTTTTAAATGAATACAAACAAGGCCAGGCATATCGGTAGGTCACTATAGTCTGTCACAAATTCTTCCTAGTAAAGAGATGTTGATGAAAGTGTCATTCTTTATAATAGTCTGGCCGAATATATATAAGCATGATACGGTTCTTCATTGTCTATGATAATGAAGGGATGCTACAGGTTGATCTCGGGCCAGTAAAATTGCTTAACTCGCCGATAACTCGCACTATTGGCAACTTTAAATTGGAAATTCTTTCAGGTTGATTTGTTATGTCACGCACTCATTTACCCGTTGTCATTTGGGTTATAGAAGAGCAGAAAATAGATATTTAAGTTTTGTTTATGTCTTGGTCAATTGTTATCTCTTAACACTGATACGGCCTATTTCAAATTTTAAGACATTTTAAGACATGTTACAATTAACGTTATGTGCCTGATGCATTGTGGCTTTGAATTGTTTTTTTGTCTTTTTTTTTATTGATTTAAATCATATATGGTACATGCATACATATAACGATTTTCAACTACACCCGTTGAACACTTAAACACTTAAACACCAGAATATATATAGATCAACACTTAAACACCAAAATATATATAGATACCTATTCAACTTGACAAAAAGTATTCTATTAAGGATTTACCCCATTTTTAAATCATGCTTTTCTGTTTTTCATTGTCTTTGGAATTATGGTATTCTAAACGAAAGTAACTCTTGATAACCCTTATGCAACATAGTTATGTCTCTAATATTGCGTAACCAGTTATACAAGTTCGTCCACAGTATTCTCACCTCGTCACATTCCACGAATAAATGGTCTAAAGTTTCCGGATGTTTTTTCACAAAAGTTGCATAAATTGTTCTCTATAATGTTACAGCGCTTTAGAATTGCATTAGTCACAACTATTCTGTGTATAATGGCAAACTGAAAACTCCGAAGCTTTTCATTGCTGGTTACCAGATATGGTAATTTATATATCACGCACCATTTATCTCTGAGTATAGTCGGGTCTAGTATTTCGCTCCACTTACGCTCGTTATTACAACTAAATTGCAGACTAATAACCAACTTTCTATATACATAGTTGCATACTTTTTGATCGATAATAATTCTTCTAAATGTAAACACATAACAGAGTCTAATTTTCCACCTTCCTGACGACACATCTTCACCCATTTTTTGGGGGATGGAAAATACTAAAGTATAGTAATCCGCAAAATTGAGAATATTGCCAAATGTTTTTAGAAACTCGTCAAACCAAAGTGGTTCACCATTGCTATTTACTAGGTCGTTCACCCACCTAATACCTTTCCTCAACAATTCTGTCTTTCTACAAAGTAAATTATCATTCTTCATAAAGTACGAGTTCCATAACGGTTGCCTAAGAACATTAAATAATTCATCTTGTGATTGTCTATATCTCAACCATGATCTAAACACATCAGCCCAAAAAGGCTTTGAAATTATCCTTTGCTTAACGTAATGTTTGCTTCTGTGAACTTTTTTTCTTTGGATGAGGGGTTATGTCAGGGCACTCTCTGCCTTAATTCGACTCACTCCGCTAGCGGAGCTTGCGTAGCGCCATCTGGCGAATGTGAGCTTGATGTCAGGGTTGAAGATAAGTCTGGGAAGAGACTATCCGGGGATTGCCCCTACCCACCAGTTTAAAACTCCTCCATAGGGCGCAACTCGACCTCAGCAGCATTACCACAGGAGATAACTGCGAGAAATATTTACCGTTGTCGTATGTCTTTATAGACCACACTCTTCAGGCACCAAAAACGGCTTAATTTTACGGTCCTGACCAAACGAAAGCGGACAGACATCTCTCGCTGACAAGGTGGAAGTCACCAGGCTCAAATACCGCAGATCTAGCAAATAGTCGAATAGTCCAACTAAAAATGTCCAATGACGAGCAGGGTTTATAATGAGTGTTAAACGTATACACGTATATCTGAAGCGTATATAAACCCAATGCGTGTACATGTACATATAGTCCGTTCAGACCCGTCAAAATCGCCAACTTCGGATAATCACACCTTCGTTTATTTGCAACAATTTTGCTGACATGCAGAAGTTGCAATTAAGCAGAGTGCACTGTATGGATATCTGTATAACGCAAAAACACTCCGTTATTGTAAATAGGTTATGCAATTCGCAACAACACCTGCGATTTCTCAACCCGTTAATCCAACATTTTGGTCATCCGACACGAATTCAGAAATAAATATGTCGGATTAACGAGGTGTGACCATATCATGCCTGACAGGAGGCTGAATGAACAGAAGTAAAGTGCATGATCTAAGAAATATATGTAAAATTAAGTCAAATGACAGAGAAATATGCTAAACAAGACGCTTTCGATGGGGCTACTCCATCATGTCGGACGATTCTTTCTATTATAAAAAAAAGATTCTCTGCATACATTCGCATACAAAATGAAGTCATTTCCTGCAGCATGAGGCTAAACCCGAAGAGAGGAGGTTCACGAAAATACGGGGTTCTTGTACAGAAATAGGGATAGAGTTCACCCTTTTTTTATAGTTGAGTTAAAGCGGGTGTCCAACCTAATTTAATCGCTTTCTGCACCGAAAGTTTACATCTTAAAATTAAATTGGCGAGTGTTAGCGCTTCGTTTCGGCCGACTGGTAGGGAGAAAAAAATTAAGGCAACCCGCCCCCAGCAATGTCAAGCAGCGCGCCATTTTGCCGGGAGCAATGACGCATATTGTGACTATTCATATGGCGCCGCCTTACGTTATAACTCGCGGAGAGAGAGATCAGGACCGCGATTTACCGATGAACAGCGGCCGTTCCAAACCGCGCAGTAGCGCAAGATCTTAGTGTTTCATGGAAAAGTTCCGTCCAAACAAATTGATTTACGTCTTGCGACGATCGACTCCGCAACAATGCCATGATTGGAGTTAGAATCGCAGCTATTTATATTAGAGATTATCACGCGCTCTTGTTTTGCTCACACAATAGGCGTAGTTTCCGGTTTTAATAAATTAGAGTATCGCCTCTTGATTGGTCAATCGCGGACACGCCTCCGAAAAGGGCTGCCGCCTGGGTAGGCGGCGAAATCATTTCTGGCGGTTACTTCTAAATTTTATTGTGAGCTACAGATAGAACCAAAAATTCTGTAATTTGGAGGATAGACAATTAGGTATTATATGAATCGGTAAAGCAGCGTTAGAGGCCAGGCTGGCGGTTCCCTTTAAAAAAAACGCATCCTTGGTAAGAAACATGGGTGGGGTATTCGAACACGATAACAGCACTGTACTTACACGACTAAACATTTGTATTATTGCTAGAAGTCTGTGAACAAGATGGATTCTGCTGCTCTCTATCAAGAACACGGCAAGGCGGTGACGGCAGCCAACAGGAAGCTCCACGACGCAGGCGCACTGGTTGACGTCACGGTGACTGTGGGCGATGTGGCCTTCCCTTGTCACAAGTCTCTGCTGGCGGCTTGGAGCGGCTTCTTCCGTTCCATGTTCAGTGGCGATTTCACCGAGAGTCGCTCAAGTCACGTGACCTTGGCCGAGACAAGCCTGCTGTCATCAGAGGCATTTGTGATGCTTCATACATGGATGTATCGAGGGGAATTAAACCTGACACTAGAATCGGTTGAACTCATTCTGTCTGCTGCCTTTTACCTTCAGATGAACCAAACAGTAGACATGTTAACAGACTACATTAAGCGTCAGTATTCAAACATTGTTCCTGTCACGTGGATGTTCCATCATCTCAATCTGGCCCACACTTGTTGGATGCCGCATCTACGAGATATCGTTTTGTCGGGGATGGCCAGAAACTTTGATAAATTGGTCGAAGTAAAGGAACTGCTTGATTTAAATGCAGAAGATTTACTGACGCTGCTCGGCATGGATCGGTTGAATGCTGCGAGTGAAGACGTCGTCTTCAGTGCCGCTTTTGCCTGGCTTCACCACAGTGCAGACCGTCTGGATCATTTGCGTGATGTCCTAAAACTTCTACGACTTGGTCTGGTTAGCGTCGGAACGATCAGAAAAGCTTTAGACGTCAAAATCATGTCTAAAGACAGCGAATGTTGTGGCATCCTTCTGGATGTTCTAGCAGCTGGCGACTCTCACGTGGACAGTTTACAGCTGCTGCAGCGAAACTTCTCCGAGATGTTTGTTGAAAGAACGAGACCTCGAACAAATGCAAGGTATTTATGACGGTTTCTTACTCTAAAACACTACTTCGAAATCTGCATATGGAAGTCGTATGCCCGGGACATTCTACAGTTATGCATAGTATTGTTATCTCAGGGGAGAATCCGATGCGGACGCAGTTGCGGTGTTGCTCCTCATGTCCGACATCAGCTAATTCTATTGTCATTGTTGGTTATTGTTAGTTGAAATCCTTGTCCCGGTTTCGCCAACACGATCGCTAGGGTGACCTGAAACAGCCATCTATACACCCATCTATCCAGATTATGCTGATCTGCCATTGTCATGTACGGTGCAACATTCATTCTCCTTGCTGATACTTATGCTAGGTCACCCCAGTGTACTAGAAGGAGAGTTCTGCAAAGCGAGCCATTTCTTATTGCATTGCGTTTCTTTTCCTTCAGAGACAGTGACAACACTGACTGGAACACGCTGTATGGCGGCCTCTGGCGGAACGCTTACGCCAACCTTGCAGACTCGCGCCCCGACATGTGTGACGTCACGGTGACCGTTGACGGGCAAGACTTTCACTGTCACAAAGCCGTCCTCTTCGGCTGGGGTGAGTATTTCTCGAGGCGATTCCTTGTCAATGAGGACAGCGCCGATAGCGATGGTGGTTCATTGAAAGACATTCACAGGCCAGAAAATGTGCAGCCCAGTTCCCCAACATATGCATTAAAGTCCCCTTCAGGAGAAAACCCGAACTCAGATACCGACGTTGAGCAAATTCCGACAATGGACATATCTGAACAGAACGACGAGGTGAAGTCAGCAAGGATTCCCGTTGATGAAAGCGCCACTCCTGATCCTGATGGGTTGGTGGTGCGGGACGCTGATCCAGAAAAGTCTCCACACCGGGGTCCTGGCGGCGCGATGGTAGGCCAGTGGCGGGATTCTTCTTCCCACATATCACTGACGGGTGACTGCGTCACGAACAATACGGTCAACGTTCTCTTGGACTGGATTTATAGAGGCCAGTTAAAGGTGACGGCGAAAAACCTTTGTGACGTCATGAAGTGTGCGCGCTGCTTGCAGATGGACGGCGTCGTACAAGTTGTAAAGAAATATTTCGACAGTTATTGGCCCAAATTAAATGATGGAGAGGTAATAACCATGCTGCACGCAGCGAAGAAATATGACCTAGCGGATGTTTATGAGACCTGTTTCAATCAAATCGTTAAACAATTTGAACAAAGCCGGGTCAGTCTGGAATTTAAAGAGCTACTTGATGTTGAGACGCTCCTTCGCCTCCTGCGAGATGACCGCCTACACGCCTTCAGCGAGGATGTAGTGTTACAAACGGCGTTGTCATGGTTACGTCACTCCGAGTGTCGCCTTGGTCACATCAGTGACGTCATCAAGTCAGTCCGCCTCGGATTGGTTGGAAAGGCCACACTCAGTGACGGCCTTGATCTTGCTTCTCTTTCCCGGAATGCAGAGATTAATACCATTTTGAAGCTTGCGATGGTCAAAGAACCGTGGAGTATGGACAGCCTTGAGAAGGACCACCCGTATATGTACAGAAAGCGACACCTGGTATGTACCCCAGTGTTCTGGTATCTGGTATGCTTAAAATACATTGAAAGTATGACACATTATGAATTAGATCTTAATACATATTAACCATATTGAAGAAACGTTTACACGTAAACAATACTGAGAGAGAGAAGAGAAAAAGTAAAAGAAAGAAAAGAGGAACCATACTGACGTGATTCTTACTATACCCCAGTGTTCTGGTCGTCGGTATGCTTGTCTTGGATAGACAGTTTAACATTATCTTAATAATGTTTGACTGCATTGAAACAATGTTTACATGCCAAAAATGTGACTTGATCATCATGAACCAGCGACTCACTATATGTCTAGGAGATTCCTGTACCATTTTCCTTTACAGCTTATATTCATATTTAAATGCAGACTACTGCTTAACCTTCGACGACGACCATATATATATCGCGTTGTCCTAATATTTAGCACTCTGGCAAAAGAAGGAGCAGTCCACGTCAGAGAGAGATGATCCAAATGATTAAATACGTTGTTCTGAAGAATGTAAACTTTAAATTTTGGGGACAATAATTACCAATTTTCGAGCCGTGTAAATATTCGACTTTCTGCGGATCATATATCTTGGGAAGTTATATATAAACAACGTTATATTTTACAGTTGATAGCGTATATCTGAACGCGCATTGCTTTATGCGATAACATTAGACAAGCTACAGAGGTTTTATCTAAAATTAAGGAGATTGTGCTTAAAATAAGAAACATATAAATATACGGTAAATTTCCTACGCCAAACGATCTAACTGATGAGTGAGCTTCTTGGTGGCGCCATCTGGCGGCCAATAAATTTACGACGGCAATGAGCGCGCTTCGACCTGGTGTGACATTTCGCTCCCCGGTAAGTAGGCCAGTAACATATTCTCTCTATTCTATTATATCAAGTTCAACATATGATTAATTGAGCAACTTGTATTGGCTCATTTGAGCACTAAAAACGAGCGCCCCGCTCAAGGGGGAGGGGTGGGCCCACCTGCCAAAAAGTGACTTCGCAAGTTTCGGAACCATCTCATTTTACCAGCCCTGATCAATGGGCCTACAGCTCAGCTTAAAAAGTTTAAATGAAAACTCCAACGCATTAACCCAATAACCCCCATCAATGATGGCTAGCAAGGTAACCAAGGAAACTAGCTCCAGCGCTGGGAGAGTGGTGGGGGCGCGGGGGGCTGCTCATGACCTGCTTCGACCCAGATTCTTTTTTATCGCTCATGCCCGGCAACGATTTAGCTTTGACATGTTACCCATTAGTCTACAAAGCTTGTGATTGTGAGGCTACCAATTGATGAGTCTAATTTGACAGAGGTAAGACTTCGATATAGAGGTAAGAGGTAAGGGCTGTAAATAGCTAAAGTTCGTCTGTTTGGGGTTGCTGGCTAGACCGGCCTAGCCAGAAACGCCACGCCAGCCATTAGGCCAGCATAGTAGGCCTTGTAACTGGCATGCAGGCCGAGCTCCTGGATTTTCCTCATGATTGCCTATAAAGCAACAAAGAAATGAAATGTACACACTGTTTCATACAAACATGCATTACGTAAACTTGAATACTATGTCCGTGTATTACTCTTTTGAAAATTAATCAATACATGAAACTTATAGACACGAAACTTACCTGCGTGAAGTGGAATAGGCACCCTTTAACCTCGACTTGAGGCAGTGCGGAACGTATGGCTTGCCACATGGCGGCCTCAAAATCTGCCATGATCCGACTCACGACTGGCGGTGTGGGCAGCAAACGCAGCAGAGCCTGCAACACCGTCGGCCAGACATCAGCACAAATGCCAACGGAACCTGAAGACCAGAACGTTTATGTTGTAGCTGGACTGAGACTAAAAGACTAAAAGGCAGGCGGATTATAAAAATCTAAAAATGCCACAAAAAGTCTGTTACATCATATTTCGTGTCGGAGGTCAGAGCCAAAACTTACCTGCTTCATGGAGGAACCCGCAACGATGAAAGCGTGAACACTGAACAGTTGGCTGAATGGTGGACGAACAACCTTAAATGCAGCGTCGACAAACCTGTGAACAAAATGAGCAAATGTTAATGTACCAAATATACCAAACTGTAACAAACTGTACCAATTGTGTTATAACAATTTACGGCAATGTATTATTGCGGCAAATTTATGCCAAATTTACTAACTGTGTTTGCAAACTTACCAGGCCTTCGCCCGACACAGCAGTGTCAGCATCGCGACCGTTGCCATGATCAGGTGGCGACGTCCACCCACTCGTGGTGTCACAGAAGCCATGTCGCCACCCTTTGACCAACGCTTCTTGTCAACTGCGGTGTGAAGAAGCCAGGGTGAAGCTGACGAATACTGTTAATTGCCAAATGGCGCAAAATAAGATGCAAAAATACGCGAAACCCGACCAATTACCGTTGAATGGCGATCTCATCACTTTATTAGATGTAAGACGCAAAAATACGCGAAACCCAACCAATTACCGTTGAATGGCGATCTCATCACTTTATTAGATGTAAGACGCAAAAATACTCGAAACCCAACCAATTACCGTTGAACGACGATCTCATCACTTTATTAGATGTAAGACGCAAACATACGCGAAACCCGACCAATTACCGTTGAATGGCGATCTCATCACTTTGTTACATGTAACCTAATCCAAAAGCCTATTTCAGCCCTGGATCATGTCAAAGAATTTATAGAACAAGAAGCGAAAGCCGTATCTATAACCCGGTAACAGGATCGTGGTGGCGTCGCCAAGCGGTGAGGGTTATTACATCGCTCTAGCCAGGTGTGCACGGGCGTGTCCTGCTGCCTGAACGAAGGCCGCTGGCGAACCCTCCGGGGTGCGCACCGAATTTTTCTCTGAGCTGCTCGATTCCGCAGGTCTGTACCGTAGTATTGCTGCCACCCTGCACTCCCAGGGTGCGCTGGGGTTACGCGTGCTTGGCGTGGCGAGGGGGGGTGGGGGGGGTCGGGTAGGAGAAACTTATTTCATCCGATTTAGTTTAAGCATCACCCACCCCTAAGGGCCATGGGGGGGGGGGGGTAGTGCCGTAGGGGGTGGGGTGGGGGGGTAGGGCCATAGGGGGGGGGGGGCGTCGGCATTCTGAGGAATTGTTCAGAGCAATTTTTGTTACCGATTTTTTTGGCTTGTGGGTCATTTTAGTCTACAGGTTCGCTTGTTTGACATCACCCACCCCCTAGGGGGCGTGGGAGAAGGGGGGTAGGGGCGTAGGGGAGGGGTGGAGGGGTTAGGATACAGAGGGATTTTTTATTTTAATAATATTTTTTTTTATGATTTCTTGTACTTAATATTGGTTTTTGAGTGAAAATGTTTGCTTCATTGACACCACCCAACCGCTAAGTGGCGTGGGATGGGGGCGGTTAACAGCGGGGGGGGGGGGGGGGGGGGGGGTCGGCATGGTGAGGAATTTTTTTTCGAATTTTCCAGAGCAATTTTTGTACCGATATTTTTGGCTTGTGGGTTATTTTAGTCTACAGGTTTGTTTGTCTGACATTACCCACCCCTAGGGGGCGTGGGAGGAGTGGGGTAGGGGTGGGGTGGCGGTGGGGGGGGGGGGGGTAGGATACAGAGGGATTTTTATTTTATTTTAATAAATTTTTTTTAACGATTTCATGTACATAATGTTGGTTTTTGAGTGAAAATGTTTGCTTCATTGACACCACCCGACCGCTAAGAGGCGTGGTATGGGGGAGGTTAGCTACGGAGGGGTGGAGGGGGGGGTAGGGCCTTAGGGGGGGGGGGCGTCGGCATGCTGAGGAATTGTTTGGAGCAATTTTTTGGCTTGTGGGTTATGTTAGTCTACAGGTTCGCTTGTTTGACATCACCCAACCCCTAGGGGGCGTGGGAGGAGGGGGCTAGGGGCGTAGGGGAGGGGTGGGGGGGGGGGGGGGTTAGGATACAGAGTGATTTTTGATTTGATTTTATTTCTTTATTTATTTCTTGTGCGTTACAAGTTAACCTCCAAATCTTCTACTACATCGCCCAGGATTTCCGCATATACTTTACTCCTGCGCTGAAGGGTGTGGGGGTAGCAGGGATGTTTCTGTATTACTACATATCTGGTCTATATATATACATACCTCGACAACACAAGTCAGACACATTCGATATATTTTAACGTATTTTATTACTCGATGCTTGTCTCATCTGTGAAAGATAAAACGTAACTCACGTTAAGGTAATAATTGTGATATCGACTGCATTCAGTCATTCATGCCCGGTGTAAAGCAAATTACGTCGAGCTCAGATGTGATGCATTAGGCAAAGTGCAGATTAGTGTAGGCTCTTCTTTTTTAAATTAATATGTTCTTCAAAGCACCACAGATAAGAAAATCAATTTAATCTATACTTTCATCCTCTTACCGGGAATCGCTCACAGATATGTTTACGCTGCAAAAGGCAATAGTTTGCTGTATTAAAAAATGACCAGCAAATTATAAATCGCAGCTCTCAAATTCCATCAATGTTACAGATTCACATATCGTAAGCTACATGCAAGCATAAATTAATTATCCCCCATGGAATATTAACCAGGAGTGCCATTGATCATCATACCATCATACTCATAATGGCAGAACTATTCCTGGTAGTCATTATAACAAAAAAGAAATGGGCAAATTTACAAAGAACTCGTGCAAGCAGCATCCCAACCACCGATTGATAGACAGTAGTCCGAATCCAAGTTAGTAAGAGCAGAACGAATATGCAACAACGCGGTAAACAGTAATCTACGTCTCAATACTATACGAACTGAGTTAAAGACACAAGCACGTTCATTCACATGGCATATAAGTGGAATATGAGTGCACTATATAGGACCAGTCTACAATGTTATTTGTACAGGGTTAGCTCCATCACCATGCATTGTCATTTACAAGCTACAAGCATTTAAAATTGAAGATGCGTATTCCAAAGATAATTTACAGGAACCTTATTTCCATACCAACCAGACATGCCAAACAACACCTGAAAACAAAAATATCATTCAATTCATACTCTATTGGTGCAAATAATTGAATAAGCATACGACAAACTAACTGTGGCTGTAATCAAAGGTCGTATAGGAATCTTTGCTTTAATTAATGCTTAGGTCTCTTCTCAATCAACATTATTTTCACTACATGGTTGCAACGTGTTTGCAACAATTAACAGATTTCAAACTTTACAATGCATATTGTGTGATCATGTTATAGTTACTTTACAACAAATGTGCACTTCATTTGTATATCTTCAGCCAATAGCCAAAGCGACAACAATTACTAGTGACGTCAGAATTTAGATCACACATTAATTTTGGAAGAGCGACTTATTTCCCACACATAGATTTACCAGTGTCATTGACATTAACTTTTCCTATTACATGCACTAATTTAAATAGATTTATTTCATTCACATTGAATAAATGCTGGAATGTTGTCAAGTGTCTGATCCACAAGAGTAATTTCAAACATATAATAATTTCATCATCTTACGATTTCGTTTTAGTCCAGTGGCATGAAAGGATCGGTTTTGCTCCTTAAGACAATGGTGAATTCTTATAGTGCAGTAAAGTTGATGTATGTACTGTTTTGCCATGGCACACTCGGGATTGTCACAGATAACCTTGATGTCCGAATTAAGCATTCCGTCAACCAGTTTGCCACGAAGTTTACTTTCATGCATGACATAGGGAAACATTGTGCGAAACGTCTCTTCCATTTCTGTAACGAAATTGACAAGTATTTGACTTGGCACAAGAAGTCCGCCCGTCTTCTGCCAACAGTATTGCTTATTTTGCAAAAAAGTAGATGAACCAAGATCTTTCAATTGGCCAACCCATTTACTTTCGCAGTCGGGACACGAAAATTTCTTTTTCATTTTCCGGACAAGGTACCCCGCTATATATACGGCTACACTTTCTTCTTCCAATGAAAGGGACTGGACATTAGCAACTGACACAAGATCAAAGACGGTAGACGGAACAGGTGTTCTCTGATTTTCAGTACTGGCTGTTGATGTAATGGCATTAAGTTTAAGAAGAAAGGTATCAAAATCCTTCATGCAGTTGCTCTCTTTGCTCATCAAAAACATTGAGTTCACACAAGCGGCCCTGTAAGCGGACCTAAACTGTGAGACGTCAGGGTTATCTCGATGGCCACCCTTTCCACGAATTATGGAAAAAAAGTTTTCAATGCAATCCTGATTTAAACGATTGGTTAGTAGAGGGGGGGGGTTAGGATACAGAGTGATTTTTGATTTGATTTTATTTCTTTATTTATTTCTTGTGCGTTACAAGTTAACCTCCAAATCTTCTACTACATCGCCCAGGATTTCCGCATATACTTTACTCCTGCGCTGAAGGGTGTGGGGGTAGCAGGGATGTTTCTGTATTACTACATATCTGGTCTATATATATACATACCTCGACAACACAAGTCAGACACATTCGATATATTTTAACGTATTTTATTACTCGATGCTTGTCTCATCTGTGAAAGATAAAACGTAACTCACGTTAAGGTAATAATTGTGATATCGACTGCATTCAGTCATTCATGCCCGGTGTAAAGCAAATTACGTCGAGCTCAGATGTGATGCATTAGGCAAAGTGCAGATTAGTGTAGGCTCTTCTTTTTTAAATTAATATGTTCTTCAAAGCACCACAGATAAGAAAATCAATTTAATCTATACTTTCATCCTCTTACCGGGAATCGCTCACAGATATGTTTACGCTGCAAAAGGCAATAGTTTGCTGTATTAAAAAATGACCAGCAAATTATAAATCGCAGCTCTCAAATTCCATCAATGTTACAGATTCACATATCGTAAGCTACATGCAAGCATAAATTAATTATCCCCCATGGAATATTAACCAGGAGTGCCATTGATCATCATACCATCATACTCATAATGGCAGAACTATTCCTGGTAGTCATTATAACAAAAAAGAAATGGGCAAATTTACAAAGAACTCGTGCAAGCAGCATCCCAACCACCGATTGATAGACAGTAGTCCGAATCCAAGTTAGTAAGAGCAGAACGAATATGCAACAACGCGGTAAACAGTAATCTACGTCTCAATACTATACGAACTGAGTTAAAGACACAAGCACGTTCATTCACATGGCATATAAGTGGAATATGAGTGCACTATATAGGACCAGTCTACAATGTTATTTGTACAGGGTTAGCTCCATCACCATGCATTGTCATTTACAAGCTACAAGCATTTAAAATTGAAGATGCGTATTCCAAAGATAATTTACAGGAACCTTATTTCCATACCAACCAGACATGCCAAACAACACCTGAAAACAAAAATATCATTCAATTCATACTCTATTGGTGCAAATAATTGAATAAGCATACGACAAACTAACTGTGGCTGTAATCAAAGGTCGTATAGGAATCTTTGCTTTAATTAATGCTTAGGTCTCTTCTCAATCAACATTATTTTCACTACATGGTTGCAACGTGTTTGCAACAATTAACAGATTTCAAACTTTACAATGCATATTGTGTGATCATGTTATAGTTACTTTACAACAAATGTGCACTTCATTTGTATATCTTCAGCCAATAGCCAAAGCGACAACAATTACTAGTGACGTCAGAATTTAGATCACACATTAATTTTGGAAGAGCGACTTATTTCCCACACATAGATTTACCAGTGTCATTGACATTAACTTTTCCTATTACATGCACTAATTTAAATAGATTTATTTCATTCACATTGAATAAATGCTGGAATGTTGTCAAGTGTCTGATCCACAAGAGTAATTTCAAACATATAATAATTTCATCATCTTACGATTTCGTTTTAGTCCAGTGGCATGAAAGGATCGGTTTTGCTCCTTAAGACAATGGTGAATTCTTATAGTGCAGTAAAGTTGATGTATGTACTGTTTTGCCATGGCACACTCGGGATTGTCACAGATAACCTTGATGTCCGAATTAAGCATTCCGTCAACCAGTTTGCCACGAAGTTTACTTTCATGCATGACATAGGGAAACATTGTGCGAAACGTCTCTTCCATTTCTGTAACGAAATTGACAAGTATTTGACTTGGCACAAGAAGTCCGCCCGTCTTCTGCCAACAGTATTGCTTATTTTGCAAAAAAGTAGATGAACCAAGATCTTTCAATTGGCCAACCCATTTACTTTCGCAGTCGGGACACGAAAATTTCTTTTTCATTTTCCGGACAAGGTACCCCGCTATATATACGGCTACACTTTCTTCTTCCAATGAAAGGGACTGGACATTAGCAACTGACACAAGATCAAAGACGGTAGACGGAACAGGTGTTCTCTGATTTTCAGTACTGGCTGTTGATGTAATGGCATTAAGTTTAAGAAGAAAGGTATCAAAATCCTTCATGCAGTTGCTCTCTTTGCTCATCAAAAACATTGAGTTCACACAAGCGGCCCTGTAAGCGGACCTAAACTGTGAGACGTCAGGGTTATCTCGATGGCCACCCTTTCCACGAATTATGGAAAAAAAGTTTTCAATGCAATCCTGATTTAAACGATTGGTTAGTAGAAATTTCAGACCGTGATTTTTACTTAGATCCTCCCACAGACTTTTTAAACCGGCTATGGCTATCTTCCATCCTGCAATGCAAGGGAGTACTTTACCCGTGTTCCTTTGGTAAAGTGACGACAGCCATGTAAAATATTCACCCAAGAGGCCCATGTGGCAAGAACCTGGGCAGATGGCAGTACGGTGGACATTGGCATCCGACAGGCAACCACTGTTAAATACATTAAAGAGACAGTCCATCTTTTCAATAAACGTGGCAGTGTGTATGGCATCTTCGTCAAGTTTACCAAAACAACACAAAGTCGAAATACCGGCAGCAACCGAATGACTGAGTACCCGCGTGGCTAACTTGACTCGCATGGCGGTGAATGGAGGAAGATCTATATGGCGTGATGTCAGTCGTGGTGCCATACGAATTGGAAGCTGTGAATCAATGTTGAAGAACTCTTCGACATACCTCCACTGAATGTCTTTGCCATCTAAAGTAAATCCGCTTTTCTTGAAATTATTTCTCACATTTTTAATTAGATGTGGTGGGTCATATAAAACATGCACTTTGTGATTCTTATGGAAGAAGAAAGGCTTGTCAGCATTGACTCCCAGCTTACCAATCACACTACGGTTATTACTGCCCTGATCACAAACAATAACCTTCACCTGTAATCCAATTGTAAATAGTTCATCAATGCAAGAAAGAAGAATGGGTTCTAGATCTTGAGTAGACATGGGACCACTGGTTAAAAAATACCCAACTGGCTGTTTCCATTTGGACACGAGACCCCTTACCATAAAAACACAAGCATGATTGGCCACATACCTACTTCTATCACCTTGACCCAAATCCTGAAACCCCTCCACAGTGTCCAGTTCTACATCATATAAGACATTTTCTTTGATAGACATTTCATCAAAAACTAGGGAACACAATTTCTCTTCCTCTGTCATAGACTCCACTTTCTCTTTCAAAGCTTCAAGAATGCAGGAATTAAATCCAGGTCTGATATTTACTTTACTCATAGTTGTCTGTAGAGTACGCACAGTTGGCAACGAAAAGAACTTCCTCAAAATTGTGTAACATTTGGGACTCTGGTGATAAAGTGTTTACGCAAAAGCTTTGTTCTTATGAGTCCATCTGTGACCATGAGCTGTTCGCTTAGCCATGTTTATCTGAGTCGTAACAAAATCAAGTGCTGTACCAGTTAAAAAAATAGATAACACCTTGACGACATGAGCTGCCTTAACTTGTGAAACTTTACGCCCGTGCAATTTCTTCTTAAGGCGACACAGGGATGTTCGCATCTTCTGATTTTTCCTCTCCAACTTGGTTGGGGATGATGTGCTAGGTCGTTTCGGCTGGGCCTCCTCTTGTGTACATCCAACATCTATTGGGTTAAAAGAAATAGCCTTATATAATGGATGTATTATGGTATAGTCATGCAAAACCATTATGCTATATGGAAAGAGCCTATATTAGATATATGTGACTTTAAAGCGTCTATAGTGATGTACTGGTTATAAAACAAATTGTAAGTAACCTTTTGGTGTAGTCATAATGAATTTAATTTACAAGACAAAGTCTTCCTAAATAAATTTGCTATACCTTTCTTCTTGTTTTGGTCACTGCTGTCCAGTCGAACCGATGGTGCAGGACGTTTTGTTTGTAGTTTCTTGGGCGGATTTGGTGCATCAACAAGTGTGGGCACGGCACTCCACACCAGTTTATTCCTGGTTTAAAAAAAATGTATTCCTATATAATAAAAATCAACCTATGAGAAATACACAATATTATTCCTATGAACACAATGATCAAGTTAATTTCTTAAAGTAAAAGTAATGGACAGGCCAGAGTGTCTACTTGATAGAAAACTTCATGAAAACATTTCTAAAATGCACTTCTCATGGAGCCAAAAATATTATTAAAACAAATTTTGGGCATACTCAAATTTGAAAATTCTTACAAATTCTTACAACAGGGTTCATACAGGCAAGGTTCCATCAAATTCAAGCCGTTTTAAGGCAAGCACTAGAAAAATTCAAGGACTTCTCAAGGACAATTTTTACCTTCTCTGGTTTATTTTAAGCATACAAATTACAAGGATATTTTGTTATCCAAATAGTCACTCATCTGTCACTGAACTGCACAAACTCTTCGGCTCTTCAACTGGTCAGGAGTCTTCCCTGCCAGATCTTGTCTTCTCAGGTTGACAATCCATTTTTGACATCTTAAACAAAATGTTACTTGTGTTATTTATAAAAACCTATTCAGGAATCATTTATTTTTATTTTCTAGGAAACAAGCTCCCAAGACAGACATAAACATTGAAAATATGTAATCCTATCTAAAACACAGTGTGTGTTTTAATATTTGAAAATGAACCTGACAATTAATATGCATACACAACATGTTCACCATTATGACCACACACAGGTTACTTTAAGGGTAATCATAAGCTATAGCCAGACACACTCAAACCAATACATACAAAACTATTCAAAGGAAGACATAGAATACAGAAATACTCAAACCACCTGAAGCCATTAGGACACACAAAAAGACTTAAAACAAACATGTTCATCATCAATGACATTATGACTACCCTAAGCTTAACTTAAGGTTGATCAGTTACTTTAAAGTTAATTAAATAACATGGACAAACATCTCCTTTCAATAAAAGGCCAGTTATAAAAACAATTCAAGGAAGGTGAGGCATCCTGATAGTCTCATTATAATCTGAATTTTTTTAAATTAATTAAGACTTAATTGTAAGTAAATAGCATGTTCGGTTATGTTTTGTAACATTTTCAGGTTTGTGTACATTGAGAACATTGTAGTCTATGTACAGATGTATATATATATGTACATCTGTACATAGACTCTTAGAGAATTTTTCTGTAGTATACTATAGTGACATATCTGGATTGGTCTACATGCAATATTAAATAGCCTGACATTGCAGAGATTTTGGATGTAAGCTTAAATCTAGTCCTACCTAAAATTTGAGGAGAGTTCATCTTTACTTCATGAATATCTAACGCACTTTGGCTGGAAGGAAAATTTGAGGAATATTTGTAAGAAGCTGTGTCACACAGAGCTACAAAAAAAATCCTTAAATCCATTTACTAGGCCTAAGTAGATCTGGTACCCCCCCCCCCCCACACACACACACTAAAAGCCTATAGCATAGGCATAGCCATGGAAAAAGAGTGTTAAAAGTGGGATGACACAGTTGAACAGTAATTTAACGGAGATACTCTAAGCATTAATGAAAATATCTTTGGCTACATTCCACATCTATGAGTCTGATCAGACTAACAATGCCTAATTTACAGATCTTCACACACGCCGTTAACACTGGTTGAGCTGTCAAACAGTCAGTTGACAATGACAGTTCGCCTGTCAAAACATAAGCAAACATGGTCATGGACTAATCTCAATTGTTCACCGAAACCTCATAGAAAAGACACTTACCTCTCTTTGTCCCTGGGGAATTGAAAGAAGGAAATGTCTGCTCTTGTTCTTTATAATTGTGGCAATTCCATGCCGCACAAATTGTTCCACGACCGGACTTCCAGCGGCTACAACCTGCGTCCATTTTGCCGTCTGCACCGAGTTGACCGAGCGCTGATTAACCCTCCCCGCTAGGGGCGCGCGCGCATGTTTTGTTACAGATTTACGTCGCGCTTTCGCTTCTTTCTCATACAAGTTCTTTGATCATGTTTATATATTTATATGTCGATAGGTAGTGGTCGATAATGGTGGTCCCGGGGCACTCAGCCATAGAACGCTAATCCGGCACCTCTGAGACAAAGACCAATTGTTATTATCTATTGGTAGACACCCCCCCCACCCTACCCCCCTTAAACTAATCCGGCAGCCAGACACCGCCGAGACAACGACCCCCCCCCCACCCCCTCACCCACCCCCTCCCACTGTCTGTTTTCGGACGGCGGCCGGCTCCGTCTGCGGCCTGTCCGGATGTACACCCCTAGGAGTATCAAGTATCAGCACTGGCCCAGTGATAGTGATAGTTGGCCTACGTACAGGCTACACTAGGCACTACTAAATAAAAGCTTCAGCTACACAGATTTACATCCTACAGGCGCGTGTGTGTGGGGGGGGGGGGGGCAAGGAGTTTTTACAGTCCTAGCGACTCATTAATAGGCTTTTCATTTCACTGTAAACTGGAAATGAGAATAATATTCTTAGCAAACTGGGATTAAGATATTAGCCGACCGTTGTGGTCAATCATTTTCATTAATCGTGAACGGAGAATTGGGAAATTGTCAATCTGTATTATCAGTTCCTTCTATTGTATGCTGTGAGTTCTCCATTTAATTCATTGGGACCTGGAAAGAAAAACAATTATTCTTCATGATTTGGCAATGCCATCCCCCCTCCCCCTTGCCCCCCCCCCTCCACAGTCATACAGGGCTTTCTATTGCAATCTGGTCATGTTAATAATCATCTAATTTTGATTGGGTTAATAAGAATAGATTGTGTCACTAATTGGACAAATAGGCCATACCACATACCGCCAGCCACATACAGCCATACAGCCAGGCACAGGCACTCAAAATTGTTGACAAATAATACCACAAGGGTCGAGCATCCAAGGGTGTTGTTTGTCAACAAATCTGAGTATCTGTCTGGGCCCTACTTCTCATGACACGTAATCCAACAATTAAAAAAAATCAGTTAATGATTAAATTAAGGCCTAAACTGAGCAGGGCTCGACATTAACACTTACTCGTTTATCAAGGACAAGTGATATCGCCTGCCACTGAGATGGATAAGTAAACACTAATAACTAAGTACTAAAGCTCTCAGTTTTAGGCCATTTAGGGCGGGGTTATAATGTGACTAAGCTGTCAACGTTTAATATGAATTGACATAAAGTTGATTAAACTGATTGTAATATTGCAAGGGCATTTTGGTAGGTCACAATGCGATATATTGTATATATGACTATAGACAAACAATTGATTTGGCAAGAGTGAAATGACCAAATAGTACCGTGTATGCATTTATGCACTGGTAACAATATATTTAAAAAAAATAGTATTGTATGCTAATAAATACAAAATTATAATTGTATTGAGTATGTATCATAATACTTAGATCCTATATCAATATGGTTTTACTGTAATTTAAAGACAAAATTATGCACTCCTGCAGTCATAATGGTATTCACATAAAGAATCTGAGATCTATATAAATGAAAATAGTGTTCACACTGTCTCTGAGAACAGGGGAAATTCCCACCGTCTGGAAAGAGGCCAATGTGACACCCATCTTCAAGAAAGGCAAAAAACAGCCCCCTGACAACTATAGACCAGTCAGTCTGACAAGCGTTGTGTGCAAGGTTTTAGAGAAGATCGTGAGGAATGCAATCATAGCACACACGAACAGCAACTCCCTGCTGACGGACTGCCAGCATGGCTTCATTAAAGGGAGGTCCTGCACCACGAACCTGTTATGTCCTTAACGACTATACCATAGCCACAGATAAGGGCCTGCCGGTTGACGCCATTTACTTAGATTTTGCGAAGGCATTTGACACAGTACGCCATTGTCGATTACTAAGAAAACTGCAGGGTTAAAGGGTGACTGGCAATGTATTGAGGTGGTTAGGCAGCTTCCTAAGTAGCCGTAGTCAGAGAGTGTCCTTATCAGGGAGCTTGTCTCCATCGGAACAGGTACTGAGTGGTATTCCACAAGGTAGTGTACTCGGTCCGGCTCTCTTCGTCTGCTTCATAAACGACCTACCAGAATCAGTGGAATCCAGTTGCTCTATGTTCGCAGACGATACAAAGGTATATCGAACAGTTGCTAGTGAGGACTTGACCTTGATAATCTGTCTGACTGGTCCGCCTCGTGGCAATTGAAGTTCAATGCTGGCAAGTGCAAAGTTATGCATTTGGGCAGAGCCAACAGGCAGGCAACTTACAAGATGGGATCAGCAGCAGGTGAGGTTACCCTCGAAACAACAAACCTTGAGAAAGATCTGGGCGTGCATTTTAACCCCGCACTGAAATTCTCCCACCACACTTAGTTACAGGTCGATAAAGCCAATCGTTTGTTTGGCCTAATCAGACGTTCTTATGAGTACCTGGACACGCAGTCTCTGAAACTATTGTACACATCCCTGGTGAGACCACATCTTGAGTGCTCTCTTTTCGTCTGGTCCCCAATGCTAATTCAAGATCGGAAACTTATTGAAGGAGTTCAAAGGCGAGCCACAAGGCTTCTGGCCGACTTGCGAGATAAAACATACGAGGAGAGACTAAAAGACCTAAATTGCCAAGTATGGCATACAGGAGAGCCAGAGGGGACATGATAGAGGTGTGGAAATATCTCCATGGGAAATACCAAACAAACTGCCCGCTCAAATTACAAGGTGATAGCAACACAAGGGGACACAGCCTAAAGCTAGACAAGGAGGCATGCAGGACGGCATTGCGCCAACACTTTTTTTCCATTCGAGTAACCGAAACCTGGAACTCCCTACCGGACAATGTAGTAACGGCCCCCTCACTGAATTGTTTCAAATGAAGGTTGGACACAGTCTGGCCACAGCACCTCTACACCCAAGATTTGTATTTCCCCTCCTCAGTAAATCAATAAATCCTGCAGTCCTGCGGTATATTTTGCACTAATTATAAATGTAACAGCGTTGGTTTAAAGCCAGGACCAGCTGATAGGCTTCAAGCCTGATTATACAGCTGTATCAGATGTATGTATGTATGAAAAGGACTCCCTTCAATGGAATAATTAATGTCTTTTGCTTGTAGTGTGCAACTTATAAGCATATTGAAGTCCGATATATTGAAGGCATGTGTAAGTTATCTTGATGGCCAACATTGCTTTCTGTACCTGAACTAGACCAGAACAATTTTGTTGCAAATACCTAACCAAAAGAATCTCTTGTTCCGACCTAAAGGTGCACAATTATTTGGCTGTGTAGCCATATATTATTCATGTTATTAGGGTTATTGCAATTACTATATATGTTGTGCACTAGAACATTTTCTTTATAATTTAGTATTATTTACCATGTAGAAGTTTAATTCCAATTTCTATTGAGAAATCATACAATCATACATCTCCTGTGAATGATATGGTATTAAGGATTAAGGATTACATTACATGGATAAAGTAGTCATGCCCAAGTAATATTAACCTTTATATAGGTTATACAAAAATATATGACAAAATTTCTCATTTTTATTCAGTTATTATGGCATGTAGTTTGATTTATAGTTGCAGACATACAGTTTTCTTGAAAACCTCTTATCCCTGAGTATTTTTGTAATATTGCAAACTCCTTTCTGACAGAATCATTTTATTTCAAATTTGATTATCATATTTATTGTATGTTCATACAATTTTGGAACCAGTAGATTGTGCAATTGCATTTTGGGTAGTATTATCTGTATATTAAAAGTTAACTAATTATTGCATATAGGTTATATCCTAACCATATCTGTACTAATGTTAAAACCTATAATTGATTGATTAACGGATTTGACCAATGAGCTTCTCCCTAGCTCTACAAGTTACCCTGACATCCATCACTGTAAGTTACAACTTGCACATGTACTGACTTTGGTGAGCATCGAGGTGCATTGTGGATTCCTATTATATAATGATATGTGTATTACATTGTCTTCACATAACGGTTATTCTGGCCATGCACAGATGGCTTAACACATTGATTGCAATGCAATATATCTGTTAATATGAAGCAGTTGTTAAGAGTATATGCCTTTGAACACTAAAGTTTAACCTGATCATGTGTTGCGAATGCACATATTAATTATAATTAATAACTATTAACAGAGATGCAAGTATTCTACTTAATTTTCTTGGCCAATTAAAAAAAAAATGTATTACAGTCGGCCACATCTGTGGATTTTTCCTATTATTCCTGTTTGTACATAGTTGTTGTGTTTAGCAATGGAGGATATTTATTTGTATATTTACCAAACCTTAATCAAACCTTTTATATGGCATCTTGAAAACATCATTCTGAAAACTGGGAAGCGCTTGTGCAATTTAGCGTTTGAATTTTGCATAAGCTTATAAATGTTTTTTCTGCATAAATTAAGCGCATAAGGTGCTTATGTATACCGATATGATAGGTGGAATCAAAGCTGTGCTAATAAAATTTGTTTCTGTGATTAATTAGTCAGTCTCTGTAGTTGTCGCCATGATGTTGGCACTTTTAATGTCCGTGCTCCTGATGTTCGGGTATTTTCTTTTGAAGGAGAGGGCATATACACCCGGCATGGTCGAAGATGCCGGGCGACGGATGGCGTTATTCGCGGCGCAATATATCTACGATATCAATAGCAATCTATATGCATGATGAATATATTTAATGTTTAAGGATATATGCATACAATCATATTTTGATTTCCTACACTTTTGATGTACATACTGCATGTGCCCCGTTAAAGTTCAAACTTATTTTGTTTATGGTATTTCTTATGATATATCGTCTGACCCAAGGGGCGTCCAGTTATATATGTCCATCCGGCCGTGGGATCAGCAAGCAGGGATGTCTTAGGCGTAGAAACCGATGGGTCACGAGGCAGGATGATCTTAGGCGTAGAAACCGGGGACCCGGGGAAGCGGGGGGCCAGGAGGCAGGAGTATATCTTAGGCGTGAGAACCGGGGGGCTTGGAGGCAGGAGTAGATCTTAGGCGTAGGAACCGGGGACCCAGGACGGAGGCGTATTTTAGGCGGAGCAACCGGGGAGCCAGGAGGCTGCAATATACCTTAGGCGTGGCTAGGAACCGGAGAGGCACGAGGCAGGAGTGACATAGGCGTGGAAACCGAGGGCCAGGAGGCAGGAGTATATCTTATGTCTAGGAAACGGTGGGCTATTGGGTAGGCGTATCTTAGGCGTAGAACCCGGGGGCCCAGGGAACAGGAGTCTTTTAGGTGTGGGAACCAGTGGCCAGGAGGCATGAGTGTCTTTGGCGTAGGAACCAGGGGGCCAGGAGCTAGGGGTATCTTAGGCGTGAGAACCGGAGGGGCAGGAGCCAGGCATATCATAGGCGTAGGAAACCGGAGGGAGAGGAGGCATGAATTTTCTTAGACGTAGGAACCGGGGGCCAGGAGACAGAAGTATCTTAGGGGTAGGAACCGGGGGCCAGGAGGTAGAAGTGTCTTTGGCTTAGGAACCGGTGGCCCAGGAGGCAGGCGTATCTTAGGCGTAAGAACCGGGGCCAGGAGGTAGGCGTATCTTAGGCATAGGAACCGGTGGGCCAGTAGGCATGAGTGTCTTTGGCGTAGGAACCGGGGGGCCAGGAGCCAGAGGTATCTTAGACGTAGGAACCGGGGGCCAGGAGGCATGAGTGTCTTTGGCGTAGGAACCGGGTGGGGGCAGGAGGCATGAGTATCTTAGGCGTAGGAACCGGGGCGCCAGGAGGCAAGAGTATCTTAGACGTAGGAACCGGGGGGCCAGGAGGCATGAGTGTCTTTGGCGTAGGAACCAGGGGGCCAGGAGCTAGGGGTATCTTAGGCGTGAGAACCGGAGGGACAGGAGCCAGGGATATCTTAGGCGTAGGAACCGGAGGGAGAGGAGGCATGAATTTTCTTAGACGTAGGAACCGGGGGCCAGGAGACAGAAGTTTCTTAGGCGTAGGAACCGGGGGCCAGGAGGTAGAGGAGTCTTTGGCTTAGGAACCGGTGGCCCAGGAGGCAGGCGTATCTTAGGCGTAGGAACCGGGGGCCAGGAGGTAGAGGAGTCTTTGGCTTAGGAACCGGTGGCCCAGGAGGCAGGCGTATCTTAGGCGTAAGAACCGGGGCCAGTAGGCATGAGTGTCTTTGGCGTAGGAACCGGGGGGCCAGGAGCCAGAGGTATCTTAGACGTAGGAACCGGGGGCCAGGAGGCATGAGTGTCTTTGGCGTAGGAACCGGGTGGGGGCAGGAGGCATGAGTATCTTAGGCGTAGGAACCGGGGCGCCAGGAGGCAAGAGTATCTTAGGCGTAGGAACCGGGGGGCCAGGAGGCAAGAGTATCTTAGGCGTAGGAACCGGGGGGCCAGGAGGCATGAGTGCATTTGACGTAGGAACCAGGGGGCCAGGAGCTAGGGGTATCTTAGGCGTGAGAACCGGAGGGACAGGAGCCAGGGATATCTTAGGCGTAGGAACCGGAGGGAGAGGAGGCATGAATTTTCTTAGACGTAGGAACCGGGGGCCAGGAGACAGAAGTATCTTAGGCGTAGGAACCGGGGGCCAGGAGGTAGAAGTGTCTTTGGCTTAGGAACCGGTGGCCCAGGAGGCAGGCGTATCTTAGGCGTAAGAACCGGGGCCAGGAGGTAGGCGTATCTTAGGCATAGGAACCGGTGGGCCAGTAGGCATGAGTGTCTTTGGCTTAGGAACCGGGGGGCCAGGAGCCAGAGGTATCTTAGACGTAGGAACCGGGGGCCAGGAGGCATGAGTGTCTTTGGCGTAGGAACCGGGTGGGGGCAGGAGGCATGAGTATCTTAGGCGTAGGAACCGGGGCGCCAGGAGGCAAGAGTATCTTAGGCTTAGGAACCGGGGGGCCAGGAGGCAAGAGTATCTTAGGCGTAGGAACCGGGGGGCCAGGAGGCATGAGTGCATTTGACGTAGGAACCGGGGGGCCAGGAGGCAGGGGTATCTTGGGCGTCGGAACCGGGGGGCCAGGAGGCAAGGGTATCTTAGGCGTAGGAACCGAGGGGCCAGGAGGCAAGAGTATCTTAGGCGTAGGAACCGGGGGGCCAGGAGGCATGAGTATCTTTGACGTAGGAACCTTGGGGCCAGGAGGCAAGAGTATCTTAGGCGTAGGAACCGGGGGGCCAGGAGGCAGGAGTGTCTTAGGCTTAGGAACCGGGTGTCCAGGAGACAGGTGTATCTTAGGCGTATGAACCGGGGGGCCCAGGAGGCATGAGTATCTTTGGCGTAGGAACCACCGGGAAGGGGGGGGGGGTGGGGGCAGGAGGCTGGAGGCATGAATATCTCAGGTGCAGGAACCGGGAGGGGGGTGTGGGGGGGAGGAGGCACGAACATCTTAGGCGTAAGAACCGGGAGTGGGGCAGGAGGCATGAGTATCTTAAACGTAGGAACCGGGGGGCCAGGAGCCATGGGTATCTTAGGCGTAGGAACCCGGGGGCCAGGAGGCAGGAGTGTCTTAAGCTTGGCTTATAGGCCTTTGAAAGGGAGGTGGGGGGGGGGGGGGGTCGGAAGCAGGCGTATTTTAGGCATATGAATCGGCGGCCAGGAGGCATAAGTATCACTGGCGTAAGAAGCAGGAGGGCCAGGGAGGGTGAAGGGGGAGAGGGGGTGGAAGGAGTAGTATGTTAGGCTAAGAATCGAGGGGAAGTAGGGGTATTTTAGGCGTAAAAAGCGGTGGCGGAACGGGGGGTAGGAAGCCGGAGTAACTTGGGAGTAAGAACCAGGGTCTGAGGAGGGGGAAGGGGGGGAGGGGAGGGCGTAGGAAGCTGAAGTATTTTAGGCGTAAGGACCTGGGGTGGGGGACGGTAGGAAGGAGGAGTGTTTTAGGCGAAGGAATGGGGGACAGGAGGCGGCGTATCTTAGGCGTAGGAACGGGGTGGCCAGGAGGCAGGAGTTTCTTAGGCGTAGGAACCGGGGGCCCAGGAGACAGGAGTATCTTAGGCGTAGGAACCGGGGGGCCAGGACGCATGGATATCTTATTCTAAGCGTAGAAACAGGGGGGGAGGGCGAGGTGGCCGGTTTGAGTATCTTAGACGTAGGGGCCAGGGGGCCAGGAGCCAGGGATATCTTAGGCGTAGGAACCGGAGTGCCAGAAGGCAAGAGTGGCTTATAGGCGTTTGAACCGGGGGGGGGGGGGAGCAGACGTATTTTAGGCATATGAAACGGCGGCCAGGAGGCAAGAGTATCACTGGCGTAGAAAGCCGGAGGGCCGGGGAAGGGGGGGTGGGTGGGTGGAAGAGGGTCCAGGAAGCAGGAGTATGTTAGGAACCGGGGTATTTGGTCATCCCGCTTCCGTATTCACGATACGGTATAGTGCTATGTTATTTTCTATCATGTTAATTGCATTATTTTCATATTCTGGAACACGAAGAAATAAAAGTTTCAATTTATAATACTCTAATCCATGTGTTGTTGTATCTGCTTGCCCTCACATTTATTACCTCACTGCCGTGAACCTGATCAGACCTTTGATCAGCCAATGATCAAAAATGGGTAAATACGTCTTACTAATGTATCATCAGAACAGATTATCAGAACCTTTGATCAGACAATGATGAAAATTTGATAAATACGTCTTGCTGATTCATCATCATAACAGAGTATCAGAACCTTTGATCAGACAATGATCAAAATTTGATAAATACATCTTGCTGATGCATCATAATTGTTTTTGCTATAGTATTCGGATTTATTATGCGAAGTCTCTTACATATTTCTGATGTACAAGACTTACAAGATAGTCTTATCAATTGTCTCCCCAACTTGGGCCTTGATATAAAGATTATAATCAATAACGAATGATTAACATCTTGTTAATTTAGATCATGATTATATATATATATATATATATATATATATGTGGCGTTTCCAAGGGTCATATGGTAAGCAAAGCTTAAAGCAAAGCTCAAATCCCAATCCATTCCCCCGTATGTGTTTTGTTGCCCAATTTAGCAAGTATATTTCATGGTCTATCGCAAAGAAAAGATATAATAATTGGCGACTGTGAGAGAATAGTTGGGAATCCGGTTGTGTCCATTTGAGCCCTAGGACCCGAAAGGACAATTTTTAATACGCGTGTTTGTGTATTTCAGGACAAGGCCTTCTATGACCGGCTGAGAGTGACAGGCAGTGTTCATTTCGCTGAACCGAGCGGGCGCCTGGGGCATTCCCGCGGGGTCTGTGTGCTTGGAGAACTCACCTTAGTGGCTGAGTACAATAAAGATCGACTGGTTGCCTTCATTCGTCACAAAATCACCGGTAAATACTCCTATTTGTGTCAAGTCGCCATCAGTTCTCCATTATTTTGTGTAGCTGACGCGGCCAGAGCGCAGGTTTACGTTAACAGTGATCAAAGCAATTCCATTACAATGGTGAAGTGGACGGAGTCAAAGGGCCTTCATGTCGTCGGCAATTTAACGGCTGAAGAAAAACTGCGTGACCCACGTCACATGGCGATGGGCCCTGGTGACCCAGAACACGTGTATGTGGCGTGTGAGGATGGCGTCCTTAAAGTGTCAGTCACAACAGACACCGTGGTGACTAGGCTAGGCCGCCCAACGGGGGTTAGGGAAAGACCAATAAGGCTGGCGCTGATCGGATCAGCTATCATGGTGCAATATGGACAGGAGCACATAGTCGTTAAAGATCTCATTACCATGAGCGGAAATTGGGGACCAAGGTGGACAAACGAGCTCCACTCCGAAGCTATCATGATCCACCCCGATCTGAGCAGCCCTGGTCGCATTGTCAAACCCGCAGGACTGAAGAAACCCTCGGGGGTTGGCGCGTATGGAGACAACTTTCTGGTTGGAGACCTTGAGGACAAGTGTGCGTACGTGGTCACACCCAGCGGCGAGACCCTGACGAAAGTGAAGACCTGCGTGGCGCCCGTTAACATCTGCGTGTATGGGGCCAACATCTACGTTGTAGCATATCATGCTCAATATCCGTCCGTGTATATCCTAGCATAAAAAGGTTCAGAAAAATACATTTACTTGTGTATCAACCACTTTTAGCATTCAGCTACAAACGAACATTTGACATGTTTCACATGCACATAAAGGCAAGCGGTATATTATCAAGCGAATCTGGCGTGTATTATTTCTAACCTAAATGCGGTGCTTACGGTGATGTATATACGCCATTATCTTTGTACATGTGGTGACTGTGCGTTCTGCCATCCGAGTATCCTGTACGAGGACAATATGTACGTTGCACCAAGCGTGGCTCCATGGCCCGAGGCTGATTATCATTCTCACAGGGGTCACCCCGTGGTCTAGTTAGGTCAGTCCAAGCGGTCGGTGAGCGGTGGCACGTGTGTGTGCCGGATTAATGATCCAATGTCTTTCTTCGCGAAGAATAAGAGCTTAATTAATCCTGGAAACATGGCTTCTCTCTTCTCTGTACCGTAACGCCATACAAGCTCCAAGATGCCATTAAAACAAAGTGCGAACATGCGAACAGGAAAGGCCACATAAACTAATTGTAAATCATATGATTTCTTAACAGGTGATTTGCTATTTGTGCGTCATTATAACATCGGCAAATAAACGCGCAGTCGACTGTGCTTTTTAATGTGTACTAGCATATGAACCGGCATCCAGGGCGGACTGTTAGGGTCAGCCCTTCTCTTGCGCTAGCCGGAAAACAAGGCGTTACTGTCGTAAAACATATTTGCCGTATGTCTTATGTAGGGATGAAGGTTACTACGCTTTGACTTTGACGTGTATTTTATTTAGTTTTACCCATGCACTGTAATATAATCGGTTTAGCCGTACAGCTCTCTCAGCCTTGTCCGAATGCGGCTCGGAATGGTATCTGGGTGAAAATGGTAACATGTAAATATTTGTGTGCATCAGTTTATAATCTTATAGAGGTCCTTGAATTTCAACCCAGTTAGACTGCTAGAAGCCAGTCTGTTAGTGGTATTTACTCACACTATATACATCTGTACAGGGGCGTTTTGTATTCCATATAAAATCATATCATATATAAACCTTTATATTCCATATCACTATAAAACTATGCTTATTATATCGTAGCAAGTGAGTTGTAACACATAATGATGTTCTTTATTATAGTGAGGTTATTGTGTATACGTTATGATAATGAGTATGACCATTATGATAATGAGTATTATGATAATGAGTCCATTCCAAGAAATGCTCAATTTTGCGGTACTTATACCTGTATCCGGGATCACCATAAAGCTACTGTTTATTGGCCTGCTTGGTGTGTTTGGTCTGTGGCACCACTAGGGTAAGAGCAATTAAAGAGCAAATGTAAACATTTGACCTAAGCTTATATACATTATACATGATATAGTAAAGGCGTCTCTATGAAGGACTTAGTCATGTAATGATTAGCCTGCTTGAATTTGTTAACAGAACCTCCAGTCAGCCCCATGCCAACATATTCCAACATATGCCATGACGATATTCACCGGTGTATAACAGGCGATTAGTAAGCTGATAGGCCTCAGCAAAACAGACAGGAGTGTAATTGAAATTGCAGTGTATGTAACTATGACACTGTTCAGGATGTTAGCATCGCAAATTTGTTAGTGTCTCATTTGCCGCCACAAAATGTAACATTCACTACATATATTCCCATGAGTGGTAGAATCACAGATTGCTCTCTGAAGAAATGATCACCGTGGAATGTATGATATTTTTTTATAGAGAATAGTCGTTGTCATTCGTAGACTAAAAATGGCCGCAAACCACACAACTGCGATAAACGCCCAGATACCCTTTCAGAAACGTTTACGGGGTGCGTTTGCGGGACAATTTTTGTGAATTCACGTCTCAAGTTTATAATTATCTGATACTTCACAGAGGCTAATACAGTGTATCACCACAAGCGTTTGTTGGAAACATAGTTATATGTTGATATGGAAGACTAAGGCTAACTGAACTAAAATTATAGTGTGACAAAGTGGTGATGGAGGGTTAGTTACAATGATAAGAACTCGAAACAAACTTCAATATGGGCGTAAATATATATAATAAATTGCAATTTATTGGGGAAAAAACACATTGACAAATCTTCTCCCCTAGATGGAAACTGATGAACTGCGCGTATAACACTTTTGGACTAGGGTAAACATTTTGTGAAATAAAGGTTAGTTGAGAAGCTTTGATACAGTTTTATTTATTCAGGTGTGGCAGTAGTTCACCAATAGATTCACAAATCTCATTGGCCAGGCCCTACCCGGATTAGTGGTTAGAACCTTTATGAATATTGTGTGAATATTATGGAACATTCACTGAAAATGTAACTGTTTAGATGGTTTCACATGTGTCATGTAACATTTTGGTTCAAGAAGGTTTCAAAATTCTTTTGTTCAGGAGTGCCGGAACGGTTGAAGACATTCCAAATATTTCTTCTGGATAAAGTTTTCAGTGTGTTTATACGTGCAAATGAATGTCGTGTAATGGAAATGCTTATTTCGTTATTTTATGCTAATCTTTCAAAGAACAATTCAGAAACTGTTCTGTTGCTTCTTGTTCGTCTCTCGTCTAAGAGCAAAAGAAGTAAATATACACGTATAACATAAATACATTTAAAATAGAAAATACAAAACTTTTTATTTATTTTCTGTTCTGTTGCTTTTGTGATCGCCTTCTTAAACTGTGGAAAACGCCACCGCTTCCACCCTTACGGCTGTCGACTGAACATTTATGCGTCGTGCGAGAGTGAAAAACCGAAACGTGGACAAATCCCCGCTAATGGATCGGGATGCGTATCAGTGGCACGGAAACGTATGCTGTAATATACCGTGCCAGGGGAAATTCTGGCATGCGCGTGTTTCGAACCCCTCAAGGTCGCCCTGCGCTGCGTAGGCAACCTTCTGCAAAACTCCTAGGAGAACCTTTCTTGACCCCAAAACCGTTAGGTACAACCCTGAGAGATAATTGTTGTACAAATCTGGTGGAGGGGTTCCACAGGTGCCCCTTGATGCCCCTGAGAGAGCGGACATTTGTGATGAAAAAGACACCCCTATAGAACGGATATTTGAACACTTGCGACCGGGGGCGGGGGGACGAGGTCGCTCTGAAAATGTGCGTTCATAGACCTTGCGAAAAATACCCCGTCCGAGCGGACTTTGGGAGGGAGGAGCGCCGCCTTCTGGGAGGGTGAGAATGTCACTGCACTTGTTTAAATTTGCGCCACCTAGCGAATGGCCCAGAATTAATAGAAGGGATCATGATGCCCGCGTGCAGGACACCATCCATCGCCTGGATGAACAGTCGCCCACAACGCTTTCAAGCGGGCTGTGAACTCAAACAAGGCTGGCCACAAGGTCTGCATAGCTTATTTGATATTTTGTTGTGGCTTCGTAACTACGCTGAGATAATTGGAGCTTGCTGACGTTGGCCGGCTCCGGCGCGCCCCATACGTACGAACAAATTGTTGGTGTGCACCAAGCTCTCCGCACGGTGGCGCTACGCAGGCTCTTTGCCTGTAAGCTGGTACCGCCGCTCAAACTCATACAGGTAACCTTGCTGAGCGAGCGAAGTTGGGACCGCGGAACCAGGCTACTTTGCCTGCTGCTGTCGGCCGGGGGCAAAGTTCAAGATTCTTGATAAACGGTCAAATCAGCTGTAATTTCTTGCAAACTTATAATTTTCAAGAATAAAACATAAAAATATCGAGCTCTGTGTATTTAATACAGCAACATAATCTTGTATCACTTTGTAACAGTTCTAATTGAGAGTGAACTTTTTCTGTTCATCGCCTGATATGATGTGTTATTAGGCTTGGGCTGGGTCCCCGCCGCTGATTTGTAGAAATGCGCGGTGCATTTCCCTATCAATTTGCACAGCGCCGCCCTGGCGAGCGAGTGTGAAAATGTATTGAGGAAGTAGGCACACCAACATCCCGGGCTTCCTGTGGGATTCCCCCAGCGCTGGTGTACTAAAGTTTTGGCAACAAGGAAGGAGGATTTTAGGCAGACCTGAACTTCAGCCTGAGGACGTGCAGTGACTAGGGTGACATCTAACAGGTACATAAGAATGTGGGCAGTTTCTGTGCTTTGTCAGTGCGTACTGGTCTGCGCCTGAGGTATAAACATATCTCAGTTGGTATGATAGGCGCTTAGGCTTAGCCCTGGTACTTGGCGCAAGTGCCCCCAGGTAAGCCTGCTTCTCTAGCTAGGGGCACAACGGTGTCCATGCTAACTTCTTTAGACGCCAGTCGGGAATCGACTGTAGCTTTTATCAAAATGTGTGCGCATACAATCATGGCCTTTAAATATTATATATACTTTGTTCTATCTTCTGGCATCAAGAAAGTGTTTCAACACTAGATGGTTCGGCTATGTTTTCGGGAAGAAATGTTGGAAGGAATGTTGGTGTTTTAGGCCACTTTTGTGCACATACAGGCTAAATTGAGCCAAGGAACCTCCCGAGACGATGAAGGATGAAGGAATGAAACATGCCCCAGATTAGGTGCCCGAGCCCGGATTCGAACCTAGGACCTATTGATCTGCGGTCTAGTGCGCTAACCACTACACCAGGGAGGCCCCCCGGAAGAAATGTTGGAGCGCACATTAGGGGGGGTCGGACCCCAAATAGGGGGGTACTGAGGTCCTTTCCTGAATTTTTTCGGCCGGTTTGAAGGTTTAGGCGTACTCTAGGATCCCCTAGAGTTAATTTAATGAAACAAAACGGAGGGGACACTTCCCAGATTTCGGGCTAATGGCCGCCAAAATGGCCGACCTGACCATCCATTAGGGGGGGTCGGACCCCAAATAGGAGGGTACTGAGGTCCTTTCCTTAATTTTTTCGGCCGGTTTGAAGGTTTAGGCGTACTCTAGGATTCCCTAGGGTTAATTTAATGAAAGAAAACGGAGGGGACACTTCCCAGATTTCGAGCTAATGGCCGCCAAAATGGCCAACCTGACCATCCATTAAGGGGGGTCGGACCCCAAATAGGGGGGTACTGAGGTCCTTTACTTAATTTTTTCGGCCGGTTTGAAGGTTTAGGCGTACTCTAGGATCCCCTAGGGTTGACTTAATGAAATAAAACGGAGGGGACACTTCCCATATTTTGAGCTAATGGCCGCCAAAATGGCCGACCTGACCATCCATTAAGGGGGGTCGGACCCCAAATAGGGGGGTACTGAGGTCCTTTACTGATTTTTTTCGGCCGGTTTGAAGGTTTAGGCTTACTCTAGGATCCCCTAGGGTTGATTTAATGAAATAAAACGGGGGGGGACACTTCCCGGATTTCGAGCTAATGGCCGCCAAAATGGCCGACCTGACCATCCATTAAGGGGGGTTGGACCCCAAATAGGGGGGTACTGAGGTCCTTTACTGAATTTATGCGGCCGGTTTGAAAGTTTAGGCGTACTCTAGGATCCCTAGGGTTGATTTAATGAAATAAAACGGCGGGAACACCTCCCAGATTTTGAGCTAATGGCCGCCAAAATGGCTGACCTGACCATCCATTAGGGGGGTTCGGACCCCAAATAGGGGGGTACTGAGGTCGTTTCCTGATTTTTTGCGGCCGGTTTGAAGGTTCAGACGTACTCTACGATCCCCCAGGGTTGATTTAATGAAATAAAATGGAGGTGACACTTCCATATTTCGAGCTAATGGCCACCAAAATGGCCGACCTGACCATCCATTAAGGGGGGTCGGACCCCAAATAGGGGGGTACTGAGGTCCTTTACTGACTTTTTGCGGCCGGTTTGAAGGTTTAGGCGTACTCTAGGATACCCTAGGGTTGATTTAATGAAATAAAACGGCGGGGACACTTCCCAGATTTTGAGCTAATGGCCGCCAAAATGGCCGACCTGACCATTCATTAGGGGGTGTCGGACCCCAAATAGGGGGGTACTGAGGTCCTTTACTGAATTTTTTCGGCCGGTTTGAAGGTTCAGCCGTACTCTAGGATCCCCTTGGGTTGATTTAATGAAATAAAACGGAGGGGACACTTCCCTGATTTGAGCTAATGGCCGCCAAAATGGCTGACCTGATCACCCATTAGGGGGGGTCGGACCCCAAATAGGGGGGTACTGAGGTCCTTTGCTGAATTATTGCGGCCGGTTTGAAGGTTTAGGCGTACTCTAGGGTCCTCGAGAGTTGATTTAATGAAATAAAATGGAGGGGATCCTTCCTAGATTTCGAGCTAATGGCCGCCAAAATGGCTGACCTGATCACCCATTAGGGGGCGTCGGACCCCAAATAGGGGGGTACTGAGGTCCTTTAATGAATTATTTCGGCCGGTTTGAAGGTTTAGGCGTACTCTAGGGTCCTCGAGAGTTGATTTAATGAAATAAAACGGAGGGGATCCTTCCTAGATTTCGAGCTAATGACCGCCAAAATGGCTGACCTGATCACCCATTAGGGGGGGTCGGACCCCAAATAGGGGGGTACTGAGGTCCTTTACTGAATTATTTCGGCCGGTTTGAAGGTTTAGGCGTACTCTAGGGTCCTCTAGGGTTGATTTAACGAAATAAAACGGAGGGGACACTTCCCAGATTTCGAGCTAATGGCTGCCAAAATGGCCGACCTGATCACCCATTAGGGGGGTTCGGACCCCAAATAGGGGGGTAATGAGGTCCTTTACTGAATTATTTCTGCCGGTTTGAAGATTTTATCGTATCAGAGGGTCCCATGTGGTTGATTTTATGCAATAAAACAGTGTTGTTCTTCTCACCGTGTCTCAAATTGACGGCTAAATCTGTGGTCTAGAAGATATCACTTGTGAGCGATTATCAAAATGACTAATTGACCAATAGTGAATTTGCGGGCTGAAATTGCGGGCTCAATTTGCGGGCTAGCTTTGATGCAGCCAGGCTGTGATTGCTGAGTACAAAAAGAAACTCTGAAAAATCGACTGAGATAGAGATTATACAGCGCAAAAGGTGTGCGGGAGAATTACTGATGTCTATAGATTTTAAAGAGGTGAGAAATGTTAGGGATACTTAAGAAATAAAAGCTGCACCTTGTCGTAACCGCCACCCACTCGAATTTAGCTTCTCTCTGTAGAAGGTTTTGTTGACAAAGCTCTCTGCAGAAGGTTTTGTTGACAAAGCTCTCTGTAGAAGGTTTTGTTGACAAAGCTACACAACACTCTGACATCATTACTGTATTGTGATGCACACAGATTATTACTCACCGACAATTGACATGTAAGCCATTATGTCAAGGTTGAGAAATATGCCGAAGAGCATACTTATATATATATTTTGGTATGATTTTGGAACAGAACCTATTATAATCAAAGGGAGACGGCTCCCAAAACTAGGAGTCCTGTACAAAAGGAGTCTTGTACAAAAATGGACATATAGTTCACATCTAAGATACATTTTGGATTGAACAAGCATACCCTCGCTAATAAAAGGAAGTTAGGGAGGGGTATCCAGACCTTTTAACAACTATGTACTGATGTTTCTCACCTGTGTTGTCTTTGCCAGATGTCTGTGAACAAGATGAATTCCGCTGCTCTCTATCGAGAACACGGCAAGGCAGTGACGGCAGCCAACAGAAAGCTCCATGACGCAGGCGCCCTGGTTGACGTCACGGTGACTGTGGGCGATGTGGCCTTCCCTTGTCACAAGTCTCTGCTGGCGGCTTGGAGCGGCTTCTTCTGTTCCATGTTCAGTGGCGACTTCACCGAGAATCACTCAAGTCAAGTGACTTTGGTCGAAACAATTCTGCTATCATCAGAGGCGTTTGAGGTGCTTCAGACATGGATGTACCGAGGGGAATTGAACCTGACACTAGACTCTGTTGAACTCATTCTTCCTGCAGCCTTTTACCTCCAGATGGACCAGACAGTAGATATGATAACAGACTACATTAAGCGTCAGTATTGTGAAGATGTTCTTGTCACGCGGATGTTCAGTCATCTTAATCTGGCACACATTTGGGGGATGCCTCATCTACGAGCTATCGCGTTGGAGGGGATGGCCAAAAGATTTGATGATTTGGTCAAAGAAGAACAACTGCTTGAGTTGAATCCAGAAGATTTCCTGAGGCTTCTCGGCATGCATCAGTTACAAACTGAGAGTGAAGACGTCGTCTTCAGCGCGGCTTTCGCCTGGCTTCTCCACAGTGAAGATCATCAGGATTATTTGCGCGACGTCTTGACATTTGTGCGAGTTGGTTTGGTCAGTACCGGAACGATCCGGAAAGCTCTGGACGTCAAGATCCTGTCTAAGCACAGCGAATGTTGTGATATTTTTCTGGATGCCCTGGCAGCTGGACAATCACACGCAGAAAGTTTACAGCAGCTGCAGCAAACTTTGCCCGCAATGTTTGTTGAACGAACAGGACCGTTAGCTGAAGCAAGTGAAAGGTATTTGGTACGATTTCGTACTCTGAACTATTACCTCAAGATCTGCCCATGGAGGTCCTATGCTCGAGACATGCTACAGTTATGCATAGTATTATTCACAAAGTCAGACCCGGTGGGCAAGGTGGCTTGTGACCTTTACAAGAAAGAAGTCCTCCCGATGTCAACCGCCATCCGGTACTATTGTCATTGTTGGTCACTGGTTTCGTGGTCAAGTTTAGCCAATACGTGCATGAAAGTGGCCAGAGACACAAATGCGTCGGACACGTATTCTTCTCCTAAAATGAAGCAAAATGCTTGGCCTGTGACCGTCATTGTAGCCATCCCCATGTCAACCACCATCAGCTAGCTGGGCGTTGTTGTCATTGTTTGTGGTCTGATTTAGCTCGTACGTGCACAAGCGTGGCATAAAACAACTATTCACCTTCTGTCAGGATTCCACTATTATTATGGCTATTGCAATATTGATACACTTTGTTCTTACGGTAGATCACTCCAGTGTACACAAAGCGTTGCAAAGCGACAAATAGCTTATTGACTTTGTGGGTTTTTTTCTTTTAGTGACGAAACCGAAATAAGCCGTGACCAGAGCACGCTGTATGGCGACATCTGGCGGGACGCTTACGCCGACCTTGGAGATTCGCGTCCCGACATGAGTGAGGTCACGCTGAGCGTTGACGGGCAAGACTTTCGCTGTCACAAGGTCGTCCTCTTCGGCTGGAGTGAGTATATTGCGAGGCAGTTTCTTGTCGATGAAGGCAGCGCAGATGGAGTTGATTGTCCACTGGGAGACGCCCCAACGTCCGACAATGATGACTATATGCAGCCTGATGATCAGCCCAGTTCCCACATATGTGCATTAAAGTCCCCTTCAAGAGATACATTGGACGCGGATCAAGACGATAGGCCGACTGCGACAATGGACAGATCTACAACGGACGATACGTCGACAAGACGTTCTGGGGAGCAAGGTGCATTCTCTTATCCTGATGGGTCGGTGGCGCGGAACGCTGATCCAGAGACGTCTCCACACCGAAGTCCTGGCGGCGCGATGGTACGCCAGTGGCGGGATTCTTCCCACGTATCACTGACGGGTGACTGCGTCACGAAGAACGCGGTCAGCGTTATTTTGGACTGGATTTATAGAGGTCAATTAAAGGTGACGGCCAACAACCTTTGTGACGTCATGAAGTGTGCACGCTGCTTGCGGCTGGACGGAGTCGTAGATGTTGTAGCGAAGTATTTCGACAGTTATTATCCCACTTTGGTTGGTGGAGAGATAATGACCATGTTGCACGCAGCTAAGAAATGTGACCTGATGAATGTGTATGAGACCTGTTTCAACCAAATCGTGGCCAACTTTGAAGAAGTCTGGGTCAGTCCGGAATTTAAAGACTTGCTTGATGTTGAGACATTACTCCGCCTCCTGCATGATGACGGTCTAAACGTCACCAGCGAGGATGTGGTGTTACAAGCGGTGTTATCTTGGTTACGTCACTCTGAAAAGCGCCTGGATCATATCGGTGACGTCATCATGTCAGTCCGCCTCGGATTGGTTGAAAAGGCTACACTCAGCGACGGCATTGACCTTGCTTTTTTTTTTGGCCATACAGAGATCAATACCATTTTCAAGCTTACGATCGTCAAAGAACCATGGAGTAGGGACTGCCTTGAGGAGGACCACCCGTCTATGTACAGAAGGCGACGGCGGGTATGTACACCGTGCCTGCTACACCACAATAATATTTCGGATCATTTGCTTATGGAGTTTGTGACTCCTATTATTGCTAAGCCCAAACAAAATGACAAATCTTCATTCATATTTAATGCATCGTAAAAAATAATATTAATAATGTTAGCTGTAAAATATAGTGGCCGATGTTGGTTCATCCCTATTGATAACTGTACATCGCGCATTGGTGTTGCTAGCACAATTATAATCAGTTGTTGCATTATCAAGTAGAATATAAGTTTACATAATTTTTACGTAACTATTAGTTTGAAAATACCCCATGTCTTTCGAACTGTGGAGACCTTGGCCAACTTTAATATAGTCAATACTACCAGTTCAGCTGCACTGCGACGTCATACCACGGCTATGTGTCTAAAACGGCTATACCGGTTAAGCTTTAAATCGATTGGAGGTGATGGGCACGCGCCCGGGTACCTGTGTCTGAGACAAGTTTCTTCGAGTCCCATTTCATTGTCCCGGTAGGGCTCATGTCCAAATTTAGTCTTGTCCAAAAAAGCCGCCTAAGGAACCAATACATTTACAAGGCTCATATCTTAGAACCTATCATTTTTGATATTACTATGATTATTATTATTTTATTTTATTATTATTATTATTATTATTATTGAGCTGCAAGCAGTTAGACAATCGTTGGGACCCCGTTTGGGTTGACTTGGAGCAACCAACTCAGATAGAAGGTCAATTTGTAATAAACGGCTTTGTGTATTTCAGGGCAAAGCCTTCTATGACCGCCTGAGAGTGACCAGCCGTATTGGGAGCACTGGCCAGGGCGACGGGCACGTTGGAGAAGCCCGCGGAGCATGTGATCTTGGAGAACTTCCATTAGTGGCTGATTACAAGACGAATCGTTTGGTTGCATTCATTCGTCAAACACCTGACAGTGAATTCCGCTACTTGTGTCATGTCACCATCGAGCGGCCCGATTGCTGTGCTGCGGACGAAGACTCAGGCCTGGTTTACGTGTGCAGCGGTCGGAACGATGGCATTACAGTGGTGAAGTGGACGGAGTCAAAGCGCCTTCATGTTGTCCGCAGTCTAAAGGCAAAGGGAAAATTGCGTCACACACTACATATTGCGATGGCCTCTGATGACAAGGAACACCTGTATGTGGCGTGTTATGGTGGCGTTCATCAAGTGTCAGTCACAACAGACACCGTGGTGACCAAGCTAGGCCGCCCAGCTGGGGTTAAGGGGAGAGCGATAAAGCTGGCGCTGGTCGGGTTCGCTATCATGGTACAGTACGGACGGGAGAAGACATGCGGAACTCTCGTGCTCTATCCCGATATCAGCAGCCCGGGTCGCGTTGTCCACCCCACAGGACTGAAAAAACCCTATGGTGTTGGGTCGGATGGTGTCAACTTTCTAGTTGGAGACATTGAGAACAAGTGTGTGTACGTGGTCACACCCAGCGGCGAGACCCTGACGATGGTGAACACCGGGGGCGTGGCGCCCTGGAACATCTCAGTCTACAGGGATAACATCTACCTGGTACCATATATTGCAGATGCGCATGTCTATATTCTCTCATAAATCATCGAAAGTCATTTCAACACTGTACAGTATTCAACTCCAAATTAACACTTTGCATGGTTCACAGCAAGTGGGCAAGCAAACTGTCGATCTGATCAAGAGCATGTAGCGTGTCTTCTTGCAGATATAATTGTGATGTTTACGGTAATGTTTAGACACCGTGCCCATTGTACACGGGGAGGCTGCGCGTTCTGTGATACGAGTGTCCTGAACGCGAACAGCATGTGAGTTGTAACCAAAACCTTGGGCCAAACAAACTTCTTATTCTTGCGTTCGACTTGTTCCGAGGGATCACCACGTGGCTCAGTCGGTAGAATAGTCCAAGCGGCCGGTACGTGGTTCACGCCGCACTTGTGGAAAAGTCTTTGTGTTGGATAAAGCTCCCATATCTTTCTTCTCGGAGCGTAGGAGAGTTACTCCCGAAAATGTGACCCCTTTTTCCTAGCTCTTAAAGCGTCCATCGAATCAAATCAAATCCGAGTTTACTCTCAATTGGGGACTGCGCTCTATCGCGCTCGTCCAACTTATTTCCAAACTGGCACCTGAACGTCAACATTAATTTTAAATTAAAGATTTCATTGCAGCAAAATATAAACACGCAAACTGGCGTGACCGCGTGGACTAATATTCCCATTAGTCGTAGAATCACAGACCAGGATCAAGGAATTTTCTTGAAAAAAATGATCACCGTGGTGGATACCACAAAGGAGTTTGAACGCACAATACTGCGATCAACCGTCCGATGCTCCACCGGCTAAACTAACCGAGCTTCATAGTTTATCGGTCATGTTTAGATGTCCCTCCCTCTCAACATAAGTGTTTCAGAGGTTGTATTTCGTGATCAATATAAGTGTCACAGAGGTTGATTTTCGTGATCAATATAAGTGTCACAGTGGTTGTCTTTCGTGATCAATAGAAGTGTCGCAGAGATTGTCGTTCGTGATCAAAAGAAGTGTCACAGAGGTTGTCTTTCGTGATCAATATGTGTCACAGAGGTTGTCTTTCGTCACCAATATAAGTGTAGCCCGGGTTGTCTTTCGTGAACAGTATATTTGTCGCACATGTTGTCTTTTGCGACCAATATAAGTATCAAACAGGTCTTCACGCTACCAGTACATGCTCACAGTAAGCTGAACTACTATCGTTTTATACAAGGGACTGCTGCATGCGGAGCCGGCTAAATGATTCTCGTCTTATCAACATGAGTCTATGGCTGTCTTTATTACAATGACAGTGATATTTATTGTCATTGTCTTCGACCGTGATTCAGTATATTCCGCTGGAAAAGATTAGTTTTTCTGCCGTCATTAGGTCTATTTTTGCCCCCGCTCCAGGTCCGCGCGATGAACCGCCTGCATTATGTACACAACAGACCGCGGCAGCTGTGACAGTCTTTGTTATACGACATATCATAAGATTTAATGTTGTAGCTTTTGAACTGCAGGCTCGCAGTCACCAAAACAAGACATATAAACATTACATATTGTTTATGCGCGGGGATACGTCGGAGGTTCATCGACAAAAATAGGAATTTTTTCGAGAGAGTGTGAAAAATCTAAATTCTAAATAAATTGTTTGGGTAAAATGTTCCTCTTGCATGTCCTTTAATGGTAGTTGGACATCTCGCATACAAATGAGTCCCACTTGCCGTGTATGACAATAGTTGCGTTAATAGTTTACATGTCTGTTGAGGTGTATGACAAATGAAATTTATGCGAAAATGAACCGGACAAGTTACTTTGTACATATATTGACCATAACTACGCTTATCACCGGCTTATATAACCTAGACTAAATACAAATTGCAAACACAATGTGTAAGGTTAGCCATTCAATTGGATTTAATGAGACTTTTCCCAACGGCTCTCTTTGTGTATGCTATATGTTGTTATATAGTGGATCAATAAATGATTCTGCTTCATTTAAATATCTTCCATCGTTGTCTCGACATGTTGTTCATAGTATGTATCTACCCCAGATAGCATGCCCATGTAAACTCAACGTTAGATGAACGTTAGCAGCTCCGTTTAATTAACGTCATATGTTAACGTTAATTTGCTTATTGATTTAAAGTTAAATTAACGTTTGCATTTTAACGTTAACAGTAAACCATTTTTAAGCGAATATCTAACGGTAGCGATCGGCAAAACACCTTGTGTCACTGCGTATTTACCGAGAGGGTCGCCTCAGGTGGGTCACCATTGACACCTGTGTGGTAGTTGAAGTCCTAGGACTCCGAAAGTTCGTCCACGCCAGGTCGGGGATTGAACCCAGGTCGCGACATTACAAGGTACGCACGCTAACTATTGCGCTGCCGAAGCGGGATTTATATTAGACATGTATCAAATTATTCAAATAAAGGCAATTTAAATTTATATTTAACGTTGATATTTTTCGATATATTTCAAATTTCGATAAATTTTCGGCTGCGACCAAAGGGTTTTTGTAAACGTTTTTCTAACCTTTATTTTCTGATTACCTTGCAGACGTATATTTATAAACAATTTTCTAACCTTAATTTTCAGTTTAACTTGCAAACGTTTATTTGTGAACGAAAATAAACGTTAGTTTATAGTTGTAAAGTAGCCGGACACCTTGTATCCACCATTAATTTATATATTGAAATAGATCTTACGTGCAGATTAACGTGCAAAAGTTTATTTGTGAACGAAAATAAACGTTATAGTTTAACGTTGTATAGTAACTGGAAACCATATATCAACCATGCGAACACAAATCTAACGTTACATTAACGTTTACATGCTATCTGGGACAAACATTCATCATAGTGATGTCATTATCGCTGCATGTTTCCTCACATCAAGTTGCCCAATTCAAGGAATGGGTGCGTCCCCTAGAAAACGTCGTCTGGCGTTAACTGTGTGTGCTTCTGTTTAAAGAAATCATTGTGTTCAATGCTTGGGTCTACGTTCCCTGTGTATAAATCGGTATAAAATGTTTCTATTTCTTTGAGTAGATTGGCCTTCCCCTGTACTTCAGACCCATCTGCCAGTTTAAGTCTATTTATAACTTTCTTATTAAAGTTTCTTTTTTCTAGATTTAAGAAGAATTTTGTTGATTTTTCACCATTTTCATACCATGCTGCGTTGCTTCTTATTATAGCCCCTTTAGTCCTTGCCGCCAGTATATTATCCATGTCTTCCTTAACGAGTACTATGTCACCCTCTACTTCTTGAATTCCGTCTATCAGCTTCTGTTCTAATCTTTTAAGTCTCTTTTCTAAGGCCGGCAATATATTTTCCTCTGATTGTTTCTTCCGTGACGAATACCGAATAGTAGCTACCTTTACATTATTTTTAATAGTATCCCACGTCAGCATGTCATCAGCTTCTTGTTCTATATTTATTGAATCTAACAGAGTGTCCTTTACCAGTTGGATATAATCTTTATCTTGCAGAAGCGAGCAGTTAAATTTCACAAAACCTCTTCCCCTTTCAGAGATCTCAAGAGAAAGCGCCATTAATACCGCAGAGTGATCCGAGAGAAAATTTGGCAGGATTGAGGAGTGTTGAGTCAAATTCGATAAGTTATAAGACACCAAAAAGAAATCTAGGCGTGAGAATATTAATTCAGGATAACGTGTATAATAGGTAAACTCTCTTTTACTCTCATGCTGAATACGCCACACGTCTGCCAGACCGCTTTCCTCCATGTATGTTTTAATTGCGTTTCTAGCTTTAATATTTGAGTGGTCACTCTTTCCTCCCTTTTTATCTAAATCTTTCTCAAGGATACAATTAAAATCTCCACCAATTATCCGATTTCCTGATAATAAGTTATCATCTAGAATATTAAATATTTCTACGAAGAAATCGGGGTTGTCTTCGTTTGGCCCATACAGATTAACTAGTGTTATCCTCATTTCTCTTATTGTTAAATCTAGCATGATATATCTCCCCTTTTCATCACCGATGACCGAATGCAGTTCACAAACAAACCCTTTTCTAATCAATATCGAAACCCCTCTGGAGTTACTCTCACCGTGTGCAAAGTGAATTTCCCCTCCCCATTCAGTCTTCTACTTGTTTTCACACAGTCTTGTGCTATGTGTTTCCTACAGAAAAGCAATGTCTACGTTCTTCTCTTCTCTTAGCCAGTGCCATACTTTTTTCTTTTTTATGTCTCTTTGTAACCCTCTAGCATTTAATGAACATATTTTAACTCTATCCAGCACAAATATCGGAACACATACTTAATACAGCGAGTCTCCTCCATTGTTTACCCCATATACAATCCTTAAAGCCAAATGAATACATGTAGTTGAGCCCAGACGAGCGTTGGTTATCTCTTGTCACAGGTGATTGTTCAAACACGGCATGCATGCTGTAAAGCGACAGTGCAAACCACAGTATTAAAGTGCATAACAATAGTTGATTTCCAGCTGAACCAACCCCTATAACGTCTATGCTCATCCTCGTGTAAAAAGGTGTCGCGAGCATATACACCACGGAGCACGAGAAAAACCGCACTCCCCCCCCCCCACCCCGTCCTTCACCACACAAATGGCATCGTCCAATATGCTGGTTGAGTATGTGTGAGTTGTTGTGAGTCAAAAGCATTCATGCATAAGGACTCGTCATTGACCGTATGTACCGAGGGCTGGGTCTTCCTCACCCGCAACAACCACCCCTACCACCACAGTATCAGTAACAAAAAAAACACACAAAAACATGGACTTCAGCGCATAATGCACATAAAGGTCTTAAGATGGTAATACATCTCTATATTCCAGTGTTATTTACTTTATCGTATTGTCCGATTCACATCAATGCAGATTAAACAAAAAAAACAGTTAAACTTAACTGAGGCCGATCGTATGGCGTACAGTTATTTGCAACAGTAGATATCCTACACCACAAAAGACAGGGATGTTCCCGCGCACCAAGTTACACAATAATGGATCAAAAACCGTTCATGTTGAACCAACCTTTTTCAGGGCCTCCGATGTAGGTTCGCCCCATCGGACGCGTGCAACCGTGCCACGTTTGTTATTTGCATAACACCGACCTCTCCAAGTCCAGCTCTGCACCACATGCGCATCGTTTCTCACTCTATTTACCAGTTTATACATGTCCTCGCACAAGTCATCAGCGATCGTGATGCCGGATTCTTTAAGTGCTCGTCTTCGTTTGCTGACTTCTTCCTTGGTCTCCGTAGAGTCGAAGCACACGATGAGCGGCTTTACATTGTTTTTTGCTGGCAGTCTGTGAGCCACTGTAATCTGTTCCGGGGTTATTGCGTATGATAGCTTGTCTCGAATAAGACTTGCCACCGATTCCTTGCACCGTTCCTTCTCAGAACCTGTACCAGGCTCTAAGCCAAATATGCGAACGTTCTTACGTCTGGAGTACTGCTCGTTTTCGATGGCCTTCCTCCTTTCTTCTTTCACTTCCTCCCCCAGGCGTAGTAGTTGAATGTGCAAAGATTATTGGTTCTCAAAGAATTTGTTCCCAGATTTGTGTGTTAAAAATATTGCATTAAATTTAACAAGTGAAATGAATTACACTTTCTGGCTCAAAGTGGAATATTGGTTCTAAGCCACATAGCCAGCAAATGTTACGCTCTAAATGGAATAGACTAGATTTTGTTCTAGATACATATGACAAGGACCTCCTTCCAACCGCGCCGCCCCCATACCAATCACGCCGCCACCTGCCACCCACCCCCCCCCCCCTATGAACCACGCCATTCCTCCCCGCTACAAGCCACACCACCCCCCGCGTTTCAGCCATATGGCTCGTTCCCCCTATGAACCACACCGCCCCTCCTGTACAACATATATGATATCAAATCGATAATAAAAGCTGCACCATTTGGAATATTGGTTCTAATAATATCGCTAAATAAAATAAATTAAAGTTCAACATATGACCAGATATATTTTGCGCGGGGACACTCAGGCAGAAGATGCTTGATGTCGTGCTCTTCGTTACATTCGTCGCAAAGGAGGTGTTGAGAAAGTTTCCATTTATACAGATTAGATTTACAAGCCAATATACGGTACAGAGTTTTCGGCTATTTGCTTGTCAAGCAAGTTCCTAACTTTTCTTATATAGAGTTCTTTGAAATCAAGATCGTTATTGCCGAACGTTTTTCTCAATTTTGCTTCAGATGGCGGTTTTGAGAATACTTGTTTACCGTAAGAGCTATAATATTTCTTACTTTCATACTAAACGAATTTGTCTTTAAAGCAATATACTTACATGCGCCATCTTAGATTGTTTACATGTTAGAATCAAGACTAAAAGTATCTCCAAATTATGATGCATATAATATATATTTCAACATAAAACTGCGCGGTTTATTTTTATCGCGCGCGGACGTGATAGCGAGCCGCGGTCGACATCACACACAAAATAGTGAACTGCGAACAGGCGCGCAGGGATATAAAACCGGCCACCAACTTCTGCTCCGTTGACCAAAATGCTTCTCTCCGGATAGCCCACATGCTTTCAGGATTCAAATTGAAGACAGAATATACTTATTTGACACGCGGAAGAGGTTGGTAATACAAAAAATTACGGAATATATTGCTTTAAATATTGCAGGGTCGTGATTTACAACAAAGGCACACATTTGCTGTGGCTATCTTCACCTGGTATAGTTCTTGTAAAACAATTCCTGGTAATGACATCTTCTTAAAAAGATATGATTCACAGATTTTGCCGCTTCGTATTTGGATGTTTCCTACATTATGGAAACCTTGTTGACTTTATTGATGAGCCGCTGTGACTGAGACAATCGCGGGGAACCATTTTCGGTGGAGCGGAGTCAACTTGAAGCCGGCATCTGTCCCTAACTGCCCTATGGCTCCTTCAACAACAATCGTTGCCATAGTGACATTGCGTAGAACGATAACACATGACTCATGCGCAAACAAAATCTGGCTATGGATTTAACCGGGCTCGCTGAGCTGAACAAATCTCGCCCTTTGAAGTTACATACATAACTTATACAGAAGTTCTATGCAAATAATCAAGGATCCTAGGAAAAGCGAATATGATACAAACATTGGGCTTCCTCCGGGTCTGACATAAAACTGACACTCAGGGGCGGATTTAGACGGGAGGGTTACGGGGGTTGCACCCCCCCCCCACTCCCTTGGGAACCTGAACATACAGTGTTAAAGTCGGCTATTCCGAGCATCCCCCCCTCCCCCCCCCCCCCGGTTGGAAGTTTTTCAGAGAGCGCACTCCACACCCCCGGTCGGAAGTTTTCAGAGAGCACCCCCCCTCCCCTTCCCCCCCTTGGCAAATTCCTAGATCCGCCCCTAACACTGCTATTAGTTATAGGGCTGCACAGCCGCTACAGGATCTGATTGAGACGCACGATACAGGGATACCGTTCCAAGTGAACAATCGATTAGTTTGACCAGCACACAACAATACATTAAATTATAGGCTAATGACAGTTACGCAAGTTGAGGATTCATTACTTGTAGTTGCAAGTACGGAGGCCACCTTGGAAAAAAATAAATGAAGAGAAATGCGCGAATTTTTGTTATTAGTATTTTACTCAGTGGCATAATACGTTTTCCATTATGAAGCCGTATTGTAAGACACCTCATGATACATAGAAAATACATACATTGTCAAATAGATCACAAATATCCCATGATGTGAGTAGTCATCTCGCCCAGGCGCGGATCCAATCTGGATGCACCTATCTGCATGCACTACAGTTGTGGTTAGCGCCTCAATCAAGGCAGATAGAGGAGTTTCCGAAGTTACGAAATCTTCCAAGGCCATTTTGCATTTATTCGGACCACAATCGACGGGCATGGTAGAGATTATGTTATCTCTTGGTTGATTTTGTTGCGTTGTGCAAATGTTAGCGTTCGTCCGTCTTCTGGCGCAAAGTTTAAGTGCAACATTTCGTAAGCCAGCGCCACCTGGGGAATGCCACGACAATTAATATAGTAGATCATCATGCTCTCATGCAGGATATCATCCCTTGCAGCAAGTCCTGTCGCATTGTCACTCACAACACTGCTAGTAAAGTCGTTTGAATCAAAGATCGTTCTTCCAAACGATCTGCCGAGGTTTAATGTTGGTATAAGCTTTACATGTGTTTATGTTGCACTCTTTGTTGCCGATTGACAACTCTACCTAACGAATGACAAGTTGGCGAGTTGGCAAGCCCCGATGCGCCCCAAGGTACAAAATATTTGTAGGTGTGTACCCTACAACTCAAAGTACAAAGTTGCAAAGCTTTGGTGGACTAAACTTTCCGCACCAAGAAACAACATTTTAGAGACCGAAGAAGTAAGGCGTGATTGACATGGTAAGTATGAGTGTGATCGGTGCCAGCTGATAAGATGTGTTATTTCACATGCACAAATAATTAAGGGGGAGAGGCATTACTAATAACTAGTAGATATGGGTACGTTATCGGAGGACAGGCGCAGGTGTAGATGCGATCGATGTATGCTGAGTATCATACTACAGATATATGCATGCCTAGAAAAGGCCCATAGCAAAAGCTACTAAAACCTTTGACGGATCTGTCGCGCTTTTACTCGTTATTGATGGTTTTTCCGTCTATCTGCGAGCCACCGCGCTGCCAGCGTGCGTGGTACGTTGGCCTTGAAAGTTGGGCTCATGCTTTCTAGCGAGCAAGTACGCGCTCTGCGACCCAGAGACTCCCAGCTGGGCTAACAACAGCGTGGTCTATATAGGCCTACTCACCCCAGTTCTGTGACTTGTGTGAGGCCTGTTCACACGGCGAGCGTCAAACGTCCCAACAGAGGGAATTCTTATGGGGGGGGGGGGGGGGGGAGGGGTACTACCTATAGTTGCCGCCCAAATGATTTTTTCTCTCAATCCGGGGGAGGGCACTACATAGCTATAGTTGCCGCCCAAATGATTTTTTCTCTCAATCCCGGCGTAGAAATCTATATTTTTTCGCGATGTGCCCATCTGAGACTAAAGTTTTTTTTCTTCAAAATTGCAGGTGGTGATATATATTCCAGTTGATATCGAAAGTGTTCATCATAAAATAGCAGCTCTTGACTATATAATATAGTTGATATCGAATTTGTTCAATAATTACCTTTATATACTTTATTGCCATGACTGTAACTTAAAGCAATATGTTCCGTAATTTATTGTATTAGCAACCTCTTCTTCATGTCAAATAAGTACACTCTGTCTTGAGTTTAAATCCTGAAAGCCTGCGGGCTATCGGGAGAGAAGCATTTTGGTCAACGGAGCAGAAGTTGGTGGCCGGCTTTATATCCCTGCGCGCCTGTTCGCAGTTCGCTATTTTGTGTGTGATGTCGACCGCGGCTCGCTATCACGTCCGCGCGCGATAAAAATAAACCGCGGAGTTTTATGCTGAACTGTTTGTTGTACAGACTCAAAGAGATATATAAACATATGCATCATAAATTTTGAGATACTTTAGTCTTGATTCTAAAATGTAAAAAATCTAAGATAGCGCATGTATGCATATTGCTTTAATGACACACAAAATCTCGTTTTCAATATGCCCCCAACCTTTGGCTGCACACCCCACCACTGTAATAATGTAGTGCCCCCCCCCCCCCCCTCCGGGGGTGAAGCTTCCTGTGCGTCAGTGTGTCAGTTACGTACAGCAGGGACCGATATCAAATTTGGCGCCAAAAACTTGTTGAGTCGATGCTCTGAATTCAGTATGACCCATTTGTCCAACAAATGACATAGAAGATTGAGAAAATTAATGTTTTTATGAACGTAATCGATGAAATTCATATTTGTTATAAGCGCTATACAGATATGTTCGTATGCTATAGGTTTTGAGGTTACGGTTTGCGCCAGATCGCCGTACCGTTTTTGTCATTGCTAGCCGCAAACTAAATTTTACCACATATTTAAGTGTGTATCAATACAGGAAGCGTGTTCATATGACTCGTTGAATATGCATGGTTTGTAAGAAATTACACATGCAAATTATGGAAATTCATAACTGAAAACATATGTGTTTTCATTTGACCTCCTCGCCCGGACGCGTTTGAGGTCAGACAAGAGTTGCTATGGCGATGGTTGCATGTGACTCCACAACAAATATCCAAAAAAGTTTCCTATGGCTTTTATATTAGTGCTGAATAAACCCAAATAAAAAGTTAGAGCCTCATCTAGTCCTACTAACTTTCACTCAATTCACTTTACGAAAAAAATAAGCTGGGCTCTTAGTATCAACCCGAGCTGGAGCGGGGGGGGGGGGCTGTCCATTGATAGTCGCTAAAGTATCGAGGTTTTCCCGGCATGGTCACGTATATATTTGCATAAGTGACATTAATACAGACAAATAAGATAGAGGCGGAAATACGTAGGTGTCGTACATAGATATTAAAGTTAAAGGCAATTATGAGTATCTGATGCCTGATGTATACTCGCGCCTCAATGCAACTTTTGAATTATAGCTTCTGTTTCTTCTAGATTTTTTCTTTGACGTTTTGATTTTTATAAAGTTGGCCATAATGGCATTCACACACTGCGATGTAACAGATTATAAAAGTCACATCGTCAGTTACAGTTCATTATGCGGTCCAATGTGATAATTGTTTGCAGTATTTAATATTATCTAAAGGTATATACAATTGGTTTTAGCGATAAAGATCATTTTGTGCTTCATTCAACAATGAGGATGTTTGAATACCCCAGAATTACCGCTTCTAGTAGTACTTTTCTTTTGGTTGGTTGCTGGCTGGAGTTTAGGATATTGTTTTACCCATGCATACTTTTCTATGACTTCATTGTAGCTCAGTTATTTTCTTCTCGTCTGTCCATTTGAATTTTAAACCTTCCGAGCTTTTTACGAGCGGATGTGTATATTGGAGCCCTAAAACCTTCCAGCTGTCACTACCATTTCCTTTAATTTATGTCTCGTGATTTTAATTTATGTCTCTTTTTCCCCAGAAAAAACAAAGAGAAGTGTCCTGACCTTCTGTAGAAAACCTCCTTTAGAAAACCTTTTTGAGCAGTGGCGTACGTTACATGCAATGTCGGTGACAATAAGAAGCTCAACAATTTTTAATAACACCTCTTGTACCGTATATATTCAGTTCACGTTGCCATCTAGTAAGAATTGCATCCATCTCGACAACCCTCGTTAAGACGCCAGTTAAAGCTGCTACACATTTCCTCATCATATCCAACAGATATTCGGAGACATCTTATGGGCTATGCTGTAAGTAAGAACTTTCTATATTGTCGCAATGATTTAATGCGCAAAGAAACACTCCAAAAATGTTACGTTATTCTGCTCGCCTTTCGTCCTTAGTTTATACCAGAAAACGTTTGGTAAAAACTAATAAATTGTATATCTCATTTTCAGCTTTTGATATTTTTCAACTCTATGTGACATAATAAATATAGCTAGAGAATAACAAACAAAATATCCATAACAATTAGCATATAAAGAATCCAGTAACATTAAATGAGCATGTACATCACAAATGCAAATATAACAATACTGCCGATAAACATATATTTTATGTTTTCGTTACTTTTTGAACTAATTTGTCCCTCCGCCTGTGTGTTGTATTGATTTTTAATTCATATTTTACGTGGTTTGCAATATTTGACTAGCATGTGTGGGCTGTTGTAAATAACAGCTTATTAGATCATTTGAGTACCAGGTATAGGTGGGTGGATTGGAGATGTCGTCCTGCTGTGAGTTCAATTTGCGAAAACTAGTTCTCATTTGATCCGCTTCTGATCTTATCGAACTGTCATGTAGTGAGTACAGCCATATTTTGAAAAGGCAGTAAAGACTATCTCTTTTAAACTTAGCGTGTTGTAAAAAAGTAGATAACTGGAACGAGGCTATAATGCGAACACATCCATGTTGTCATGCGTTCTAAATGCCATTGAATAAATATATATATATACGTTGGCGCAGTTCAGATATATGGCCGATTCAAGGGCGGATCGGCCATCATGAAAAGGCGGGTGGGGGCCCTTGGGTTGGGGCGCATGTTGAGTAGGTAGTGTATCTGAAAACGTCACGGGGGGGGGGATCCCAAAAGAGACGGGGCTCACACAAAAATATGGAGGTATAAGACGGTCACAACTTCACATCTGAGATGACGTGTACTTTTGCATTGGATTGGGGTATCCTATCTCCGTGGGAAAGGGGGAATTCCGGATCCTCCGGCACCCACCCGCCTCCGGTCAGTCACTGCCTTGTGATGTATCTTAATAAGGTAGTACGCGAGATCACCGTGGCGATACCTAACGAGTACTATTTTTATGTGATTGTTTCCAGACTTTGCGAACATAACAGCAAATAATTTACAATTCAACTATCAGGACCATGTCACGGTGACTGTTGGCGATGTGGCCTTCCCTTGTCACAAGTCTCTGCTGGCAGCTTGGAGCGGCTTCTTCCGTTCCATGTTCAGCAGCGATTTCACTGAGAATCGCTCAAGTCAAGTGACCTTGGCGGAGACAAGCCTGCTGTCATCAGAGGCGTTTGAGGTGCTTCACACATGGATGTACCGCGGGGAGTTAAACCTGACACTACAATCGTTTCAGCTCGTTCTGCCTTCGGCCGTTTACCTACAGATGGAAAAGACAGTAGATATGTTAACCGACTACATTAAGGTTCAATACTCTGGCAATGTTTCTGTCACGCGGATGTTCCGTCACCTCAGTCTGGCTCACAGGTGTAGGATGCCGCATCTACGAGATGTCGCTCTGACAGGGATGACCAGAAATTTTGATAATTTGGTCGAAGTAGAAGAACTGCTTGAGTTGAATCCAGAAGATATGCTGAGTCTGCTTGGCATGGATCGGTTGAACGCTAACAATGAAGACGACGTCTTCAGTGCAGCTTTTGCCTGGCTTCACCACAACAAAGATCGTCTGAATTATTTACGTCACGTCCTGAAATCTCTGCGAGTAGGTCTGGTCAGTGTCGGAATGATTCGGAACGCTCTGGACGCCAAGATCATGTCTAAGGACAGTGAATGTTGTGGCATTCTTCTAGGTGCCTTAGCGGCTGGAGAGTCACACAAAGATAGTTTTCAGCAGCTGCAGCAATCTTTTCCTGGGATGTATATTAAATAAACGGGACCTGTACCAGATGGAAGTAAGAGGTAAGTATTGTGGCTTCTTACTCTAAGACATTGCTTCAGGATCCTAATATACTCGGGACATTCTTTAGTTATGTGTATTATTAACAGTGGCAGATCCAAGGAGGATGCACAGACACTTTCTCCTTAACTAGGCAAAGTGTGTGGCATGTAACCCTAACAATAGCACTCCCCATGTTGTTCGCCATAGGCTCCCTCGGTCCTGCTGTCTGTCCGCTATCATCGGGTTCTCTTGGCCCAAGTCAGCTCATATATGCACTAGAGTGACATATATCTACCCAAACATATATCTACCCTTACATGCGGAGTCCGATCCGGATCTACGATGGTGCGACGTTACAAAATCCATGATGTTCATTATATGAGACCATCGCAGTGCAGACTAAGTAAAGCATTGCAAAGCGACAAATAACTTATTTACTAGCTGGTGTTCTTTGTTTTCCTTCAGTGACGTTAGCCATAACTCGTGCACGCTGTATGGCGACATCTGGCGAAACGCTTACGCCAACCTTGGAGATTCGCGTCCCGACATGAGTGACGCCACGCTTACCGTTGACGGGCATGACTTCCGCTGCCACAAGGCCGTCCTCTTCGGCTGGAGTGTGTATTTCTCGAGGCGTTTTGTTGTCGATGAAGGCAGCCCCGGCGGAGTAGATTGTCCACTGGGAGACGCCCCAACGTCAGACCATGATGGCTATGTGCAGCCGGGTGATCAGCCCAGTTCCCACAGAGGGGCATTAAAGTCCCCTTCAAGAGATACACTGAACGCGCATCAAGACGATAGGCCGACTGCGACAATGGACAGATCCACAACGGACTGTACGTCGAAAAGACGTCCTGGGGAGCAAGGTGCCTCCTCTGATCCTGATAGGTCGGTGGCGCGGGACGCTGATCCAGGGACGTCTCAACACCGGGGTCCTAGAGGCGCGATGGTAGCCCAGTGGCGGGATTCTTCCAACGTATCACTGACGGGTGACTGCGTTACATGTCTTCCTGCGCAAAGAATAAGGGCTCAATTAATCCTCGAGACATGGCTCCTTCTCTTCTCTGTACCAGAACGCCATAAGAACTTCAAGATGCCATTACAACAAAGTGTGAACATGCGAACCGGAAAGGCCACATAAACTAATTGTGAATCATATGATTTCCTATCAGGTGGTGTGCTATTTGTGCGTCATTATAGCATCGGCCAATAAGACGCGCATTCGACTGTGCTTTTTACTGTGTACTAGCATAGGAGCCGGCATTCAGGGCGGACTGTTAGGGTCAGCGCTTCTCTTGCTCTAGCCTGAAAACTAGGCATTACTGTCGTAAAACAGTTGGTAATTACCAACTCAGCCAATATCTTACTACAGTAACCTCTTGTATTCAGGCTATTCTTGCGCATGTTTGTTGCATGTTTTATGTAGGGATGAGGGTTACTACGCTGTGACTGTGGTGTGTATTTTATGTAGTTTTACCCATACACTGTAATATATTCAGTTTAGCCGTACAGCTCTCTCAGCCTTGTCCGAATGCGACTCAGAATGATATCTGGGTGAAAATGGTCACTTGTAAATATTTGTGTATCAGGTTGTAATCTTATAGGGTTCACTGAATTTTAACCTAGTTAGACTGCTTCAAGCCAGGCTATTAGTGTTATTTGCTCACAATATATACATCTGTACAGGGGCGTTTTGTAATCCATATAAAACCATATTATATATAAACCTTTATATTCCATATCACTATAACACTATGCTTATTATATCGTAGCAAGTGAGTTGTAACACATAATAATGTTCTTTAATATAGTGAGGTTATATTGTATACTTTATGATAATGAGTATGACCATTATGATAATGAGTATGACCATTATGATAATGAGTATGACCATTATGATAATGAGTATTATGGTAATGAGTCCATTCTAAGAAATGCTCAATTTTGTGGTACTTATACCTGTATCCGGGATCACCATGAAGCTTTTTATTGGCCTGCTTAGTGTGTTTGGGCTATGGTACCAATAGGGTAAGAGCAATTAAGGGGCAAATGTAAACATTTGACTTAAACTTATATACATTATACATGATATAGTAAAGGCGTCTCTATGAAGGACTTAGTCATGTAATGATTAGCCTGCATGGATTTGTTAACAGAACCTCCAGTCAGCCCCATGCCAACATATTCCAACATATGCCATGACGATATTCACCGGTGTATAAAGTGCGATTAGTAAGCTGATATGCCTCAGCAAAACAGACAGGAGTGTAATTGAAATTGCAGTGTATGTAACTATGACACGGTTCAGGATGTTAGCATCACGCATTTGTTAGTGTCTCATTTGCCGCCACAAAATGTAACATTCACTACATATGTTTCCATGAGTGGTAGAATCACAGATTGTTCTCTAAAGAAATGATCACCGTGGAATGTATGATATTTTTTTATAGAGAATAGTCGTTGTCATTCGTAGACAAAAAAGGCCGCAAACCACACAACTGCGATAAACGCCCAGGTACTCTTTCAGAAACGTTTACGGGGTGAGTTTGCGGGACAATTTTTGTGAATTCACGTCTCAATTTTATAATTATCTGATACTTCACAGAGGCTAATACAGTGTATCACCACAAGCGTTGTTGGAAACATAGTTATATGTTTATATCGAAGACTAAGGCTAACTGAACTAAGATATAGTGTGACAAAGTGGTGATGGAGGGTTAGTTACAATAATAAGCACTCAAAACAACTTCAATATGGGCTTAAATATATATAATAAATTCCAATTTATTGGGAAAAAAAACACATTGATAAATCTTTTTCCCTAGATGGAAACTGCTGAACTGCGCGTATAACACTTTTAGACTAGGGTGAAATTTTTTTGAAATAAAGGTTAGTTGAGAAGCTTTGATACAGTTTCATTTATTCAGGTGTGGCAGTAGTTCACCAATAGATTTACAAATCTCATTGGCCAGGCCCTACCCCGATTAGTGGTTAGAACCTTTATGAATATTGCGTGAATATTCTGGAACATTCACTGAAAATGTAACTGTTTAAATGGTTTCACATGTGTCATGTAACATTTGGGTTCAAGAAGGTTTCAAAATTCTTTTGTTCAGGAGTGCAGGAACAGTTGAAGACTTTCCAAATATTTCCTCTGGATAAAGTTTTCAGTGTGACAGTGTGTATACGTGCAAATGAATGTCGTGTAATGGAAATGGTTATTTCGTTATTTTATGCTAATCTTTCAAAGAATAATTCAGAAACTGTTCTGTTGCTTCTTGTTCGTCTCTCGTCTAAGGACAATAAAAGTAATATAAATATACATGTATAACATAAATACAAATAAAATAGATAATACGAAAGTTTTTATTCCAATTTTCTTCTGTTGTGTTGCTTTTGTGATGGCCTTCTTAAACTGTGAAAAACGCCGCCGCTTCCATCCTTACGGCTCTCGACTGAACACCGACTGCAATAACTTATGCGTCGTGCGAGAGTGAAAAACCGAAACGTGGACGAATTCCCGCTAATGGATCGGGATGCGTATCAGTGGCGCGGAAACGTATGCTGTAATATACCGTGCCAGGAGAAATTCTGGCATGCGCGTGTTTCGAACCTCTCAAGCTCGCCCTGCGCTGCGTAGGCAACCTGCTGCAAAACTCTGCCTAGGCAACCTAGGAGAGCCTTTTATGGCCCCCAAACCGTTAGGGACAACCCCGGGAGAGCAATGTTATACAAATCTGGTGGAGGGGTTCCACAGGTGCCTCTTGATGCCCCTGAGAGAGCGGACATTTGTGATGAAAAGACACCCCTATAGAACGGATATTTGAACTCTTGCGACCGAAGGTGGGGGGGACGGGGTCGCTCTGAAAATGTGCGTTCATAGACCTTGCGAAAAATACCCCTTCCGAGCGGACTTCGGCCGCAAAACGCCCGATTGGCGGTGATAAGTGGGGGACAACCGACAGGGTGTCACCAAATATATTAGTATACATCTTTGGTGACACTTACAGTGGCACAGAAACAAGTTGAGGGAGGAGCGCCGCCTTCTGGGAAGGTGAGAATGTCACTGCACTTATTTAAATTTGCGCCACCTAGCGAATGGCCCAAAATTAATAGAAGGGGTCATAATGCCCGCGTGCAGGACACTATCCATCGCCGGGATGAACTGTCGCCCACAACGCTTTCAAGCGGGCTGTGAACTCAAACAAGGCTGGCCACAAGGTATGCAAAGTTTATTTGATATTTTGTTGAGGCTTCGTAACTACGCTGAGATAATTGGAGCTTGCTGACGTTGGCCGGCTCCGGCGCGCCCCATACGTACGAACAAATTGTTGGTGTGCACAAAGCTCTCCGCACGGTGGCGCTATGCAAGCTCTTTACCTGCTGCTGTCGGCCGGGGGCAAAGTTCAAGATTCTTGATAAACGGTCAAATCAGCTGTACTTTCTTGCAACCTTATAATTTTCAAGAATAAAACATAAAAATATCGAGCTCTGTGTATTCATTACAGCAAAATACATCTTGTACCACTTTGTAACAGTTCTAATTTAGAGTGAACTTGTTCTTTTCATCGCCTGATATGGTGTGTTATTAGGCTTAGGCTGGGTCCCCGGCACTAATTTGTAGGAATGCGCGGTGCATTTTCCTACCAATTTGCACAGCGCCGCCCTGGCGAGCAAGTGTGAAAATGCATTGAGGAAGTAGGCACACCAACATCCCGGGCTTCCGGTGGGATTCCCCCAGCGCTGGTGTACTAAAGTTTCCGCAACGAGGAAGGAGCATTTTAGGCAGACCTCAGGACGTCCAGTGACTAGGGTGACATCTAGCAGGTACATAAAAATGTGGGCAGTTTCTGTGCTTTGTCAGTGCGTGTTGTGAACTGGTCTGCGCCTTAAGAATAAATATATCTCAGTTGGTATGATAGGCGCTTAGGCTTAGCCCTGGTACTTAGCTAGGGGCACAACGGTGTCCATGCTAAATTCTTTACACGCCAGTCGGGAATCGACTGTAGCTTTTATCAAAATGTGTGCGCATACAATCATAGTCTTTACATATTCTATATACTTTGTTCTATCTTCTGGCATCAGGAAAGTGTGTCAACACTAGATGGTTCGACTATATTTTCGGGAAGAAATGTTGGAGCACACAATTCATTAAAACCTAGCTCAGGTAGTGCCACCGTGCGGGGAGCTTGCATTTAGAGATGTGCATTTCCGTGAATTAGCGTCACCTGGCGAATGGGCCAAAATTAATAGGTTAGATCATAATGCCCTCATGCATGACACCACTCATCACGGCCCGCGCCATACTAACCGCGCTGGCCACACGGCGGGTGGCGGCTCGTAACCAGTTATAATAGTAATTGAGTTTAGGACCTGTCTCTACTGACGATAGACCCCACGATATGGTTCTGCCCATAAGTAAACATCTGTGGTCGAGGGCGTGTATTGTTTTTATGGTTGAGTGCTTTTCGTTGAGTTAAAACCAATGAGCAGAGAGAATCTGAGTCAATATATAAGCACATGCGTTTTGTTTCCCTTTGACGTCACTTTCCTCGCTCGCAGAAGTTAAATGGGTAGGTGCAAAAACAAGTGGAAAAAGTATGCCCTTGTACTATTTGGGGCGTTACAGCTCGATATTATAAGCGTGGAAACACACAAGATTAATATGAGCTAAAGTTGTTTTGGCGTGGCACGAACACTGGGTCTGGGTTTGAACCATTCCAGTCCCTTTCTGTGTAATGAACGCGTACCGTATTTTAGTTGAAGCCTCCTTCTTTGTTTACCCAGCACCCGGATCTGGATTTCGACGTTTATGCACTGAACCCCCCTTTGTTGGTGAATCTCTTCTTTTTCGTTTACTCAGTCACCCAGGTCGTAGGATTTTCGAACCCAACCAGATCGGCCTCCGTTTTTAATAATGCTGGATACACACCTGCTAAACCTCAATCCTAAAACCACATGCTCGCTGGTAATTAAGAAAAAGAGAAGGATTGTAATGACAGTAAAGCAGGAACGAAGATAAAAGATCCGCGTACATCCATGACAAGCTTTGGTATGACAGATTAGCCGGGCCTAGACGTTTTAGCCTTTCAAATGAATACAAACAAGGCCAGGCATATCGGTAAGTCACTATAGTCTGTCACAAATTCCTCCTAGTAAAGAGATGTTCATGAAAGTGTCGTTCTTTAAATAGTCTGGCCGCATAAGCATGATACGGTTCTTCATTGTCTATGAAAATGAAGGGCTGCTACAGGTTGATCTCGGGCCAGTAAAATTGCTTAACGCGCCGATAACTCGCACTATTGGCAAATTTAAATTTGAAATGCTTTCAGGTTCATTTGTTATGTCACGCACTCATTGACCCGTTGTCATTTGGGTTATAGAAGAGCAGAACATAGGTATTTATGTTTTGATTATGTCCTGGTCAATTCTCATCTCTTAACACTGATGCGACCTATTTCAAATTTTAAGACATTTTAAGACATGTTACAATTAACGTTATGTGACTGATGCATTGTGGCTTTGAAATTATCTTTTGTTTAACGTCATGTTTGCTTCTTCCTTTCCTGAATTTTTTCGGCTGGGTTGATTTATTGAAATAAAACGGAGGGGACACTTCCCAGATTTCGAGCTAATGGCCGCCAAAATGGCCCGACCTGACCATCCGTTAGGGGGGTCGGACCCCAAATAGGGGGGTACTGAGGTCCTTTCCTGAATTTTTTCGGCCGGTTTGAAGATTTAGGCGTACTCTAGGATCCCCTAGGGTTGATTTAATGAAACAAAACGGAGGGGACACTTCCCAGATTTCGAGCTAATGGCCGCCAAAATGGCCAACCTGACCATCCATTAAGGGGGGGCGGACCCCAAATAGGGGGGTACTGAGGTCCTTTACTGAATATTTTCGGCCGGTTTGAAGGTTTAGGCGTATTCTAGGATCCCCTAGGGTTGATTTAATGAAATAAAACGGAGGGGACACTTCCCATATTTCGAGCTAATGGCCGCCAAAATGGCCGACCTGACCTTCCATTAGGGGGGGTCGGACCCCAAATAGGGGGTACTGAGGTCCTTTCCTGAATTTTTTCGGCCGGTTTGAAGGTTTAGACGTACTCTAGGATCCCCTAGGGTTAATTTAATGAAACAAAACGGAGGGGACACTTCCCAGATTTCGGGCTAATGGCCGCCAAAATGGCCGACCTGACCTTCCATTAGGGGGGGTCGGACCCCAAATAGGGGGGTACTGAGGTCCTTTACTGAATTTTTTCGGCCGGTTTGAAGGTTTAGGCTTACTCTAGGATCCCCTAGGGTTGATTGAGTGAAATAAAACGGGGGGGGGACACTTCCCGGATTTCGAGCTAATGGCCGCCAAAATGGCCGACCTGACCATCCATTAAGGGGGGTTGGACCCCAAATAGGGGGGTACTGAGGTCCTTTACTGAATTTATGCGGCCGGTTTGAAGGTTTAGGCGTACTCTAGGATCCCTAGGGTTGATTTAATGAAAGAAAACGGAGGGGACACTTCCCAGATTTCGAGCTAATGGCCGCCAAAATGGCCGACCTGACCATCCATTAGGGGTGGTCGGACCCGAAATAGGGGGGTACTGAGGTCCTTTACTCTTTTTTTTCGGCCGGTTTGAAGGTTTAGGCGTACTCTAGGATCCCCTAGGGTTGATTTAATGAAATAAAACGGAGGGAACACCTCCCAGATTTTGAGCTAATGGCCGCCAAAATGGCTGACCTGACCATCCATTAGGGGGGTTCGGACCCCAAATAGGGGGGTACTGAGGTCCTTTACTGAATTTTGTCGGCCGGTTTGAAGGTTTAGGCGTACTCTAGGATCCCCTAGGGTTGATTTAATGAAATAAAACGGAGGGAACACCTCCCAGATTTTGAGCTAATGGCCGCCAAAATGGCCGACCTGACCATCCATTAGGGGGGTTCGGACCCCAAATAGGGGGGTACTGAGGTCGTTTCCTGATTTTTTGCGGCCGGTTTGAAGGTTTAGGCGTACTCTAGGATCCCCCAGGGTTGATTTAATGAAATAAAACGGAGGTGACACTTCCCAGATTTTGAGCTAATGGCCGCCAAAATAGCCGACCTGACCATCCATTAGGGGGGGTCGGACCCCAAATAGGGGGCTACTGAGGTCGTTTCCTGAATTTTTTCGGCCGGTTTGAAGGCTTAGGCGTACTTACCCTAGGGTTGATTTAATGAAATAAAACGGAGGGGACACTTCCCAGATTTCGAGCTAATGGCCGCCAAAATGGCCGACCTGACCATTCATTAGGGGGTGTCGGACCCCAAATAGGGGGCTACTGAGGTCCTTTACTGAATTTTTTCGGCCGGTTTGAAGGTTTAGGCGTACTCTAGGGTCCTCGAGAGTTGATTTAATGAAATAAAATGGAGGGGATCCTTCCTAGATTTCGAGCTAATGGCCGCCAAAATGGCTGACCTGATCACCCATTAGGGGGCGTCGGACCCCAAATAGGGGGGTACTGAGGTCCTTTAATGAATTATTTCGGCCGGTTTGAAGGTTTAGGCGTACTCTAGGGTCCTCGAGAGTTGATTTAATGAAATAAAACGGAGGGGATCCTTCCTAGATTTCGAGCTAATGACCGCCAAAATGGCTGACCTGATCACCCATTAGGGGGGGTCGGACCCCAAATAGGGGGGTACTGAGGTCCTTTATTGAATTATTTCGGCCGGTTTGAAGGTTTAGGCGTACTCTAGGGTCCTCTAGAGTTGATTTAATGAAATAAAACGGAGGGGACACTTCCCAGATTTCGAGCTAATGGCCGCCAAAATGGCCGACCTGATCACCCATTAGGGGGGTTCTGACCCCAAATAGGGGGGCACTGAGGTCCTTTACTGAATTATTGCGGCCGGTTTGAAGGTTTAGGCGTACTCTAGGGTCCTCGAGAGTTGATTTAATGAAATAAAATGGAGGGGATCCTTCCTAGATTTCGAGCTAATGGCCGCCAAAATGGCTGACCTGATCACCCATTAGGGGGCGTCGGACCCCAAATAGGGGGGTACTGAGGTCCTTTAATGAATTATTTCGGCCGGTTTGAAGGTTTAGGCGTACTCTAGGGTCCTCGAGAGTTGATTGAATGAAATAAAACGGAGGGAATCCTTCCTAGATTTCGAGCTAATGACCGCCAAAATGGCTGACCTGATCACCCATTAGGGGGGGTCGGACCCCAAATAGGGGGGTACTGAGGTCCTTTATTGAATTATTTCGGCCGGTTTGAAGGTTTAGGCGTACTCTAGGGTCCTCTAGAGTTGATTTATTGAAATAAAACAGTGTTGTTCTTCTCACCGTATCTCAAATTGACGGCTAAATCTGTGGTCTAGAAGATATCACTTGTGAGCGATTATCAAAATGACTAATTGACCAATAGTGAATTTGCGGGCTGAAATTGCGGGCTCAATTTGCGGGCTAGCTTTGATGCAGCCAGGCTGTGATTGCTGAGTACAAAAAGAAACTCTGAAAAATCGACTGAGATAGAGATTATACAGCGCAAAAGGTGTGCGGGAGAATTACTGATGTCTATATATTTTAAAGAGGTGAGAAATGTTAGGGATACTTAAGAAATAAAAGCTGCACCTTGTCGTAACCGCCACCCACTCGAATTTAGCTTCTCTCTGTAGAAGGTTTTGTTGACAAAGCTCTCTGCAGAAGGTTTTGTTGACAAAGCTCTCTGTAGAAGGTTTTGTTGACAAAGCTACACAACACTCTGACATCATTACTGTATTGTGATGCACACAGATTATTACTCACCGACAATTGATATGTAAGCCATTATGTCAAAGTTGAGAAATATGCCGAAGAGCATACTTATATATATATTTTGGTATGATTTTGGAACAGAATCTATTATAATCAAACGGAGACGGCTCCCAAAACTAGGAGTCCTGTACAAAAGGAGTCTTGTACAAAAATGCTATAGTTCACATCTAAGATACATTTTGCATTGAACAAGCATACCCTCGTTAATAAAAGGAAGTTAGGGAGGGGTATCCAGACCTTTTAACAACTATGTACTGATGTTTCTCACCTGTGTTGTCTTTGCCAGATGTCTGTGAACAAGATGAATTCCGCTGCTCTCTATCGAGACCACGGCAAGGCAGTGACGGCAGCCAACAGAAAGCTCCATGACGCAGGCGCCCTGGTTGACGTCACGGTGACTGTGGGCGATGTGGCCTTCCCTTGTCACAAGTCTCTGCTGGCGGCTTGGAGCGGTTTCTTCTGTTCCATGTTCAGTGGCGACTTCACCGAGAATCACTCAAGTCAAGTGACTTTGGTCGAAACAATTCTGCTATCATCAGAGGCGTTTGAGGTGCTTCACACATGGATGTACCGAGGGGAATTGAACCTGACACTAGACTCTGTTGAACTCATTCTTCCTGCAGCCTTTTACCTCCAGATGGACCAGACAGTAGATATGATAACAGACTACATTAAGCGTCAGTATTGTGAAGATGTTCTTGTCACGCGGATGTTCAGTCATCTTAATCTGGCACACATTTTGGGGATGCCTCATCTACGAGCTATCGCATTGGAGGGGATGGCCAAAAGATTTGATGATTTGGTCAAAGAAGAACAACTGCTTGAGTTGAATCCAGAAGATTTCCTGAGGCTTCTCGGCATGCATCAGTTACAAGCTGAGAGTGAAGACGTCGTCTTCAGCGCGGCTTTCGCCTGGCTTCTCCACAGTGACGATCATCAGGATTATTTGCGCGACGTCTTGACATTTGTGCGAGTTGGTTTGGTCAGTACCGGAACGATCCGGAAAGCTCTGGACGTCAAGATCCTGTCTAAGCACAGCGAATGTTGTGATATTTTTCTGGATGCCCTGGCAGCTGGACAATCACACGCAGAAAGTTTACAGCAGCTGCAGCAAACTTTGCCCGCAATGTTTGTTGAACGAACAGGACCGTTAGCTGAAGCAAGTGAAAGGTATTTGGTACGATCTCTTACTCTGAACTATTACCTCAAGATCTGCCCATGGAGGTCCTATGCTCGAGACATGCTACAGTTATGCATAGTATTATTCACAAAGTCAGACCCGGTGGGCAAGGTGGCTTGTGACCTTTACAAGAAAGAAGTCCTCCCGATGTCAACCGCCATCCGGTACTATTGTCATTGTTGGTCACTGGTTTCGTGGTCAAGTTTAGCCAATACGTGCATGAAAGTGGCCAGAGACACAAATGCGTCGGACACGTATTCTTCTCCTAAAATGAAGCAAAATGCTTGGCCTGTGACCGTCATTGTAGCCATCCCCATGTCAACCACCATAAGCTAGCTGGGCGTTGTTGTCATTGTTTGTGGTCTGATTTAGCTCGTACGTGCACAAGCGTGGCATAAAACAACTATTCACCTTCTGTCAGGATTCCACTATTATTATGGCTATTGCAATATTGATACACTTTGTTCTTACGGTAGATCACTCCACTGTACACAAAGCGTTGCAAAGCGACAAATAGCTTATTGACTTTTTTTTTTTTTTTTCTTTTAGTGACGAAACCGAAATAAGCCGTGACCAGAGCACGCTGTATGGCGACATCTGGCGGGACGCTTACGCCGACCTTGGAGATTCGCGTCCCGACATGAGTGACGTCACGCTGAGCGTTGACGGGCAAGACTTTCGCTGTCACAAGGTCGTCCTCTTCGGCTGGAGTGAGTATATTGCGAGGCAGTTTCTTGTCGATGAAGGCAGCGCAGATGGAGTTGATTGTCCACTGGGAGACGCCCCAACGTCCGACAATGATGACTATATGCAGCCTGATGATCAGCCCAGTTCCCACATTTGTGCATTAAAGTCCCCTTCAAGAGATACATTGGACGCGGATCAAGACGATAGGCCGACTGCGACAATGGACAGATCTACAACGGACGATACGTCGACAAGACGTTCTGGGGAGAAAGGCGCCACTGCTGATCCTGATCGGTCGGTGGCGCGGAACGCTGATCCAGAGACGTCTCCACACCGGGGTCCTGGTGGCGCGATGGTACGCCAGTGGCGGGATTCTTCCCACGTATCACTGAAGGGTGACTGCGTCACGAAGAACGCGGTCAGCATTATTTGTGACTGGATTTATAGAGGTCAATTAAAGGTGACGGCCAACAACCTTTGTGACGTCATGAAGTGTGCACGCTGCTTGCGGCTGGACGGAGTCGTAGATGTTGTAGCGAAGTATTTCGACAGTTATTTTCCCACTTTGGTTGGTTACTGTGTACATATATTGACCATAACTACGCTTATCACCGGCTTATATAACCTAGATTAAATACAAATAGCAAACACAATGTGTAAGGTTAGCCATTCCATTGGATTTAATGAGACTTTTCCGAACGGCTCTCTTTGTGTATGCTATATGTTGTTATATAGTGGATCAATAAATGATTCTGCTTCATTTAAATATCTTCCATCGTTGTATCGGCATGTTTTTCATATTATGTATCTACCCCAGATAGCATGCCCACGTTAAATTAACGTTAGATGAACGTTAGCAGCTACGTTTAATTAACATTATATGTTAACGTTATTTTGCTCATTGATTTAACGTTAATTTAACGTTTGCATTTTAACGTTAACAGTAAACCATTTTTAAACGAATATCTAACGGTAGCGATCGGCAACATACCCTGTGTCACTGAGTATTTCCCGAGAGGGTCGCCTCAGGTTGGTCACCATTGGCACCTGTGTGCGGATTGAGCCCAGGTCGCGACATTACAAGGTACGCACGCTAACTATTGCGATGCCGAAGCGGGATTTATATTAGACCGGTCAACGTTTTGGATTCAGGGGGGAAACGTTTGCGTTTTGTTATTTGGACATTGTGCGTCATGCCTTTAGGTCACCATGACGTGGTGACGTCATAGTTTGGCACAGGTCATTACTTGGCTCTTATACATCATTTTGACTTTCGTTATACCTTATATCAAGGGACAACTGCTGCCGTGTGTAATTTGTGTGGCGGTCCCGAAACGTGTGCGTCAAAAATGACGACCATGTTTCCAATTTTCACCTGCTGAGGCGCTACCTACCGCCATGATAACTTGATAACCAGGTAAAACGGTTAGAAGCCAGTTTGGTCATTTTGGTAAGAACCAGTGACGTCACGTTAACGTCATATTGAATAAGGGATACAATTCATAGAACTAATAAGATTGACTCGGGGGCTCGCCCTTGGCTTCAAAATGCGTCACACCTAATTCGGCATTAAATTTATAAGCAGAAGATGCGCCACATGACGTCATATATAGTGACGTCATAGCTCAAACCACGACTGGAGTTGCAGTATTGTGCAACACGTTTAACATAGAGCAATATGGAAAGTGCAATCTGCGGCAGTGAGTTAGGGTTAGGGCTAGGGTTAGCCTTACCTGACCAAGTAGCGTATCACATGAGGCTATGAAGATTCCACCGAAGCAAGGCATATACCGTCGATGGGTTAATAGTCGGCCTAGCAAGTCAAGAATTGTTCCAAGTCGGGCCAATGGTAAGTTGATGGGGTAAAATTCCAGCGATGGTTTGGGTATTGATGCCATGGGTTGCAGTTCGGATCCAAGCGGGTGAAAGACGGTGTAGGAATCTGTACGATGTGGGTATGACTTATTATGCAAGTAACTTCCTTGCATTAAATTAAAGTTGCATGTGGAGTTCCTGGTCATATTTACCAGTATATTGAAAGAACATTTTGCAGGTTTTGTTACCCATAATCTTAGTAGACTATAGCACACCTACAGTTGACACCATAGGGCTACGATAATGTAGCTTTGGCTGTTTCACACAGTGCCCCACGACCTTCACCGTACTCATCACTGTGATCGCTCCATGTTCATAAATTAGAAAACATGGTGATGAAATCTTCTTTCCCGTCTATATTGTTCGGTTCGCTATTCCTCCAGTTAGTGAAATCGAATATGACCTGCTTTGAGTGAGCCCAGAATAAGGTTGGCGAGTTTCGAGTTTTTCTTCTTCCGTCTGTCCAGAACCCGAGGACAGTGGCGCCATCTAGGAACCAAAACAATTATATCCAATCTACAGTAACGGGCTTACCTCTCTTCAAATTACATGATGTACCAGCTGTTAACCCTTCACACCCCAAACATACACGATGTACCAATTATCCTAATGTGACATAGTCAAATCGTTTTTTAGCCCATAGAGTCTTTTGTCAAGGGTTATGACATAATTCCGCTACGGCGCACCATAGCAGGTGTGATAACATGCGTCATTGGCAACGACCAATAATACGCATGGTAAACACGACGGCACTGTTCGATTGTGTGTGTAGGCCTACTGTGCACTTACATATTTTTGGCCGTCCGGAGCGGAAAATTTTGGGTTCTACATAAATGACGAAGTCTATGTTATGTACTCATGTCATACAGATCTGTACATAGGCGTTTTGATATTCTGCTTGAAACCAATATAATTACACCTTTAGTGTCTCAGTATAGTAAGTACTAGAAGTATTGCTTTCCTCTCATATAGTGCGAAGCTGACCGGTAAGAACATGACACCGGTTCATGTGTCACAACCATTCCCACCAATTTGCTGATCGCAAGTCTAAACTTCAGATATAAGACTCCATACGTTATGATCCTGAGAAGGACCGTTATGATAATGAGTATTCATAGGGGTGGTTTCTACTGTCGATAAGTGGATATTGAATGAGACTAAGGCTACCAATTCACGGCATGGTTTATTGTTAGGACAAGGGTTAATGTTACAATTAAATTGTAATATGTAAACAGCTTACAGGTTACAGGTTTATGTATGTTATAGATTTATAGTAAAGACATCGCCATAAAGGATGTAGATTTGTCAAGCAACAACCTGTCTTACCCCACCCCCAACCCTACATGACGTACCACCTGTCTTACCCCACCCCAACCCTACATTACGTACCACCTGTCTTACCCCACCCCCAACCCTACATGGTGTACCACCTGTCTTACCCCACCCCAACCCTACATGATGTACCACCTGTCTTACCCCACCCCAACTCTACATGATGTACCACCTGTCTTACCTCACCACCAACCCTACATGATGTACTACCTGTCTTACCCCACCCCCAACCCTACATGATGTACCACCTGTCTTACCTCACCCCCAACCCTACATGGTGTACCACCTGTCTTACCCCGCCCCAACTCTACATGATGTACCACCTGTCTTACCTCACCCCCAACCCTACATGATGTACCACCTGTCTTACCCACCCCCAACCCTACATGATGTACCACCTGTCTTACCTCACCCCCAACCCTACATGGTGTACCACCTGTCTTACCCCACCCCAACTCTACATGATGTACCACCTGTCTTACCTCACCCCTAACCCTACATGATGTACCACCTGTCTTACCCCACCCCCAACCCTACATGATGTACCACCTGTCTTACCTCACCCCCAACCCTACATGGTGTACCACCTGTCTTACCCCACCCCAACTCTACATGATGTACCACCTGTCTTACCTCACCCCCAACCCTACATGATGTACCACCTGCCTTACCCCACCCCCAACCCTACATGATGTACCACCTGCCTTACCCCAACCCCAACCCTACATGATGTACCACCTGTCTTACCCCATCCCCAACCCTACATGGTGTACCACCTGTCTTACCCCACCCCCAACCCTACATGATGTACCACCTGTCTTACCCCACCCCCAACCCTACATGATGTACCACCTGCCTTACTCCACCCCCAACCCTACATGATGTACCACCTGCCTTACCCCACCCCCAACCCTACATGATGTACCACCTGTCTTACCCCACCCCCAACCCTACATGGTGTATCACCTGTCTTACCCCACCCCCAACCCTACATGGTGTACCACCTGTCTTACCCCACCCCAACCCTACATGATGTACCACCTGTCTTACCCCACCCCAACCCTACATGATGTATCACCTGTCTTACCCCATCCCCAACTCTACATGATGTACCACCTGTCTTACCCCACCCCCAACTCTACATGATGTACCACCTGTCTTACCCCACCCCAACATTGCATGATGTACCACCTGTCTTACCCCACTCCCAACCCTACACGATGTACCACCTGTCTTAACCCACCCCCAACTCTACATGATTTACCACCTGTCTTACCCCACCCAACCCTACATGATGTACCACCTGTCTTACCTCACCCCCAATCCTACATGATGTACCACCTGCCTTACCCCACCCCCAACCCTACATGATGTACCACCTGCCTTACCCCACCCCCAACCCTACATGATGTACCACCTGCCTTACCTCACCCCCAACCCTACATGACGTACCACCTGTCTTACCCCACCCCCAACCCTACATGGTGTACCACCTGTCTTACCCCACCCCCAACCCTACATGATGTACCACCTGCTTTACCCCACCCCCAACCCTACATGATGTACCACCTGTCTTACCCCACCCCCAACCCTACATGATGTACCACCTGCCTTACCCCACCCCCAACCCTACATGATGTACCACCTGCCTTACCCCACCCCCAAACCTACATGATGTACCACCTGCCTTACCCCGCCCCCAACACTACATGATGTACCACCTGTCTTACCCCACCCCCAACCCTACATGATGTACCACCTGCCTTACCCCACCCCCAACCCTACATGATGTACCACCTGCCTTACCCCACCCCCAACCCTACATGACGTACCACCTGTCTTACCCCACCCCAAGCCTACAAGATGTACCACCTGTCTTACCCCATCCCCAACCCTACATGATGTACCACCTGTCTTACCCCATCCCCAACCCTACATGGTGTACCACCTGTCCTACCCCACCCCCAACCCTACATGATGTACCACCTGTCTTACCCCACCGCAACCCTACATGTTGTACCACCTGTCTTACCCCACTCCCAACCCTACATGATGTACCACCTGTCTTACCCCACCCAACCCTACATGATGTACCACCTGTCTTACCCCACCCCAACCCTACATGACGTACCACCTGTCTTACCCCACCCCAACCCTACATGATGTACCACCTGTCTTACCCCACCCCAACCCTACATGATGTACCACCTGTCTTACCCCACCCCAACCCTACATGATGTACCACCTGTCTTACCCCATCCCCAACCCTACATGATGTACCACCTGTCTTACCCCACCCCCAACCCTACATGATGTACCACCTGCCTTACCCCAGCCCAACTCTACATGATGTACCACCTGTCATACCCCACCCCCAACCCCACATGATGTACCACCTGTCTTACCCCACCCCCAACCCTACATGATGTACCACCTGTCTTACCCCACCCCCAAACCTACATGATGTACCACCTGCCTTACCCCACCCCCAACCCTACATGGTGTACCACCTGTCTTACCCCACCCCCAACTCTACATGATGTACCACCTGTCTTACCCCACCCCAACCCTACATGACGTACCACCTGTCTTACCCCACCCCAACCCTACATGATGTACCACCTGTCTTACCCCACCCCAACCCTACATGATGTACCACCTGTCTTACCCCACCCCAACCCTACATGACGTACCACCTGTCTTACCCCACCCCAACCCTACATGATGTGCAACCTGCCTTACCCCACCCCAACCCCACATGATGTACCACCTGTCTTACCCCACCCCCAACTCTACATGATGTACCACCTGTCTTACCCCACCCCAACCCTACATGACGTACCACATGTCTTACCCCACCCCAACCCTACATGATGTACCACCTGTCTTACCCCACCCCAACCCTACATGACGTGCCACATGTCTTACCCCACCCCCAACCCTACATGATGTACCACCTGTCTTACCTCACCCCCAACCCTACATGGTGTACCACCTGTCTTACCCCACCCCAACTCTACATGATGTACCACCTGTCTTACCTCACCCCCAACCCTACATGATGTACCACCTGCCTTACCCCACCCCCAACCCTACATGATGTACCACCTGCCTTACCCCAACCCCAACCCTACATGATGTACCACCTGTCTTACCCCATCCCCAACCCTACATGGTGTACCACCTGTCTTACCCCACCCCCAACCCTACATGATGTACCACCTGTCTTACCCCACCCCCAACCCTACATGATGTACCACCTGCCTTACTCCACCCCCAACCCTACATGATGTACCACCTGCCTTACCCCACCCCCAACCCTACATGATGTACCACCTGTCTTACCCCACCCCCAACCCTACATGGTGTATCACCTGTCTTACCCCACCCCCAACCCTACATGGTGTACCACCTGTCTTACCCCACCCCAACCCTACATGATGTACCACCTGTCTTACCCCACCCCAACCCTACATGATGTATCACCTGTCTTACCCCATCCCCAACTCTACATGATGTACCACCTGTCTTACCCCACCCCCAACTCTACATGATGTACCACCTGTCTTACCCCACCCCAACATTGCATGATGTACCACCTGTCTTACCCCACTCCCAACCCTACACGATGTACCACCTGTCTTAACCCACCCCCAACTCTACATGATTTACCACCTGTCTTACCCCACCCAACCCTACATGATGTACCACCTGTCTTACCTCACCCCCAATCCTACATGATGTACCACCTGCCTTACCCCACCCCCAACCCTACATGATGTACCACCTGCCTTACCCCACCCCCAACCCTACATGATGTACCACCTGCCTTACCTCACCCCCAACCCTACATGACGTACCACCTGTCTTACCCCACCCCCAACCCTACATGGTGTACCACCTGTCTTACCCCACCCCCAACCCTACATGATGTACCACCTGCTTTACCCCACCCCCAACCCTACATGATGTACCACCTGTCTTACCCCACCCCCAACCCTACATGATGTACCACCTGCCTTACCCCACCCCCAACCCTACATGATGTACCACCTGCCTTACCCCACCCCCAAACCTACATGATGTACCACCTGCCTTACCCCGCCCCCAACACTACATGATGTACCACCTGTCTTACCCCACCCCCAACCCTACATGATGTACCACCTGCCTTACCCCACCCCCAACCCTACATGACGTACCACCTGTCTTACCCCACCCCAAGCCTACAAGATGTACCACCTGTCTTACCCCATCCCCAACCCTACATGATGTACCACCTGTCTTACCCCATCCCCAACCCTACATGGTGTACCACCTGTCCTACCCCACCCCCAACCCTACATGATGTACCACCTGTCTTACCCCACCGCAACCCTACATGTTGTAACACCTGTCTTACCCCACTCCCAACCCTACATGATGTACCACCTGTCTTACCCCACCCAACCTTACATGATGTACCACCTGTCTTACCCCACCCCAACCCTACATGACGTACCACCTGTCTTACCCCACCCCAACCCTACATGATGTACCACCTGTCTTACCCCACCCCAACCCTACATGATGTACCACCTGTCTTACCCCACCCCAACCCTACATGATGTACCACCTGTCTTACCCCATCCCCAACCCTACATGATGTACCACCTGTCTTACCCCACCCCCAACCCTACATGATGTACCACCTGCCTTACCCCAGCCCAACTCTACATGATGTACCACCTGTCATACCCCACCCCCAACCCCACATGATGTACCACCTGTCTTACCCCACCCCCAACCCTACATGATGTACCACCTGTCTTACCCCACCCCCAAACCTACATGATGTACCACCTGCCTTACCCCACGCCCAACCCTACATGGTGTACCACCTGTCTTACCCCACCCCCAACTCTACATGATGTACCACCTGTCTTACCCCACCCCAACCCTACATGACGTACCACCTGTCTTACCCCACCCCAACCCTACATGATGTACCACCTGTCTTACCCCACCCCAACCCTACATGATGTACCACCTGTCTTACCCCACCCCAACCCTACATGACGTACCACCTGTCTTACCCCACCCCAACCCTACATGATGTGCAACCTGCCTTACCCCACCCCAACCCCACATGATGTACCACCTGTCTTACCCCACCCCCAACTCTACATGATGTACCACCTGTCTTACCCCACCCCAACCCTACATGACGTACCACATGTCTTACCCCACCCCAACCCTACATGATGTACCACCTGTCTTACCCCACCCCAACCCTACATGACGTACCACATGTCTTACCCCACCCCAACCCTACATGATGTACCACCTGTCTTACCCCACCCCCAACCCTACATGGTGTACCACCTGTCTTACCCCACTCCCAACCCTACATGATGTACCACCTGTCTTACCCCATCCCCAACCCTACATGGTGTACCACCTGTCTTACCCCACCCCAACCCTACATGACGTACCACGTGTCTTACCCCACCCCAACCCTACATGGTGTACCACCTGTCTTACCCCACCCCCAACCCTACATGGTGTACCACCTGTCTTACCCCGCCCCCCAACCCTACATGATGTACCATCTGCCTTACCGCACTCCCAACCCTACATGATGTACCACCTGCCTTACCCCACCCCCAACCCTACAAGATGTACCACCTGCCTTACCCCACCCCCAACTCTACATGATGTACCGCCTGTCTTACCCCACCCCCAACCCTACATGATGTACCACCTGCCTTACCCCACCCCCAACCCTACAGGATGTACCACCTGCCTTACCCCACCCCCAACCCTACATGACGTACCACCTGTCTTACCCCACCCCAAGCCTACATGATGTACCACCTGTCTTACCCTACCCCAACCCTACATGATGTACCACCTGTCTTACCCCACCCTCAACTCTACATGATGTACCACCTGTCTTACCCCACCCCAACCCTACATGACGTACCACCTGTCTTATCCCACCCCAACCCTACATGATGTACCACCTGTCTTACCCCACCCCAACCCTACATGATGTACCACCTGTCTTACCCCACCCCCAACCCTACATGATGTACCACCTGTCTTACCCCACCCCCAACCCTACATGATGTACCACCTGTCTTACCCCACCCCCAACCCTACATGATGTACCACCTGTCTTACCCCACCCCCAACCCTACATGATGTACCACCTGCCTTACCCCACCCCCATCCCTACATGGTGTACCACCTGTCTTACCCCACCCCCAACTCTACATGATGTACCACCTGTCTTACCCCACCCCAACCCTACATGACGTACCACCTGTCTTACCCCACCCCAACCCTACATGATGTACCACCTGTCTTACCCCACACCCAACTCTACATGATGTACCACCTGTCTTACCCCACCCCAACCCTACATGATGTACCACCTGTCTTACCCCACCCCAAACCTACATGATGTACCACCTGCCTTACCCCACCCCAACCCCACATGATGTACCACCTGTCTTACCCCACCCCCAACTCTACATGATGTACCACCTGTCTTACCCCACCCCAACCCTACATGACGTACCACCTGTCTTACCGCACCCCAACCCTACATGATGTACCACCTGTCTTACCCCACCCCAACCTTACATGATGTACCACCTGTCTTACCCCATCCCCAACCCTACATGGTGTACCACCTGTCTTACCCCACCCCCAACCCTACATGGTGTACCACCTGTCTTACCTCACCCCCAACCCTACATGACGTACCACCTGTCTTACCCCACCCCAACCCTACATGATGTACCACCTGTCTTACCCCACCCCCAACCCTACATGGTGTACCACCTGTCTTACCCCACTCCCAACCCTACACGATGTACCACCTGTCTTACCCCACCCCCAACCCTACATGGTGTACCACCTGTCTTACCCCACTCCCAACCCTACATGATGTACCACCTGTCTTACCCCATCCCCAACCCTACATGGTGTACCACCTGTTATACCCCACCCCAACCCTACATGACGTACCACGTGTCTTACCCCACCCCAACCCTACATGGTGTACCACCTGTCTTACCCCACCCCCAACCCTACATGGTGTACCACCTGTCTTACCCCACCCCCAACCCTACATGGTGTATCACCTGTCTTACCCCACCCCCAACTCTACATGATGTACCACGTGTCTTACCCCACCCCCAACTCTACATGATGTACCACCTGTCTTACCCCACCCCAACCCTACATGACGTACCACGTGTCTTACCCCACCCCAACACTACATGGTGTACCACCTGTCTTACCCCACCCCCAACCCTACATGGTGTACCACCTGTCTTACCCCAGCCCCAACTCTACATGATGTACCACGTGTCTTACCCCACCCCCAACCCTACATGATGTACCACCTGTCTTACCCCACCCCCAACCCTACATGGTGTACCACCTGTCTTACCCCAGCCCCAACCCTACATGATGTACCACCTTTCTTACCCCACCCCCAACCCTACATGATGTATCACCTGTCTTACCTCACCCCCAAACCTACATGATGTACCACCTGTCTTACCCCACCCCCAACCCTACATGGTGTACCACCTGTCTTACCCCACTCCCAACCCTACATGATGTACCACCTGTCTTACCCCACCCCCAACCCTACATGGTGTATCACCTGTCTTACCCCACCCCCAACCCTACATGGTGTACCACCTGTCTTACCCCACCCCTAACCCTACATGGTGTACCACCTGTCTTACCCCACCCGCAACCCTACATGGTGTACCACCTGTCTTACCCTACCACTAAGTATATGTGAATGACTACTGCCGAGCAAGATCATTCAATGGCAGCGGGCGACCTGTTGCATTCTAAGCACATAATACCTGGTGATAATTAATGTAAAGGACTCCAACGATGAAAATGCGTGCACCCGACCCCGATTATGCAAAAATTATACCACAGAAAAGATTTCAAATTGTGTTCAAAGTAACGCAGGGATACGAAGTATACGGGTTTGATCTGGAAGAGGGGGTTCAGTGTCAAAGCGTCGATTTTTCCAAATCCCCAGTGTCGAATGTCGATTATTCAATACCTTTTTCAGTGTTTTTTTTCTAAAATGCCAAGCTGTGTAGATGTGGCTTTTTCATATCCCCAGTGTCGGAATTTGGGGGTCAATGTCGATGTCGGTTTTTAGCAAGCTCCCCGCACGGTGGCGCTGCGCAAGCTCCGCTTTTACCGCTGCTGTCGGCCGGAGGCAAATTTCAAGATTCTTGAAAAACGATTAAATCAGCTGTAATTTTCTCCAACATTATAGTTTTCAACAATTAAATAAAAAAAAAAGAGCTTTACGTATTTAATACAACAAAACGCATCTTGTACCCTTTCGAAATAGTCATAATCGTGCCAGAACTCTTTCTTTTCATCACCTGATTTCATGCGTTATTAGGCTTAGGCTGGGTCCCAGCAATAATTTGTAGAAATGCGCGACGCATTTTTGCTGTCAATCTGCGCAGCGCCGCCCTGCCGAGCGAGTGTGAAAATGCATTCAGGACGTAGGCGACAACAGAGATATAATGGAGCCCTAGCGGAGTAAGTCGAAGGCAGAGAGTGGCTTTTTAGATCCGCAGTGTCGAAATTTGGGGGTCAATATCGAACGTCGATTTTGCAAATATGCCTGTAGGACGCCAATCATCCTTTCCAGACAGCTGGAAGTTATCAGACTATTCACACGATGTGTTGTGGCAAAGCCATTTCGAGTCTATTGAAGACTTTGCAACCTACAGGAGCACGCACTGAACTGACGGGGCAGGCCCGTTTACAGTGTCAGTAGCCACAGTGTTCTGCTTCAAAAGTTTCGATCTGGGTGTCCATTAGCCCCAGTTCTGTGGCTGATTTCGCCCGCCCTACAGCCACAGAACTCGGGCTATAATAGGTGCCCATCACTTAATTCATTCAATTAGATTCAGCAGAACCAACACATGCCACATGTCGACACCGCCCAGGGCTGCGATCATAATGCGCTCGTGCAGGACACCATCGCTCACGGGATGAACGGGCGCTCACAAAGCGTTCAAGCGGCTTGCGAATTCACATATGGTTTGTCCCAAGGGTTGAGTTGCGGAGCACGATCGACCGCCGCGAACAATTTGTTGCGGGCATATCCACTAAATTACTATCCCTAATTTGGAAATAACAGCACACTCTACACACTGTAAAATATTGATAAATAAAGGATAATTATTGTGCATCGATATTTACGGGTTATCCCCACGTATTTCAGAAGAAACGTCGTCCATAATTGAATATTATTACGAGTTGGTGGGCATGTTAACTAGTACAATAGCATTACATCTATGTAGGCGGTGCGCCCCCCGCCACCCCCCCCCCCCAGGCCTGTGTCAGTCGATCTGCGGCGCCTGTGCTCAATTATTATGCATCGATATTTACGGGTTATCCCCACGTATTTCAGAAGAAACATCGTCCAGAATTGAATATTATGATGCGGAACTACTGTCGCTGAGGCGGTCGATCGCGGTCGATCGTGCTCCGCAACACAACCCAGGCCTTAACTAGAGTCTCCTCGACTAAGTGTGATACTTATACAAACATCGTTCGGTTAGTCTTATTATGTAACACTTTGTTGAATAAACGAATCCATCCATCCAGGGCTAGGCCCCCCTCCAACCCCTTTCGGTAATTAGACGGTTCGCCCCAAAGCACGAAATAGTTGCTGGTGTGCACCCTGCAACACACGCTTCCGGCGGAATTTCCAGCGGCGGTAAAATAAAAGTTAAATATTGGAGCAAAACTGCAAAAAGCAGACCTGACATGCCTGAAGCAGTGAGATGAGATTGAGGTGGGAGGTTTCCGTGCCTTGTCATCGCCTTACGAATAGAAATATCTCGGTAATTGTGTAGTCGACCACATCCCTATTTTCGCCCGCAAGACTGCTGGACTCTGGCCTTGACTTGAGCGATAATAGGGATGAGATCGAAAAACTATACAATGAGTAAATAATATGGATAGGTGCTACCTAAAAAATCGCATATTTATTAATTCAGTTATTCCATGGAGATACATCTTAAAGTTGCATGTGGAGTTGTTTCGCTGTTTTTGAATGCCAAATTTGCGTATAAGAACACAAACCTAAGGCCTTAAGGTTCATAACAGACAATAAACACCTACCATATCGCTCACCAATTATCTGCCAATGAGCAAAACATTTCAAATTCATGAATTGTCCGCCACAAAAATGAAAACTTGTGCTGATTTGAAACGTTATAAACGTGTGTACATAAGTCGTTTACCGGTGCCACCCATAGAGGGCCAGAGCTCTAAATTATATGAGACAATAGAAGCGTCCGGAGCGCCACTTTTTGTTTGGCTGTGGCCGTTGACACTGCTTGTGGTCAAAGGTAACATTTCCTGTTTATGTTTATTTTGGTACAGCCGTTGCAACGGTCAGCTCCACATATAACTTTAATCTATATTAATATTCAAAATAAATCCCACTTCGGCATCCCATAAAGCATATTTTTGGCTTGGCGCATATGCCCCCAGGCAAGCCCGCTTCTCTAGGGGCACAACAGTAACAATGTTAAAATCCTTCGACTTTAGTAGGGAATTGACTGTAGCTTTAATTATAATGTATGCTCGAACAATCATAGTGTTTACATAGTCGATATACCTTGTTCTATCATCTGACATCAATAAAGTGTGTCGATACTAGGTTGTTTCGGTTATATTTTCGCAAAGAAATGTTGGAGCATACAACTGTTCCTGACCAGCCATCCGCCCTATTTGTTTTTGGCGGATGCCGGTACCTGTGAATACGGTTTGGTTCCTCCTCTCCGTTAGCATATGACTCTCTGCTAGAGGGCCTTGTCAGTCGCTCACTTTGAACTTAAGGACAACAGCAGCGCTCTCTTTCACAGGTCATTGACTGTTACAAAGTTTGGGACCCAGGCTACAAATAGGTCAAATGGTGACGGGATTTGCCAGGTGACGCTGCATACACATGGCAGTTGGTAGGGAAAAGTCCCATGCTCCAACATTTGTTCGCAAAAATATGACTGCAACAATCTATCTACCACATCCCTACTGCTACTGTCCGGTATGTTAAAGTTGCTAAACTTTACACAGAGACTGGAGGGATAGGCAGTGTACTAGAAAATTAGACCGGACATATGGCTGCTCATACAAGCTGGTACTGGACACATGAGAGAGCCATTTTGCTGCGTGTCATATGGCTTGATTATAGAAAATGCTGAAAATCTGGGTTGACATTTATTTCCTAGATTGACATTTTCTCAAATATTTACATGTATAAAGTGTGCATCGTTGCCAATCATACTTTATGGGTATTACATGAAGGTGGGTTCCTTGCAAGTCACACACCCTTTTTATGGCATCCTTATTGTGGCATACAGATGGTGGTTACTGTAATTATATGACCAAATTAAGTCTTTGTTATTAACTTAGATTTTGTTGGTTGGTCGTGGATCAAGAAGTGAGACAGATACAGGGAGCTGGTTTACTACATCTATATTGTATACCTCTCCGCGTATATTACATGTATCCACAATGTAAATAGTCCCAATATTACTACAGTCACTGAAGACCTGACATACAAATGCCACTTGTTGAATGATTCTAAATCTTGTATTCATAATGTACATCATAATGCATTAAAATATATTAGTCATAATTACCAATATATTACAATAGGGCCTTGCTCGTGTGTTGTCTTTTGTCACTTTTTTCAATATTAAAGTATTATTTCAATGAACAGTTATATGTGAATGATACATGGTAATGTCATGTTTGACATGTTTGGTTCTTTGACCTATTTTTGGGGTTGGGGTTGGTGGGGGGGATTTTGCTGTCTGCTGTGGAAGGTATGCCCAGTGGGAGGGGGGGGGGGGCATCAGTTACTGTATTGTGATGCACACAGGTTATTACTCACAGACAATTGAAATGTAAGCCATTCTGTCAAAGTTGAGAAATATGCCGAAGAGCATACATATATATATATTTTGGTATGATTTTGGAACAGAATCTATTATAATCAGGGGAGAGGGCTCCCAATACTAGGAGTCCTGTACAAAAGGAGTCCTGTACAAGAATGGGCATATAGTTCACACCTAAGATACATTTTGCATTGAACAAGCATACCCTCGCTAATAAAAGGAAGTTAGGGAGGGGTATCCAGACCTTTTACCAACTGTGTACTGATGTTTCTCACCTTTGTTGTCTTTGCCAGATGTCTGTGAACAAGATGAATTCCGCTGCTCTCTATCGAGAACACGGCAAGGCAGTGACGGCAGCCAACAGGAAGCTCCATGACGCAGGCGCTCTGGTTGACGTCACGGTGACTGTGGGCGATGTGGCCTTCCCTTGTCACAAGTCTCTGCTGGCGGCTTGGAGCGGCTTCTTCCGTTCCATGTTCAGTGGCGACTTCAGCGAGAATCATTCGAATCAAGTGACTTTGGTCGAGACAAGTCTGCTATCACCAGAGGCGTTTGAGGTGCTTCACACATGGATGTACCGAGGGGAATTGAACCTGACACTAGACTCGGTTGAACTCATTCTTCCTGCGGCCTTTTACCTCCAGATGGACAAGACAGTAGATATGCTAACAGACTACATTAAGCGTCAGTATTGTGGCAATGTTCCTGGCACGCGGATGTTCAGTCATCTTAATCTGGCACACACATGGGGGATGCCGCATCTACGAGCTATCGCGTTGGAGGGGATGGCCAAAAGATTTGATGATTTGGTCAAAGAAGAACAACTGCTTGAGTTGAATCCAGAAGATTTCCTGAAGCTTCTAGGCATGCATCAGTTACAAGCTGAGAGTGAAGACGTCGTCTTCAGAGCGGCTTTCGCCTGGCTCGAGTACGAGAAATAATGATCGTACTGCAAGCCGCAAAGAAATGTGACATAACAGATGTGTTTGAGACTTCTTTCAACCAAATCGTGGCCAACTTTGAAGAAGTCTGGGTCAGTCCGGAATTTAAAGAGCTGCTTGATATTGAGACGTTCCTGCGCATCCTGGAGGATGACCGTCTAAACGTCAGCAGCGAGGATGTGGTATTACAAGCGGCGTTGTCATGGTTACGTCACAGCGTTCGTCGCCTGTGTCACATCGTTGACGTCATCAAGCTGGTTCGTCTGGGACTGGTTGGAACGGAAATCTTGAGAGATGGCCTTGAACTTGCTTTCCTCTCTCGAGATATGGAGGCCTTCGCCAGCTTCAGTAGACTGACTGTGAGAGATACACGTGAGGCTCTACTGCGGAAGGACCACCCAGTCCTGTTTCAAAGGCGACAGCGGGTATGCTCGAAATAATTTTATGATTTATTTATGATATATTTAGCGAGTATGACCGCTATTTTGAAAAATAAATAATAATATTCTTAAGAAACACTTTACATAAAAGCAACAGGTCCTCGTGAGCCCGTAAATCGATGGTTTTGTGTGACTATCTATTTTTAATTATATTCTAATTTGCTGAATGCTTAGTTGTTATGCGGCCATATACAGTCTACTACTTAGCAGATTACTAATCTAAGGTTTTATGACGACCAGTAGGAATGTGTTACATGTTTATTTGCGCAACGTGGTTTCCACTCTCCATGTCAATGCATTATATGCAACGAATCAAAGCCTAATGATGATCTGGCGGGGAGTCATATTGAATTGAGCTCATGTGACTGATTCAGTAGCAAGAATAATTTTGAGCTATGTCTTCGTGTATTTCAGGGCAAGGCGTTCTATGACCGCCTTAGAGTGACCGGCCGTCTTGGGAGCACTGACCCGGGAGCCGGGCACTTGGAAATACCCCGCGGGGCCTGTGTCCTGGGAGACCTCACCTTAAAGGTTGATAGCGGGACGGGTCGACTGGTCGCCTTCATTCGCCAACAACCGGCCTGTCATTACCACTACGTGTGCCATGTGGACATTGAGGGCCCCCACTATTGCATCACCGACCCGGACGCGGCCACGGTTTATGTGTGCAGTATGGTGACCAATTCCATTACAATGGTTAAGTGGACGGCGTGGGCTCGCCTGCATGTTGTCGGAAGTCTAACGGCAGGCGGCGACCTGCGTATCCCGTATCATATAGCGATGGCCCCTGGTGACAAGGAACACGTGTATGTGGCGTGTGAGAATGGCGTCCATCAAGTGTCCGTCACGACAGACACCGTGGTGACCACGCTAACCCATCCTGTTGGGGTTGGATGGAAACCATTAAGGCTGGCGCTGATCGGGTCCACCATCATGGTGCGATACGGGGGTGGGCAGAACCCTGGAACTCTCGTGCTCTACCCTGATATCAACAACCCGGGTCGTGTCGTCAAACCCAAAGGGCTGAGGACACCCCGGGGTGTTTGTACGGATGGAGACAACTTTCTGGTTGGAGACCGTCAGCACGAATGTATATATGTGGTCACACCCAGCGGCGAGACGCTGACGACGGTGAACACCGGGGACGTGGTGCCACGGAACATCTCCGTGTACGGGGAGAACATCTACGTCGTACCATGTACTGCAGCAGATTATCATGTTTATGTTCTTTCATAAAAGTACCGAAAGGCTCTACAGAGAACTATATACAATGTAGTATCTCATTGTTAGCTTCATTAAGCGTAATGTACATGTCCGTGTCTTCTGCTGTTGATATCAAAGACTGCGGTGTCGCTTCGTAGACATATATAATAGTTGTTATTCGTATAGACCAGATAAAGTGTTGGTACATACGTTGGTAATAAATATGCACGTTACCGCCTTACATAACCCGGCTTGAATGGAACTTGCAGACAAAGGGTTACACATTGGGTTTAATCTGAATATTTCGTGCCTGGTTTATGCTGTTTGTATAAATGATCAAACGAGTAATGCTGCTTTGTTTTAATTTCTTACATTGTTGATCGTTCCCCTTCAAGTTAAAGTGGTAAGCGCTAAACATTTTACGCCTAATGTTGTATACGGAAGTAAAATTGAAGAGAAGCGAGGATACATGTTCAACCCCAACACAAAAGGGAGGTGACATTACAGTGAGTCAACTTTTACTAATTAGAAATAGCGCGAGTTTTGCATGGCGTAACGCATTGTATTGGCCCTTCATCAATATATTGCAGTTCTGCCTTTCCAATTGTCAAGGCTGCAGCTTGATATCGCATCACTTAAACTACCCAACAAGTCGCGCTATTGGTATGTCACATTGCACAATAACCTGTTTTCGATTGGCTGGTAGTTATGGCAATGACCAGCCTGTCCGAGGCAACATATATAATACTTAAGCGTGGCACCAGCCAACCCAATTGCAGGATACCCCATCTGGAGTTCTCGATAAGTGATGTGCTACCACCTAGTGAAGTTTATTTTGCATGGCGTTATGTATTTTATTGGCTCTTCATCAATCTGTAGCTGCCCTTCATTTAAATTTTTGAATGCTACAGCTTGATGTCTGATAACTAGACTGCCTAACGCAATCATTTTTTTTCTTTATTTCTATTTCAGGCAGCACGAACACAGTACATAATAACCAAAGCGTAGCGGTGGTTTGATACAAAATAGAATTGATGTCTCTACCTTAGCTTATTGGCAATCGAGGATATGGCGCAGTAATTATCGAAAATCATTAAACTGTACCCGCCTTTATCATGATAAATATATTTTTTAATTTGATAGTAATACGAGTTGATTGAAGCATTCCTCACGTCTAGCGGCTGCCTGGCGCCAATGACATGTCCATGACCAATCTGTCCGGTGTGTTTGACTCACGGTCAACTCAAACAAACGACTTTCTAAAACCCTGGCTGGAGAACGTCTGAAGAACGGGGTCGCAGAGGGCCTGGATAGAGAGCGCCGTGATCGCCAAGAGCACATTGCCATCTCTGAGTGGGATGAGATTGGTGATCGTCGCAGCCATCGTGCCCACCGTGCACAGCAGGGAGACCACCGGCGGCATGAGGCTGGCGCCGAGCCGCAGTGCGGCCGATTCCACGCGCGCCCGGGTGCGGGTACTCGCCACTTCCACTCTGGCAAGGTGGCTGAGAGACAAGCCGGTGACGACTGCCAGGGGTATGAACGTCGCTGAGAGACACACCGCGTGCACCACGCTGAGGGCCGGGATCGTCCCCGCATCTGCTATATACAACGGGCTGCACATGACGTTTGGAACGACCACTTCACCGTCCTTAAAGACATCCAATATTGCCACAGGTATGATAACCAACAAGAGGAGGTAGGACAGAAGTGGAATGTAGAATTTGTTCATAGAACGCCAACTGTGGTTAAAGATGTGAACGATTCCCATATATCGCTTGATGGCGATGAGGAGAACAGAGAACAGAGAGAGCTGCTGACTTGCAAAGGAACAGATGAGCATCGCGAGGCAGTAGTAACTTTTCGTCCATTCGGAGGAGTATCTCCAGAAGTGTGTGCCAAAGTGAACATGCGTCATCGCCAGCGCTACGAGACAAATGCCACTGAGCGTGTTCGACAGGTACTGCCAAATCATCAGGTGATTGATGACCTTGTTGCCCGCCAGGCGACGCCACCACCAGGAACATGAGATGAGGTTGGCACCTATGACGACCGCGCCACTCACCCAAGCTAGGGACACCAGGGCCGTGCCTTGCAACAAGCCTTTGCAGGCATCGGCGTCACGTGCTTCGCTATGAGATGTCTTACAAAGGACCTGGCTGGGGAACATGCAACAAAACGCCATATTAAGCTAGGGACACCAGGGCCGTGCCTTGCAACAAGCCTTTGCAGGCATCGGCGTCACGTGCTTCGCTATGAGATGTCTTACAAAGGACCTGGCTGGGGAACATGCAACAAAACGCCATATTATCAATGACGATGCTAGTTAGACTTCGAGCCATTTCAATCGCCAGTGATGCTATGTCCACTATGGCGTTCGTCTGTAGTTTTAAGTGTCGTAACGAATGCTGCCCACAGAGAGTGGAAGGACCGATCGTCGCGATGAGATTTAGGGATAGATCTAGCTGATTAAGATTATCCAAACCCTGGAATGCACAAGGAGCGACAAATTGGAGCCGTGTCCCACTCATGTCCAAGATTGCTAGCCTAGGCAGGGAAACGAAAGTACGTGGGAACAGAGCCTATATTTTATTTGATCCGATGAACAGTTTTCTAAGATTAGGCAAGCTTTCAAACATGTTGGACTGTATGAGCTCTATGTTGTTATTACTGATGTCAATGACTCGTAACGCATTCAAACCGAGTTTCCATAGTTAACTGTAGATTGCACCTCGACAAGTCAAGATACAGGAGATGTTTCAAAGACAGGAATGTGGATCGGGTTAACGACAGGTTGTTGTGTGACATGTTAAGGAACTTGAGCGAGAGGATGAATGGTATCGTTTGGAGCTGTTTGTCATAACACGTCATGGTCCGAGCCAGACATCGACAGACATCGGGACACGTGACATTGACATAGGACGCCTCGTCGTCACCCGACGAGCGACACTGAGGCTGCCCATCGAGCACCTCCTGCACGTGGACGCAAATGTCTTCGAGGGGACACCGCAGCAGTCCCGGGCACGACGCTGAGGCGCAGTTGGCCTCGTCTTCCTGTTGTGGGCAGTCGGCCACTCGGTCGCACACCATATGAAGCGGTATGCAGTAGGAGTTTGGACATTTAAACATCTCGGGACACTCCACCAGGTGGCACTGCCGAAGATGCGAACCGACCCTGCAATAGCGTACGTGTTCATACCGGTCTCTCTCGTATACACACGTCTTGTGTCGTGGGAAACAACGAGGAAAGCCAGACCTACACGTCGTGTCATCGGGTGAAGAGCACATATTGCCAATGTGATCAAAGCGTACTTGACCAGCTAGAAAACTATGAAACTGTTCCTCGTCGTAGGCATCAGGCGAACAGTCAGCGACGAAGTCATTAGTCCAGGAGAGAGGAATGCTTTGGCCCGTCGAACACATAAACGATCCAGCAGCCGTGTCGGGAAGCCGCGAGTCTTCATCGACACTGCACGCGTTTCCAGCGGACGCGTCGCCGCAAGCCAGTTCGTCGGAGCCGTCGGGGCAGTCCATGTGACAATCGCACACTCGGGACCACGACACGCACCCCTTGTCGTAACACTGGAAGAGTTCAGACGCGCAAATACAGCCAGGAGCCATGCAGTGTTCTCTGCAGTAGACACCGACAGTCATATCTGGACCAGAGAATGTAGGTTGACCGGAACACAACTCCGAGCATCCGATTTCGTCGCTCCCGTCTGGACATTGGACCAAACCATCGCAACGATTGACCTCCAAGAGGCACGTTCCATCCTCACCTGTGAAGTGACCCCGGAGACACGTGTTAGTGGCCACGTGCGCCTTCTGCGACCTGCACAACGCGTAGTCCGAACGCTCAGCGCATGGAATCGTGTCCCAAGGAACGGACACCCTGTCATGCACGTTCGCTTCCCGCCGATTGTGCAGTCTGGCCAGTGCACACCGCTTCTCGTCAGTATTGCTCTGCAACATTACAGTATCCACATCGTCGTTGTGAACCCAGAGTCCCAGGAAGGTAATTAGTAACGAGGCGTTGGTCAGGCTGGCGTACCTAGCTCCTGTTCGCGTGCACTCACCAATGTCCCCGTTTCCTCCAGGAGGGAGAAGTTTGTAGCATTCCTCGAAGAGCTCAACCCAGCTGTCAGGGCAACGGAAGGTTGCGCGCGACCTCATCGTGGTCACGTTCTGTGGTGCCAAAGGTGCAGAAGATTCGCAGATTGTTGCGGTGTGCTCTATCGGAAAGCGACAAGGAATCTTAATCTCTAAGGCAGGATTGGCGCTACGTGCTCCACAGTGAAACAGGTCCGCGTGATGTCTCGGCAGCGGCCTGGTATCGTCGAACTCACAGCCGTAGGTTATCGGCGGTTGTAAGAAGGAGGCTTCCTGGAACCAGTTGCTATACGCGTATGGAGCGCCGTCTGTCCAGCGCAAGTCTTCACCCTGCAAGGAATTAAACCGTTTATTGATTAAGTTCAGACAACTACTCTAGTACCAGATATGTATGGAATACTTTCCCAGTTTTGTTAGATTTCACACGTGAACACTGACCTGTAAACCTGTAAGTAACTAGTACATCAATAAATATGCTAACCTTCGTTGTCCCATACAATCTAATACACACAACTACTGTAACGGCGCGAATTGTATTTTATAACTTGTTTAGCGCCGCCTGGTGGCTGTTTTACAATTGTACAATTTTACCGCGAGTCACCGCTGCGCCTGGTGAGTACTTCAATGGGTTCAAGGTCGTGTAAAACGTTTTGGGTTCGAAAGAAATGGCAATTTGATCGCAGTGGCGGATAAGAGGTGCGAAGTATAAAAGTGTATAGTTATTTTGATATGAACACTTTCAGTATATGCCCTAAGTACTTTCTTTGCACAAATATAAGATTAACATGCACTTAACCGTGCTCAATGAAGCAGCGCGAGTTTACGTTCATAATATAAGGGGGGATTATCCTATTTTAGTGATATTTTCAAATATATGCAGAAATCGCATCCATAAGAGCAGGCCCTAAGATTAAGCAAAAGTATGATATGCGAACCTAGAAGTGTCATAAGAGCTGGCCGTCTTTTTGTTCAAGCATGCTTTGCAATCTATTTTATCTACTAATCCAGTACCTGATATTCATGAAAGACTTTCCCATTTTCACACGATAACACTGACCATATGTTAAGCTGTAATTAAGTAACTAGTACTTCAATAAATATCCTAACCTCCGTTGTTCCATACAAGCCAATAAAGAGGACTGTGCTCCAGAAGAGGTCGATTGTGGCATGCATATCCCACGGTTTCAGTATCTGCACTCCATGTAAAGCCCACTTCAGTATGACCTGCCATTCGGTGTCACTAGTCAGCCTTAGGCTGTGACCTCCCGCATCCTTGCACATGTCATTCTGTTCGACCCAAGTCACCGGTCTGAACTCGTAGGGGGGCCTCCCTGGTGTAGTGGTTAGCGCACTAGACCGCAGATCAATAGGTCCTGGGTTCGAATCCGGGCTCGGGCACCTAATCTGGGGCATGTTTCATTCCTTCATCCTTCATCGTCTCGGGAGGTTCCTTGGCCCAATTAAGCCTGTATGTGCACAAAAGTGGCCTAAAACACCAACATTCCATTCCATTCCTGAACTCGTAGTTGTAGCTGTAACATGTTGGGCCTAAGCACATAGTCCACGGCCCGTCTCCGCCCGGAGAGGCCTCCGCGGAGTCAGCATCCGTCCAGTTTCGTTTTTATTGGATCTTCCAGCGCATAGACAGACGTGTACGCCGAATCAAAATACGCGGCGTGATAGTTCACTACAAACGAGCAACTTAACGCCGAAAAGTGCAGTTGTAGTCGAGTCCACGTGCCGCTTGGCAAGGTAACGTTACATTTGGTCCCCGCGGAAAATTCAGTTTTGACATAATACTCATCAGAAAAGAGACTAAGGACGTACGATGAGATGTATGCAAGGCGTGGGAGTCCCCAGGCAGGATTCTTCTGCTGTGAAATCGTAGTGTTGCACGTGTAACGGACCCCCTTTTTACACCCAAATCGGTAGGGGGAAAATTTAGCGTACTTCTCGTTTGCTGTATGGGATAAACTACCAGGTTCGTTCCGGATTGTCTGGATTAGCTAAGGCGTGCATTACAGTAGGGTGGTGATATGGTGGAGTGAAGCCGCGAGGCTGTTAGGGTAGGATACCTGTCACCGATTGCAGCATAGCCGCTTCTGGTTTGGATACCCCTGTCCCCTTATTGCCAGTGCGATCAGGTATGTCTTTGTAATGTATGTAGTTTAACAGTGTAGCCGCTTCGCTTCCAGGATAACCAGGCTAACCCCAGGTGCGGGTTAACCGCTTTGAGGTAGTCTGCCAGTGCCTATCGGCTAGTGCGAAGGTAGATCTTGTCATGGAATATCTGTGAGTGTATTTTTATCGCTTCGTCTCCAAGCCGGAATCACAACGTCTGTGCTGAATACAGCTTCGAAATTATGACCCTAAACTCTTTGACAGGTGCAATCGGGTTAAATATTATGGAGTGAGATGAACGTATTACTAACCGCTTCGCCTCTATGTCGGTAACATACCTCCGATGCGTATGAAACGCGTTGAAGATATGCCACACCACACTTCAGCCTTTGCGAAATTGGGTTTTCTATGTCCCGTCCGTGTGATGTACCACCCTAATATTTTAACCGTGATTAGCCAGCTATGGTGGAGGATAAATCAAGGAGATCGAGCGTTTGCTTTAATCCGCCAAAGGTTTATTCTAAACTAGTACAGCAATATACAGTTACAATTCAGACTAGCCACCATGTGCTCTCCACGTGGAGCGAGAACTGGTTTTACATTTACGTAAATATGCGGCCAAGGGTCAGTGGTTAACGATCTTGGGAGATGCACAGAAATAATAAACTAAACAGCTCCTAAACAGAACAAAGCGCACCTAACTATATTCTGAGTAAAGCCTCTTCCCAAAGTCTGTCGCGTGTAAAACCCTAAAGACTCTCTCTGACACGTCTGTCCTGCTCGCTGGCTCCCTCTGTTCTGGCGCCACGGGGTCCCAAAAAAAAACCCGTGATCCAGATCCCCGAAAAGGTAAAACACGTAAAATCACTAATTACCGAAAACACCCGTTAAAACGCCCGGTGTAAAAATAGCCGAACCCTACTTTTCCACACTCTCCCCTTCTCAAGACACAAACCGCCCTCGGTTTGTCAACATATAGCGCAGCTATGACTTCCTGAGTCCCCCGCATCCCACATCCTGGGCAGACAATAAACCGCGACCACATAAACACAAAACAATATAAAACACATCAATTACACATGGAACACCTTATGCCCCGGCAATACGTTGAACACCCGAATAGACCGATATATATATATTCCTCCGTCAGACATAGAGACAAAAGATAAAACTGCGTAGCGCAGCTATAACGACGATGAAGGGCCACATTATGACTGAAAAATAAACATATTCGACGAAACAAACCGGATCGGGAAACATAACATAACATCTGCAAACGATCACTCTTGGGCTGCGACTTCCTCCCGGAGGCGACGGTTCTCCTCAGCCAGCTTGTCCTTGCCCTCCGCCATAGTCCCGAGGCGTTCCTCCGTCTCCCGCAGGCGCGACTTGACCCGCTTTAGCTCCTCCTCCGAGCGACGCAGCTCCCGACGGGTGCCCTCCAGTTCCTGACGCCAGAGGTCGATGCGTCCGGTCCATTCTTGGTGGGTGCGTTCCTCCAGGGCCTTCCGCTGCCGCACCATCCTTATGTAGGCCTGCTCGGTCTCGCGAGCGGTCTCTCGGCATCTTTTCCAGCCCGCTGGTGACCGCATGGCAGACGCCGCGTCCGGTGGGTTGACAGCTACCATGGCTATCGGGCTGGCGGCGGGGGACTCCGTAACCGTCTTCGTACAAGGGACGGAAGTCCTCACCAAGAGCTTCGACACTTCGCGGGGCGACGGCTTAGCAGGCAGCGATGGGTCAGGCCGCCTATACTTGGAAAGTAGCCGGAGCTGCAGTTCGTTTGCCAGGCGGAGTGGCGTGACCCCTGCCGAGATCTGCTTCCACCAAGCCTTGTACTCCGGTGGCGGCAGTGCATTCCCCGGCTCCACGAACTCGGTTCCTCAGCCAGGAAGACGAGCCTCCGACCGTCCGCGGCGTCCACGTGGTGCCGGCCCTGAAGGTGACGGCCGACTGCCTGTTGCCTCTTGGCCTGAAAGTCACACAAGGGACACTGGAACCGGGTGACCGTGGCCTCATGCTTTTCCGCCCAGTGTCGCATCCGGCTCGCTAGAGTATGGAGGAGTCCGCTGGCGCACATGGGCACACGGCAGCTCCCGTCTCCCTGTGGCGTCACGTCACTGGACTGGGATGGCTGTTCCCGGGCCGGAATCCTGCAGGGTGGCTTTGGCGGTGCGGGGGCTTCCAACTCATCTTCTAGACCGGTGAAGTCGTAGTCCAGCTCCGGGTTCATCTCTTGGTCCACCAGGGCGCCGTCCATTCTGCCGGGCAAGGTATGATATAAGCGGCATGCATGTAAGGCGATAGGGGAACGAATGCGAAGGGGAATTATGAGGACCTCCCGCACAAACAAGACAGTTTCGTCGGCAGTCTGGCAGTCACATTTCCGGTCGTTCAAGTCCAAGGATTACAGGTCCATCCGGTGTGGAGCCCTATGGGCCCTACCACTTCTACGGGCAGGGTTAACCACTTCCTCCTCTGGAAGGTCAGGTCGATCTCCTATGTATGAATCTGCAGATGCTTCATCATCCGAGGTAAGCTCCCTGCCCGGCTGGTCAGCAGGGGCTTCATCCTGTCCTGCTGGGTCCGGATGTTCCGCTTGCGCCGCAACGCCTGGATCCTCTAACCAGCTGATTGGAGGGTCCTCCGGGTCCACGTGAAACCTCTTCAGGTTGTCACAATGCACCTTCTTCGGTCGGCGGTCCTGGCTCTTCTGGATCTCGTAGAGCACCTCACTGCAGCAGCGCGTGACTAGAAAAGGACCGTCGTAGGGTTTCCCAAGCTTCGTGTCGAGGGGCGGATAGTAGTAGAGCACCCAGTCTCCACGCCGGAAACGGCGCACCTTGGCTCTTCCATCGTAGTTCCGCTTCTGGTGAACTGCGGCACGCCCAAGGTTCCCCCGGGCATAACCATGGGCCTCCGCCATGACATCCTGGATCCATTGAGCGTAGGCGGTGGTGCATTGAAACTCGACTGCGTCGGGCTGAGGACCAAGCATCACGTCGAGAGGGTGGTTCATTTCCCGCCCTAACATAAGTAGGCTGGGACTGCAGCCAGTGCTCTCCTGCACCGTTGAGCGATAAGCCAGCATCACATACGGTAAGTGGTCATCCCAGTCATCTTGATGATCGTGCACCAATGTGGCCAGCATGGCTTGCAGGGTGCGGTTAAATCGCTCCACGAGTCCGTCTGACTGGGGCCGGTAGGGAGTGGTCCTAGATTTCCGAATCTGCAACAGGTGGCACACCTCCATCACCACACGGGATCCAAAGTCGGAGGCCTGATCGCTGTGCAACTGGCGCGGCACACCGAATCGACAGAATACTTGGGTCACCAGGCAATCCGCGACGGTTTCCGCCTTCTGATCTGGCAAGGCAAAAGCCTCCGTCCACTTCGTGAAGTAGTCTGCGACAACCAGAATATGGCGGTTGCCATTCTGTGTCACTTTCAGAGGACCCATGAAGTCCATCGCCATTCGTTCCATGGGGGCGCCCACTGGTTCTTGTTGAAGCGGTGCACGGCCCCGTCCAGGACCAGGTTTTCTGCGTTGACATTCCAAACACCGTTGGCACCATCGATGAATATCTCCTCGATATCCCGGCCAATAAAATCGTCGACGCACATTTTCAGTCGTCTTGGTCACTCCAAGGTGCCCGGCCGTGCGCCGGCTGTGTAGTTCTTGAAAAACTAGTCTTCTCAGTTTCCTGGGAGCCACGAGCTGCAGCCTAGGCACGGATGGGGTCTGATCAGGCGTCCACTGGCGATATAGCACTCCTTCCCTCAGGACCAAGGAGTGCCACTGATTGCACAACGACTTCACCTCCGAACTCTCCCTGCAGACATCTCGCCATTCCGGTTTCGGCTGACCATCTGCGAGCCGAGCCACGACAGCTTTGATTGATAGGTCTTCTTGCTGCCATTCCTCGATTTCTGCCCTGGTCCACTGCTCAGCCCAGTTTCCTGCATCGTGCCCCTCATTTCGGTTGTCGGTGGGTGCGGCGTTTGCCCTGGCCGGCATAGCAGTCGGGGTTAGCGGACGCTCCGTGTTGTCTGTACTTTCCACATGTGCGACCGGCGGTTCTTCAGCGAGAGTCACAGGACGCGGGGGTGACGGCTGAACATCCAACGTCTGCACGGCTAATTCGGAAAGGCTGGACCGAATCCCTGTTGGTTGCTGACCTTCCGCGGTCACGGCTACGTCTCTGGACTTGAAACATTGAGGACAGTCCTCCCGTTTGCAGCGACGCTCTGGCTTGCGGGATAATCCGTCCGCATTCATGTGTTCTTTTCCTGCTCGGTGTTGGATTTCAAAATCAAAGGTCCCTAGCGCCTGGATCCAACGGGCCACCATACCCTCCGGTTCCCGAAAGTTCATCAGCCATCTCAAGGACGAGTGGTCTGTCCTGACCAGGAACTTCCGCCCTAGCAGGTAGTGCCAAAAGTGTTTGACAAAGACAACAACGGCGAGAAGTTCCCGCTGCGTCGTGCAGTAACGCCTCTGCGTCTGGCTGAGTGTTTTGCTGGCGTAGGCAATGACCCGCTCTTCCCCATCCTGCTCTTGGCTAAGAACTCCCGCAATACCGAATCTGCTGGCGTCAGTATCCAGCACGAAGCGGCCTCCTGGCCGAGGATAACTCAGCACAGGAGATGTTGTCAGTCTCCTCTTCAGCTCGTCCATCGCAGACTGGCACTCGCTTGACCAGCGAAAGGGCACACTTTTCTGCGTAAGCCTCGTCATGGGTGCTGCAATCGTGGCGAACTTGGGGATAAACCGCCGGTAGTACGAAGCCAAGCCAAGGAAGCTTCGGAGCTCTGTAACATTTGTCGGGGCTTCCCATTCACGGACGCTTGCCACCTTTTCTGGGTCGCACTGGATGCCTTCATGGGATACCACATGACCAAGGAATGCTACGCTCCCCCGGAATAGAAAACACTTGCTGGGCTTGAGCTTCAGGTTGGCTGCACGCAATCGACCCCACACGAGTCGCAGGTTTTCTAGATGCGCTTCGAATGTGGCTCCATGGACAATCAGGTCGTCCAGGTAAACGAGGCAGCGCTCCCAGTGTAAGCCACGTAATATCAGATCCATCAACCGCTCAAACGATGCTGGAGCATTGCAAAGACCGAAAGGCATTACACGAAACTGGTACAGGCCCCTCTTTGTCACAAAGGCTGTCTTTTCCTTATCTTCCTCCTCCAGCTGGACCTGCCAATAGCCGGACTTCAGATCCATTGAACTGAACCATACAGATCCCCCAAGAGCTTCAATGGTGTCATCGATTCGGGGCAATGGGTAAGCATCTTTCCGGGTGACGGCGTTCAATCGGCGATAGTCAACGCAGAATCTGACCGACTGGTCTTTCTTTGTCACCAAAACCACTGGCGACGACCATGGGCTGTCACTTGGCTCGATCACTCCCTCTGCTAACATCCGCGCCACTTCGGTGTCGCAGGTCTCTTGTGTTGTTTGTGGCAGCCGTCTCGGCGGCTGGCGAATGGGCCTGCTATTGCCCGTATCTATCCGATGCTTCACGACGCCTGTGCTGCCTAACGCTTCATAGGGCCCAGCGAAACAATCCCGGAACTGCCAGACAAGGTGGGCTAACTGTCCTCGCTGTTCTTCAGTCAGGTCCGTATGGGCTTCTTCCACCAACTGCCGCAGGTGAGGCGGCAGGTCAGAAATCGATGTTGAAGGTGCCGGGGCGTCCATGGTGGGGACACGCGGGGACACATCATCATAAGGTTGCAGTAGTGCTAGTGTTGTCCCACGGGTGATATGCTGCGGCTCGCTTTGCGTGTTGATCACCAACACCGCCGGCTCCTTGACTGACACCAAAACCCTGTCAACAAACATCCCCGTTTCTCTCACAAAGGACGGGACCGCCTCTACCATCCCATACTGCATCTCGTCAGACCAGCGTCTGCGGTCCACTTTGCCCTGAACCGAGACGGCATGGTCTGGCGGCACAACTATCGACTTAGCGACAGTGACTCGGCTGCACTGATGACTTCTCCCCTTCACAAGGTCTACTTTCCGGCCATGGGCAGCCACCCATCCCTCTTTCAGGTTGAAGTCCACCTCCTGGAGATCAAGAATGTCGAGGCCCAGGATGCCTCCATGCTCTTTCAGATGCGCCTCTATCACTGTCACCGGGAACTTCTCCCCGGCAATGTCAATCGTAATATCTGCTTCACCTATAAGTTTCAGCAGATCACCACCCGCTTGAGCCACGTCGACCGCCGTGGGGTGGATCTCGGGCCGAAACTTATCTGGTAGTTGTTGAAGAAATGCAACGTCCACCACGCTGTAACTAGCGCCTGTGTCTAACAACAGGTCGACTTCATTCCCTTGCACCCTGGCTGGGACATAGTGGCAGGGGCGGATACGAAGAGCATTAGCGTTCAACGGTGGCAAACCCCTCACTCTTTGGGCTGGGCCTGGGGTAGGGGGCCCAGCCTTCACTCGTTTAAATGGCTCTCCGTTGATAGCGCTTCTTCCGGACGTCTCGGCCGGTCGTCCTCCCCTCGGTTCCTTCTTCCGTTGTTAGCCATCCGCGTTCTGCATTCTCGCAAAAAGTGGCCTCTCTCATGACAATAGAAGCATTCCATGTCTTGTTTTCTCTGGGGTCTACCATTCTCTACGCCGCGACGGTTGCCCGAAACCGTTTCTCTATGAGGTCCATCCGTTCCAGGAGTTGTCCGAGCTTCTCTTCCACGCCCGTTGTCAGCGGTGCGGGCATTACCGACGGAGGACTTATCTGCGTGGCGGCGACCAGTGGCTTACGCGCGCGCTTGATCCGCGAATTCTGAGGTGACTCGTATTCTGTGGCGAAGCGAATTGCCTGCCCCACTGTGGCCGGATGACTCAGGATGACATGCTCCTGGAGGCGATCGTCCGTGAGTCCTTCGACAAACTGGTCCAAGATTATTTCGTCCTGGTCTTCCGGTGTCTTGGTTGGGTATGCCTTGGCTGCTAGTGCCCTAAGAGAGCCGCCGAATTGGTTTGATGTCTCCGTCGGTATCTTAGTGCGCCCCTTAAAGGCCGCTTTGTGCGTCAGCACCCGCTCAGGTGGGTCGAAGGCTCCTTGAAGTGCTTCACACAGTATGGTGAACTGGCCCTTCCTGTCCTCTGGCAGGGGTTTGACCACCTTCAAAGCTTGACCCCTAAGACTCATTCGGAGCTGGCTCGCCTTTTCCCTCATAGTCCACCCATTCCATTCTGCCACGGACTCGAAGAGCTCAAGGTAGTCTGGCCACTCCATGTTCTGCCCGTCAAACACCTCAGGTTTTTGCATGGGCCTGATCCTGTGCCGCCGGCCGCCATCATTGCTGGGAGACTCGTATGGGGACGGATGCAATACCGCGCTGAATGGAGACTGACTTTCTCTGTAAGGCGGCATCTGCCGGGTTTGCAGGGGGCGTGTGTCCCAGGTCTTTACATCATGGGCGATATGCGGATGACTAGGTTCCACCTGTTCAAAGGCAGAGACGCGGTTGGTGGTTTCTCGCAATAGGACCTCCTGAGGACTAATGATATGTCTGTAATTACTTGTGGGCTTTCTTCCTGGGCCTGGACCAGCATTAGTGATTGGCGAGGTTGTGTGGCTGCCCGAAATCACAGAGGAGGCCATGGTTGTCTGGGTTTGGGCAGGGCCTGAGGTTTGTCTGGGACAGTCCAAATCCATATGTATACTATCCCTGTCTGCCTGGTCTGTCAATCCGTCTTCTTCGTCAGAGGCCCTCCACGAGTCAATTGTCATAAAAGTCTCACTTCTGAAAGACATCCTTGACTAATTTCCCTCAAAACTGACAAAATAATTAAAGCTCTAACCAATCAGGTTATTTTGTAAATACAATAAGATCAACACACTTAATAGTCAATAACTATAAATCTTTTAAAGGTGTACTATCCAAAATTGAATAACTGTCACCACCAAACCAAATAATATGTAAATTTCAACCAACCTTAAGCCTAATCCTAGGTTACGGCACCAAAAAGTGTAACGGACCCCCTTTTTACACCCAAATCGGTAGGGGGAAAATTTAGCGTACTTCTCGTTTGCTGTATGGGATAAACTACCAGGTTCGTTCCGGATTGTCTGGATTAGCTAAGGCGTGCATTACAGTAGGGTGGTGAGATGGTGGAGTGAAGCCGCGAGGCTGTTAGGGTAGGATACCTGTCACCGATTGCAGCATAGCCGCTTCTGGTTTGGATACCCCTGTCCCCTTATTGCCAGTGCGATCAGGTATGTCTTTGTAATGTATGTAGTGTAACAGTGTAGCCGCTTCGCTTCCAGGATAACCAGGCTAACCCCAGGTGCGGGTTAACCGCTTTGAGGTAGTCTGCCAGTGCCTATCGGCTAGTGCGAAGGTAGATCTTGTCATGGAATATCTGTGAGTGTATTTTTATCGCTTCGTCTCCAAGCCGGAATCACAACGTCTGTGCTGAATACAGCTTCGAAATTATGACCCTAAACTCTTTGACAGGTGCAATCGGGTTAAATATTATGGAGTGAGATGAACGTATTACTAACCGCTTCGCCTCTATGTCGGTAACATACCTCCGATGCGTATGAAACGCGTTGAAGATATGCCACACCACACTTCAGCCTATGCGAAATTGGGTTTTCTATGTCCCGTCCGTGTGATGTACCACCCTAATATTTTAACCGTGATTAGCCAGCTATGGTGGAGGATAAATCAAGGAGATCGAGCGTTTACTTTAATCCGCCAAAGGTTTATTCTAAACTAGTACAGCAATATACAGTTACAATTCAGACTAGCCACCATGTGCTCTCCACGTGGAGCGAGAACTGGTTTTACATTTACGTAAATATGCGGCCAAGGGTCAGTGGTTAACGATCTTGGGAGATGCACAGAAATAATAAACTAAACAGCTCCTAAACAGAACAAAGCGCACCTAACTATAGTCTGAGTAAAGCCTCTTCCCAAAGTCTGTCGCGTGTAAAACCCTAAAGACTCTCTCTGACACGTCTGTCCTGCTCGCTGGCTCCCTCTGTTCTGGCGCCACGGGGTCCCAAAAAAAAACCCCGTGATCCAGAACCCCGAAAAGGTAAAACACGTAAAATCACTAATTACCGAAAACACCCGTTAAAACGCCCGGTGTAAAAATAGCCGAACCCAACTTTTCCACACACGCAGCAAGTCACTAATGCGTCGTCACGCGCATCGCGAAACATCTCTACGACAAAAAACTCCTCCGGTCTGGGCATCGACGGAAACAAACTTGTCTGACATTCGCTGGAGGCAAAGTAGAAAGTATGAGTACTTCCTATTTCTTCCACAGCTCCACTGGCATCACAAGTATCGTATTTAGTGGCCTTAATTTCGAGAAACCCTCTTTGGACCACAGCTGCTTCGCTGAAAACTATGTGGAAATAAATTGATCGAGTGTAGAATTCCAGTCGATTGCTTTCGTCAGGAAATCGCTGATCACTAACAGGCCAGCCATGTATGGATACTTCTTCATACGGATAATACTGAACGTATGGCAGTCGCAAACCCCGCGTGTCGCCAGGCAAATACCTCATTTCCACCTTGATTCTGGCGTCATACCAGTTTAACTCGGGCCAGCAATGTGGGGTCCAATTTTGCCATGTTTGATCATCAGATATCAACATATAGATGTACAAGCAGTGTTCGGATTTCGGCAAAGGCAGGACGCCATTGGGCATATCACGTCGGCACAAGCTGGCTTGTGTGACGCCTACACAAGTCGTCGCAGGTACCGTTATGTTAATCTTGAGAAGAAAGAGTAGAGGAAACATTTTGATGAGGATCTCAATCCTATGCCACCCAAACTGGATGCCTCCTGCTTCATACGTGCTGTTTAGCCGTTGTAACGACGCCATTGAGCAAAACAAGCCCAGTAGAGTATCGTTTTCCTGAATAGTGAGGCCACCAACAGCGCAGTTGCTGTCCAGGGAAAACGCCGAACGAACGTAGATTTCTTCAAATAAAAATTTTACCAACGGAAAGTGATTCTTGGATGCTGTAGTGACGATAAAGTGATAAATCACTCCGTCCCAGTCTTACTGGATTGGTGCTCTATGTGTCTCGTTATCACTAGTATCACGGAGCAGAGAGGTGTCCATGATACAGCGACTTCCGGGACAAACTCGGCCCACCGTGATATCGGCCAACTGAAGTCGAACTGGCGAAACATCTCGGCTTTCCACTCGGAGCACAAGGCTTATATCGCCGATAGTTCCTCCTGCCACCGCCAGGCGGCGACATTGTGATTTGGCCTCTCCGTCGACGCAGTAACACGTGTGGGCGCCTGTATTGCGGTCTCGTCGACATGTCATGTGACCCAGCAGCCTGAAGGGCGTCAACATGCCATCTTTATGCATTGTCACCGGGGGGCCGTTGTACATCTGAACCGTCACTCTGCGAGCGGCTACTTGCCGCAGCGTAGAGACAGCCACGGTTACCCTTGGGGTAAACAAGAGTGGAGACACAATGTGCCATATGATCACCTGGACCACTTCAACCGCAAGAAAAGCCTGTGCCCCAGAGACCGTACTACCGGGAGTGTCCTTGACTTCCAATACTGTGTCCGGACTATACAGTTGATATTCAAATCGGAAAGCAATCCTCGTGGACCCTGTGGCGCGCAGTCGCACACTCAGTGTGGAGGAATTGCTATAGAATGATCGGCTGGTGGCGTTGGCACACCATCGTAGGATGTCCTCGCCGGGGTCCTCTGGCGGGTACCCAGCAGTGAGAGATGCGTCCTGACACGACCATGACGACGAGGTCCATTCCAGGATGGTGAAGTTGATGGCGAACGGCGCGGGAACCGATAGCTCCATATCGCACTCCAAGGCGTCTGGTGTCGCGCCTCGTATGGCTGTGCGCCCGCACAGTGCGGTGCGCCAGGACAGAGCAATGGTCTTCGGTCCCTTCGACGGATCCAGAAGGCTTCCTCGCCGGCACCGCTTCCACCATGACGACACCCGGCCGTACATGCCACAGAGGAGCCGCACCACAGTGAGCTGCCCCAGTCCCACTCCCTCCGCCTGTCTCAGCGGCTCGCTAACATGGTAAGAGATGTAACTGAAGCCAGCCGGCTCCGTCACATTCAGTGGATGGTTAACGCGGTTACCAGGGAATGCCACGGTATCCAGCGTGATTGAGTCCGTCAAGGTGACGTTATCACCGGGGGACACCTGGATCGGGTGTGCGCCGTCCACCAAGCCACACATCAAGGAAACCGAAAAGGACCACGTGAGAAATAGCCGGCAAATGGTCGTCCTCATGGTGGCGTTGTCGCAAACGCACACTGGCGACCTTAACGATAACGGTTTAAGACAAAGTTCGGACGAATTCATCAATGTGTCCGAGGCACTTCCAGTCAACAACAGCCGTCAGATATAGCGCTGCTTTACTTATATCTCATTGGCGTATTTGGATGTCGCAGCGAGAAAAATGCAGTTGTTTGTAAAACAATGGATGCATTATCAGCCTCATATAACATGATTCACGTTGCTTCATGCTCTCTGTTTGTGCGTTATGTTTTTTCAAGCATAATTTAATTAAAAAAGGGACATATCTATTCCATATCGGCCACTGACATAACCTTTCCACTTCCGCCTGAGTGTCTGTCTCTGATAACCACTCTGCGGTCGTCTTATTCACTAATGCACTTTGCCCGTCAACGATATTCAGGTTGCATTTTTTTAAATATATTTGTATTTCTATAATACTGTTACAGTACAAAAAAAATTCAGATCCATAATTAAAGCATAACATTACAGTACATTGCTTGGTACATCAGACCACGGTATATACCCACAAGTAAAGCACGACTTAATCATCTCTAAATATTCATTAGATAGCACATAATGGGTTCCCATTTGTTCTTAAATATGCTAAAAGACCAAAATGTCTTTTTGTTCAACCACGGATTTTTCCACCGCATATTAATATTTAATACCACATATTTATGGCACCTTGATAATTTGGAATCTGTGTGGCCCACTTACAATTATAGACGTATTTCCTCACTATTAACACTAAATGATTTAAGCATCTTTTTGACACATATGGTGCTACAGAACAATTCTTGCCAGGCTCCCCCACATCGAATTAATTTCCGTACCAAACATATTTTTAAGGCCTCTGACATTGCTTCAATATGTGGGAGATTGATTCCTCCCAAGCCGAAATGTTTGATATCTTACCATTCCATATAACATCTCGAATTGCACGTTAATTATATCTAAATAACGTTTTCCAGGCATAGGCAAAACTGACATGGTATGGATAAGTTCGGGCAGTGCAACTGTCATGACAACAGTGACCCTTCCCCGAAGAGATAACTTGCACTTACCATATGAATTGAGTATTTGTGCTAATTCTGGTAATCTCCATCAATAATTCAAATCAATCACGCTGCTCTGGTCTACACTGAATTTAATTCCTAGAAGTTGGAATTAAGTGCCTTACCCAAGTCAAGGGTAGGTCCGTACATATGCTGCCTGTGTTCGGGTTAACCTAACCTTATGACATATACGTTTTTTCACCGTTGATCTTTAACGCTGAACAATGAACAAATCGTCTTAGTGCCTTTAACACATTTCTGAGGGATAATTCGCATCCGTCCAATAGAATAAAAGTACCATCAGCATATTGCCCAATTTTATATTGTTTCCCTTCAATCACATGCAGTACCTTTGATTGTGTTATCTGTTTAATTGCCATGGCCAGGGGCTCAATGCATAATATAAATAAATATTATGACAGTAGATCCCTTGTCTGCATCCTCTATGGAGGGGCAAGAATTGCGAGAAGAAATTATTATTTATAACGCAACTTAGATTTAATCCTCATATAAAATATTGAACCATTTTCGAAAAGAACACCAAAAAGCACACCGTTTTAACACTTGCAATAAGCAATTCCAGCTCAGATATCCATGATAAACATCAGGCCCGTTCTGCCCTTTTCAATTAGAGTGCATAACATGATAGACCAATCTTGTGTTTTTCCAATATATCTATCTTTTAAAAAGCCTTTCTGGTCCGAGCTTATGACATTGGGTAATACGTTTTGCATTCGCTGTGCTAAAGCAATGATAAAGCCTTATAGTTGGCATTTAGTAATGAAATTGGACGCCGGTTTTTCATAAGCTCCCTTGGCTTATCGCCCTTCGGCAAACATATTATTGCATCCTGTTTATGTGTAACAGAGAGGAAACCTTCTTCTTTTGATAACGTCAGCTACCTCAGTCATTGTAATATTTAGTGGCGGATCCAGCGGGAGGCTACTGCGGTTATAGATGATGAAGCTCCATTGACCACAAACATTAACCATTAAACAGACTAAAAGAAGGAACGTGCACACAACATTGCCTAGCAATGGTTGCCATTGAATGCAATTTAGACAATGGAGACAGTAGAGGTCACAACAGACACGAGCTCCTTCTTTTAGCTTTTCTTTTTGGCGGACATTTGTGGTCAATGGAGCTTCATCATGTTCAAGATTTCTATGGATATTATGGGAAGAATAGATTGCCACAGAAACGAAAGTATGAAAGGACTTTCATAAGTATGAAAGGAATTGTTTGGGTATCTGGGTCCTGCAGCCTGTCTGTAAATGTTTTAGCGCTCACCCAAATTTTAGCGAAGAGATCGGCCAAACCGAGTGTGAATGGCATTAATGATTTTGACTTTATGCCATGGCATTGGTTTCGGTTATATTGTGCCATGCTAGGGGTATGCGACAGGAAGGCGTCTCCGCCTCGTACATAACCCGAGGTAGTTACTATATATATAGTCGGCGCGTTTAATATCTGCCGTCTCTCTTTTGTAAATAATTTTTCTGTGCATGTTCGCAGGCACGATATATGTATTTATGTACTCCATTACACGAGACCCTGGTGATTTCAACTGACTTGAAAGTGTATCTTGTTTAATAACAGTGCAAGATGATATATATAATATAGTGTCCAGCATAAAGTATAGCAGACGTAGTTTTGTCGACAACGCGTTTTTATGACTTCGTAAGGTGAAGGTTATATTACTGGGTTTTCATTGGTCAAAAGAACAAAGCCCATGGAAGAGTCTTATATCAGGAACAAGCAAAGGGGATAGAGCATCATTTGTCCATACAAATTCCATATCAGTCTTACTAACAGTCATTTTAACTTGCAACAGCCAAGTTTTGCTGAAAGTCAGAAAGATAGTAAGCAATCACTGTGGCTCGGAGACTCTATGCGTATACGACAAATACAATAAATGCATGTAATTCGAGTTATTTGCATAACCTAACCCCCCTCTCAACCCCCCTATCGCCGGCCATAGCGAAACTTATCTTCTTCGTGATAATAATAATCTTGGCATAATGTGAACTCTTTTGGCAAGACGACTGTGAGTACTTCCAATTCTGTTGGAGCTTTGGTTGAAGCTGACAAATATAAATTGATTTTAGGCTTATCAATGAAATATTTTGCGTCAAATTAGAAAATGAGGCGGCAAATATTTTCCATATCGACTAGGCCCTATGTTAACGGTAATACCCCTCCCCCTCCTATGTATCCGCCTCTATCTTTTGTCTGTATTAATGTCACTTATGCAAATATATCTGTCTTGGTCAAACACGTGACATATATTTAGTCTGATACTCAGCATACATCGATCGCACCTGTGGCGTCCACACTCATACTTACTACGTCAACCACGCTGTACTTCTTCGGGTCTCTGAAATGTTGCTTCTTGGACTTATTGGTGCGGAAACTTTATTCTGCAAAGCCTTGCAACTTTGCAAGCTCCCCGCACGGTGGCGCTACGCAAGCTCGCTTTTACCGCTGCTGTCGGCCGGGGGTAAATTTCGGACGCTGGATCCCCTCCGGGCTGGCCAACATCAGCAAGCTGCCACTCGCTAGTTGGAGTTACCTACCGGAAACAGACACCGTAAGCGCCGCTTACGGTCTCTGTTTCCGGTTACTAAGCGGTTGCGAAGCTTATAAGCAATTGGAAGGTCGGCAGATTTTGTGGGAGCCCACCTTCCGCTTGAAAAGGATTGTCATGACAATGTTTATCCTGCAACGGATGATGTCCTGTATGAGGGCATGATGATGTATGATATTAATTGTCGTGGCATTCGCTAGGTAGCGCTGGCTTCGAAATGTCAGCGAACTGCATCAGAAGACGAACTGGACGGACGCGGGGCATTTGCAAACCGCAACAAGCTCAACAGCAAAATGATAATATACATGCGCCCCCCACCTCCCCCCAACTCCTATCATACAGTAATCTTCGGCATATTTAGATATTCCCAATGATAATGCAACGATGCTTTGCAGATTGCCTCTTTTGACATTGAAGTATAGATAGGGGGCATGTGCAACAGGGGGCCATAGCCTGGGACTTGGATCTCTGGCCCCGCCCCCCCCCCCCTCCAGTCCACCACGCCTTCCCACCCCTGTCCATCCGCCCTTATCAGCGCGCACTGATTGATGAGTGTCTGACTACGTATATAGCACTTGTCCATTAGAACTATATATATATTTTACGTTGATTTCAAAGAAGAAGTAAAGCCTTCACATACTGCAATAAAACAGGTTATGAAAAATTACATCGTCAGATGGCGTAAGTGCCCCACAGACAAGCCCGCTTCTCTAGGAGCACAACGGTGTCCATGCTAAATTCTTTAGACGCCAGTCGAAAATCGACTGTAGCTTTTATCATAATGTGTGCACGTACAATCATAGTGTTTATGTATTCTATATACCTTGTTCTATCTTCTGACATCAAGAAAGTGTGTCAACACTAGGTTGTTTCGGTTATATTTTTTCCCGACACGGTGGCACTGATTAGAAAAGTTCTGTGACCTTCTTACCCTCCGCGTAGAGGGCGTTTCTCACATCACCTCCTTCCCTCGTAACTGTCCCTAAGCGGCTGATCTCGGTAGGGGTCTGGAAGGGTTAAATGACGAGATGCGACACAGGTATATTTGAAAAATCGACATTCGGCACTGGCCCCCAAATTCCGACATCTGAAAATGCGACATCGACACAGATAGTTAGAAAAAAAACGACACCGAAAGTCGTAAAAATCGATATTCGATACTGAGAGTTTTGAACACTAATACTGGACCCCACCTTCCAGACCCCTCTCTGAGGTCCTTGGGTCACGCTTGTCAAAGGTTATTGAGGTAAAATTGTTCCCCTTTTTTGTTTGAAAAGTTTAAAGTTTTACACATAGGGACATCGAAGTGATCGGTAGGGGTGGAAGGCCGTGGTAGGTAGGGGGCGTCGGACGTGGAGGCGGTGTGGTTGGTAGGGGCAGAGACGGTGTGGCTTGTAGAGGGAGGGGAGTGGGGTTTGTAGGGGGGGGGGCTGGTAGAGGGGGGTGGTGCAGCTGTTAGGAGGGGCGGTGTGGTTTGTACGGGGGGGCGTGGCTGGTAGGTGGGGGGGGGTGTGGCTGATACGGGGGCAGGCGGTGTGGCTTGTAGCGGGGAGGGGCGGTGTGGTTTGTAGGCGGGCAGTGTAGCTGTTAGGGGGGGGGGGGGCTGTGTGGCTGGTAGGGGAGAGCGGTGTGGTTTGCAGGGGGTAGGGGCGGTGTGGTTGGTAGGGGTGGGGGGGGGGGTTCATAGGGAAGGCGGTGTGGCTATTAGGGGGGCGGTGTGGCTTGTAGGGGGGAGGAGCGGTGTGGATTGTAGGCGGGCGGTGTAGCTGTTAGGCGGGGTCGGTGTGACTGATACGGGGGGAGCGGCGTGGTTAATAGGGAGGCGTCGGAGGTTGGGGCAGTGTGGTTGGTAGGGGCAGAGACGGTGTGGCTGGTAGGGGGTGGCGGTGTGGCTGATACGGGGGGAGCGGCGTAGTTAATGGGGAGGCGTCGGAGGTGGGGGCAGTGTGGTTGGTAGGGGCAGAGACGGTGTGGCTGGTAGGGGGTGGTGGTGTGGCTGATACGGGGGGAGCGGTGTAGCTTTTGGGGGAGGCGGTATGGCAGGTAGGGATGGGTGGGTCATAGTAGAGGCAGTGTGGCTATTAGGGGGGGGGGGCGGTGTGGCTTGTAGGGCGGAGGGGCGGTGTGGTTGATCGCAAGGGAGGGCAGCGTGGTTGGTAGGGAGGCGTCAGAGGTGATGGCAGTGTGGTTGGTAGGGGCAGAGACGGTGTGGCTGGTAGGGGGGCGGTATCCCTGGTAGTGTGTGGGGGGGGGGGGTCATAGTAGGGGCGGTGTGGCGGGCGGGCGGTATGGTTCAGATGGGAGGCGGAGTGGCTATTATGGAGGCGGTGTGGCTGATAGGAGGGGGGGGCGGTGTGGTTCATGGAGGGGAGGAGCCATGCGGCTGACACGGGGGGGGGGTGTGGCTTGTAGGGGGGAGGGGCGGTGTGGTTCATAGGGGGGAGGAGCGATGTGGCTGGTAAGTGGGGGCGGTGTGGCTGGTAGGGGGGGGCGGTGTGGCTGGTAGGGGTGGGGGCGTTGTGGTGCTAAGGGAAGGCGGTGTGGCTGATACGGAAGGGCAGTGTCGTTTGAAGGGGGAGGGTCGGTGTGGCTGTACATCGTACATCGTACAGATCCCTACACCGTCTTTCACCCGCTTGGATCCGAACTGCAACCCATGGCATCAATACCCAAACCATCGCTGGAATTTTACCCCATAGACTTATCATTGGCCCGACTTGGAACAATTCTTGATTTGCTAGGGCGACTATTAAGCCATCGACGGTATATGCCTTGCTTCGGTAGAATCTTCATAGCCTCATGTGATACGCTACTTGGTCAGGTAAGGCTAACCCTAGCTCTAACCCTAACTCACTGCCGCAGATTGCACTTTCCATATTGCTCTATGTTGAACGTTTTGCACGATACTGCAACTCCAGTCGTGGTTCGAGCCATGACGTCACTATGACGTCACGTGGTGCTTCTTCTGCTTATCAATTTAATGCTGAATTAGGTGTGACGCATTTTGAAGCCAAGAGCTAGTCCCCGGAGTCAATCTTATTGGTTCTATGAATTTTATACTTTATTCAATATGACGTTGACATCACAAGACGTCACTGGCTCTTACCCAAATGACCAAATTGGCTTCTGAGCGTTCATTTTAACTGGTTATGAAGTTATAATGGTGGTAGGTAGCGCCTCAGCAGGTGAAAATTTGAAACGTGGTCGTCATTTTTGACGCACACGTTTCGGGACCGCCAAACAAGTTACACACGGCAGCAGTTGTCCCTTGATATATGGTATAACGAAAGTCGCTATGATGTATCATAGCCAAGTAATGACCTTTGCCAAACTATGACGTCACCACATCATGGTGTCGTAAAGGCATGACGCACAACAATGTCCAAATAACAAAACGCAAACGTTTTCCCCTGAATCCAAAACGTTGACCGGTCTGATATAAATCCAGCTTCGGCATCGCAATAGTTAGCGTGCGTACCTTGTAATGTCGCGACCTGGGTTCAATCCGCACACAGGCGCCAATGGTGACCAACCGGAGGCGACCCTCTCGGGAAATAGTCAGTGACCCAGGGTGTTTCGCCGATCGCTACCGTTAGATATTCGTTCAAATATGGTTTACTGTTAACGTTAAAATGCAAACGTTAATTTAGCGTGAAATCAATGAGCATAATAACGTCAACATATAACGTTAATTAAACGTAGCTGCTAACGTTCATCTAACGTTAAGTAAACGTGGGCATGCTATCTGGGGTAGATACATAATATGAACAACATGTCGACACAACGATGGAAGATATTTAAATGAAGCAGAATCATTTATTGGCCCATTATAAAACAACATATAACATACACGAAGAGAGCTGTTCGGAAGAGTCACATTAAATCCAATGGAATGGCTAACCTTACAAATTGTGTTTGCAATGTTCATTTAGTCTAGGTAATATAAGCCGGTGATAAGCGTAGTTATGATCAATATATGCACAAAGTAACTTGTCCAGTTGATTTTCGCATACATCTTATGTCATGCATCTCAACAGACATGTAAACTATTACCACAGAGCTATTGTCAGACACGGCAAGTGACACTCATTTGTATGTGAAATGTCCAACTACCGTTGAAGGACATACAAGAAAAGCATTTTGACCCAAACAATTTATTTAGAATTTAGCTTTTTCACACTCTCTCGAAATGTTGTCAATTTTCGTCGATGAACCTCCGACGTATCCCCGCGCATAAAGAAGAATAATCGTTTATTCAGACCAGAACACAGTAAGAATACAAACAATGTGCTAGATATGCATGGTGAAGTGGTGACTGGTCCAGGAGACCTCCATTATGACCTGTGGTCGCTAGCATGGAGTCCACCTTGGCAAAAAAAAAAAAAGAAAAAAGCGAGACAATCAACAAGAATAAATGTATCTAACTTGATGTCGTTGAAAACAATTAAAGAAACAGGCAAAATAAAAAAAAAAAAAAATAAAAAAGCGAGAAACATCATCGTTATCAATACATTAAAATTATTAAGTATATGCACGATCATCAACGTTTTGGGGCCTAAGGAACATGAGATACCGAAAGAACCAATATACATGTATGTATGGCAAAATAATTAGTAATTGAGTTGACACACATAACAATTTACTATTAAGCAGTCAATTCTATACGAGTCTATAAATCTCTGTTTGATATGTCGGGTATATCCGGCTTGGCTATGAGTAAAAATCTTCGTGATTATGTCTTGAGGTAATTCGTTTATTAAATGCGTAAGATAATATCTAATGCAACTTTCTGCAAACTTGTGTTTTGTTCTAGGGATAATAGTATTGTATTTTTGTCTAGTGTTGTAGTTATGTCTGTCAAGTATTCGAGGTAAGTCGAATGTATTCAGAAAGTATGCGGGGAGATCATTATGCTTTAACCTGTAATAAAACTTTAGCGCCTGAAGTTTATGAATGTCGTCGATTTTAAGGACATTCAGATGTTTAAATAAGCGATCGGTGTGGGCCATGTAATTACTCCTTGTAATGATACGTACAGCTTTCTTCTGGATGTTTTTCAGTCGATTACTTTGGTACCCCCAGGCTAGTATACAATAGTGAAAATGCGATAGTATGAGTGAGTTGTATATAGTCAGGAGAATGTTCTGAGGAAGGACGTATTTTAGTTGCTGCATGATTCCAACCACTTTAGATATCTTGAAAGCAATTTTATCGCTATGACTGGACCATTTCAGATTTTTCTGTATGGTCAGTCCAAGGAAATCAAATTGATCAACACATTCTAGCTTGGTATGGTCAATATAGAGTTCTGGCATTATTACTCGTTTTTGCGGCATATAGAAAATCATAAACTTGGTTTTTGTGATGTTAAGAGATAGTTGGTTTAGTTTAAGCCAATTATTTACTAAAGACAGTTCATTGTTCAGTATATCAGCACTACGTTGTATGTTAGTCTTGGAGGCGCAAGCGCTAAGTGTGCTGGAAAGAGTTGTATCATCAGCATATATAATTGCACTAAATATCGCACTCGCCCTAGATATGTCGTTTATATAGATTATAAAAAGTAATGGGCCAAGTATGGATCCCTGTGGAACCCCTTCTTCGTGACGCAGTCACCCGTCAGTGATATGTGGGAAGAATCCCGCCACTGGCCTACTATCGCGGCGCCAGGACTCCGGTGTGGAGACGTCTCTGGATCAGCGTCCCGCGCCACCGACCCATCAGGATCAGAGGATGCACCTTGCTCCCCAGGACGTCTCGTCGACGTATCGTCCGTTGTGGATCGGTCCATTGTCGCAGTCGGCCTATCGTCTTGATCCGCGTTCAGTGTATCTCTTGAAGGGGGCTTCAATGCACCTATGTGGGAACTGGGCTGATCGCCCGGCTGCACATAGCCATCATGGTCTGACGTTGGGGGGTCTCCCAGTGGACAATCTACTCCGCCGGGGCTGCCTTCATCGACAACAAAACGCCTCGAGAAATACTCGCTCCAGCCGAAGAGGACGGCCTTGTGGCAGCGGAAGTCTTGCCCGTCAACGGTAAGCGTGACGTCACTCATGTCGGGACGCGAATCTCCAAGGTTGGCGTAAGCGTCCCGCCAGATGTCGCCATACAGCGTGAACGGGTTAGTGGCTACGTCACTGAAGGAAAAAAACAACAATACCCGCTAGTCAACAAGTTATTTGTCGCTTTGCAAAGCTTTACTTAGTCTGCACTACGATGGTCTAATATAACTAACATCAAGGATTTTCTAATGTCGCATTGTGAGAGACCATCGTAGACCCAGCGGACTCCGGATGTATAGGTGGATACAGGTTCTTTGTCACTCTACTGCACATATGAGCTGACCCGGCCCGAGAGAACTCAATGATAACGGATAGACAAGAGGACGCTGTTGCTAACATATGGCGGTCGACATGGGGAGTGTTATTGCAAGGGTCACAAGCCAAACAGTTTGCCTAATTTAGGAGAAAGTGTCTGTGCATCATCCTTGAATCTGCCACTGTTAATAATACTACACATAACTGAAGAAAGTCTCAAGTATATTGAGATCCTGAATCAATGTTTCAAAGTAAGAAGCCACAATACTTACCGTTTACTTCCATCTGTTACAGGTCCCGTTCTTTTAACATACATCCCGGGAAAAGTTTGCTGCAGCTGCTGAAAACTCTCTTTGTGTGACTCTCCAGCTGCCAGGGCATCTAGAATAATGTCCCAACATTCGCTGTCCTTTGACATGATCTCGACGTCCAGAGCGTTCCGGATCATTCCGACACTGACCAGACCAACTCACAGAGATTTCAGGACGTCACGTAAATAATCCAGACGATCTTCGTTGTGGTGAAGCCAGGCAAAAGCTGCGCTGAAGACGACGTCTTCGTTCTTAGCATTCAACCGATCCATGCCAAGCAGCCTCAGCATATCTTCTGGATTCAACTCAAGCAGTTCTTCTACTTCGACCAAATTATCAAAATTTCTGGTCATCCCTGTCAAAGCCATATCTCGTAGATGCGGCATCCCACAACTGTGAGCCAGATTTAGATGACGAAACATCCGCGTGACAGGAACATGGCCAGAGTACTGAACCTTAATGTAGTCTGTTATCATATCTACTGTTTTATCCATCTGGAGGTAAAAGGCCGACGGCAGAACGAGCACAACCGATTCTAGTGTCAGGTTTAATGCTCCGCGGTACATCCACGTATGAAGCACCACAGATGCCTCTGATGACAGCAGGCTTGTCTCGGCCAAGGTCACTTGACTTGAGTGATTCTCAGTGAAGTCACTGCTGAACATGGAACGGAAGAAGCCGCTCCAAGCCGCCAGCAGAGACTTGTGACAAGGGAAGGCCACATCGCCCACAGTCACCGTGACGTCAACCAGCGCGCCTGCGTCATGGAGTTTCTTGTTGGCTGTCGTCACCGCCTTGTTGTGTTCATGATAGAGAGCAGCGGAATCCATCTTGTTCACAGACATCTAGCAAAGACAAACATGTTAAGGTAGTATGCTAATTTTCAAAACTTACGATAATTCTTTTTTAACGTTTCACCAGATAATTCTTTTTATATGCTCATTACAACGCAATCATAAAAAAGGTATCTTCATGCTACTTTTTGTAAAAAGTGAGGTAGAAGCCCCGCATCCCCTATTACACTTTAACATGGCGGCCTATGGGATTTTTCGGGTACTTTCACCTTTTTATGATTATAAAAAAACAAGACGGTCAAACATCCTGATTTTTGCGCAAAGAAGTTATGTTATGTGCTTACAAGAATTGATGGAGTGAGCTTGAACCATCGCAACCGAACCCCCTATAAAAACTCTATATGGAAACACATTTTCACTTTTTTGTACGAGAAAAAAGAGAGACAAATGTCCTGATATTTTATTTGTATATTTTTTGCTGTTACCTTCGCAAGGTCGAGAAACGGCCACACAAAAACAGTACTCGCTAGGCGGCGCCACGATAATCCCGCGTACCACTTAATTATGACACATCACAAGACAGTGACTGGACCGGAGGTGGGTGGGGTCCGGAGGGTCCGGATTACCCCCTTCCCACGGAGATAGGATACCTCATTCCAATGCAAAATTATACGTCATCTTAGGTGTAAATTTCTTATGCATGACATCCACCCCCATATTTTTTCATAATGGTCGATCCGCCCTTGAATCGACCATATATTTGAACTGTGCCAACGTATGTATAAATATTTATTCCATGGCATTTAGAACGCATGGCAACATGGCTGTGTGTGCATTGTAGACTCGCGCCAGTTATTTTTTTCACAACATATGCTAGGTAAGATAAAAGACATAGTCTTTACAACCTTATCAAAATATATGGTTGCAATCACTACCTGGCGTTTGGATAAGAAAAGAATTGGATCAAATGCGAACTAGTTTTCCCAAACGGAACTCACAGCAGGACGCCATCGCCAATTCACCCAGCCATACTCTAATAATGTAGTCATGGCAACGAACGATTCAAAAGAAGGACGATTGCAGCATAGCTGCTGATATCTAGCTTGTATCCCACTCACTACCCACCATAGTCTGCAGGCGAACTGATCGCTAAAGGTTTAGAGCAATTCTGAGAGACATTTAATCGAATTTGAAGACAAACAGTGTCGCCATCTGGTGAACAGGGTCGCGTAGAGATTACAATACAGCAACTATGACTTTGCAGTTGAACGAACGTTAATTTTAGATCATACTCTCTTCCCTTATATTCCATTACATGCCTGCCGTGCATGATATAGGTTTTTGGTTACTTCTCTGTATCAGCTGCATGTTTAAATCCTAATTTGTATGCTTTGGGGCAAGTTCGCACAATTTATGGACATTTTTTGGCAGATATGTACAGTGACCATCACAACTATGCCAACAAAACAACCACTAATCTGGCAAATGTATGACTCAAATAACCGGGAAATTTTTTCATACCACATTTGAAGAGCATCAAACACAGTTTGTATGGCATTACCATGCTGTTTTCGCAGGCGCAGCTTGCCATGACATTTATCTATCGAATATATTTTTAGTAGTTTCCCTATATCAGCTCTCGCCACACACCTCACACATGCCAATCAAATATTGCAAGGCAAGTAAAATAAGAATTAAAAATCAGCACAACACAGTTGACTAAAAAAAACAAAAAAAACTTTAAATCAATGGAATGCATTGTAATTAACTATGGTGAAGGAGGTTTCCGGTGTCATGGCGGAGTAGAGAGACGGGGCTTTTCACTCGTGCAGCCAAACACCATATTAACAATAACATGTAGCTGATGTCGGCAAACTAAACATACAGACGGATAGCTAATAGCTCATAGATCAATTTGGATACATCTTTGTCGGATTATACTTGTTCAACACCGAGGATGGAAGCCGATTTAAATGACAACCCTGAACAAGCCAGTTGTCCGCCATTACCATCGCCGGATGTTATTCAAGGTGAGATGTGGAAACTCCTCCATAAGCTGGACCAAAAGTTAGACTCTATGAGCAATGAATATTCTATACTACAGAATGAAATCTACGATAAAGATGGACTGATCGAAAGAGTCTTCGCTTTAGACGATCTGCCGAAAAAAGTCTCAGACTTGCAAACTGAAAGGAGCGAAATGCGTAACGAGCTCAATCTACTAAAAGCAGTGGTTATAAAACAAGAGAACTGCATAGTCACTTTGCAGGAGAAAGTTTTGGATCTGACAGATCGCTCGATGAAAAACAATATATTACTACATGGGCACGAAGAAAGGACCGATGAGAACCCTATTTCAATTGTGAGGGCCACCCTAGCAAAACTACAATTAAGCAATGTGGACAGTATTGGCATTGAAAGGGCACACCGTCTTGGAGCAAGGCGCGCAGGGGGCACAAGGCCTATCGTGGCAAAACTCAGCCGCTACCCTGACGTGGCCGAGGCCCTTCGCTGTGCCAGAGAGGCAAGGTTACCCAATCAAAGGCCTTCTCTGACACCACAAACGCCACGAGAACTGCTAGAGAAACACCGAAAGCTCACAGCAGAGTCCAATTTGGCCAAGCAAAAAGACGCTTCGGTGAAATCCAAACTCGTCGGTGGGGCACTGTATATTAACAACGAGCGGTACAAAGACCCCCTCCCTACCCCAAGACCGAGTGAAATTCTGTCCATTACACCAGCGGAGCAACAAGCAATCGAGGCCATACCCTTGTTGAACGGCGCCCCCGCCAGAGACGGCATGATCAAGGCCAGAGCAACCATCGCGACGACCACATCGCTCAACGACGCGCGTATGGCATACAAAAAGATGTTTCTTGCGCCGGACAACATGACGTCATCCCATATAGCCGCGACCGTGCGCTTGTCATCGGCAGCAAAGGACTACACACAAGACAACGGAGCATATGGTGCCAGCGCTAGGGTCCTGAAACTGATGCAGGCAAACTACCCAAGCATAACCAATGTGACTGTGTTCATCGTCGTAAACAACAGCACGGCGAATGCAGGACGAGTGATAGACGAGGCCACCGAAAGAGCACTGGCCGTGTGGGCCAAGAAAGAGACTGTGCAGTGAGCTTGAGAAATCGAGTACACCTCGCGAATTAAGTTCTTGTTATACATTTCAATTTAAGGCAGAGCTAACACTTGCGCCCGTCGACATGTTATTTTATGGGCTGCAACGGGTGAAGCTACACTGACGAAGTAGCCTCTCTTTCTTCGTCACACGCTTTTTGACACCTTTCCTCCTCTTTTTTTTTCTCTTTTCCTTTTGCTCTCTTCTTCTCTTGTCATCCTTTTCTTATCTTATAGCTAAGTTTAAATTCTTTTCTGTTTGTTTCCTTTGTTCCTAAATTAAACTCTTTTTTTTCCTTCTCCCTTTATACACTTGTCAATGCAGGTTATTTGTATATTCATCTTCTTCTCTATGGAGACTAGCTTAAATACAACAGTGAAAATGCATGCACGCAAACTTTTCAATATTCAATGTACATTAGGCAATTTGGAAACTTTATATATTTATAATTAATGACTGATACATTTGAAATATATAGTATGAATGTACGGGGCTTAGCCACAAGACAAAAACGTATCGATGTTTTTGAATGGCTACGTGACAAAAAGCTTCTATATACTGCTTACAAGATGTTCATATTAGTGAGAATCTGAAAGAGACGTACAAGAATGACTGGGGAAATGAATGTATATTTAGCTGCAATTCGACGGAAAGCAGAGGGTGCGCTATAATGTTTTCTAAGAATGCTCAATATGAGATATTTGACTCTGTTATTGATCCTGAAGGTAATTATATAATCCTAGATGTCACAATAGGTAAGCTAAGGGTTACTCGTGTCACGTTATATGGTCCAAATAATGACCGACCCGATTTTTATGATAGATTTCAAGGACAAGTTAATAATTTCGACAATGCTTCGATCATAATCTGTGGCGATTGGAATCTTGTTCAAGATTATAAACTTGATACGATTAATCATAAGCGAAATAACAATTGTAAAGCTAGGCAAAAGGTGCTAGACTTGATAGAGGCTTTTGAACTATCTGATATCTGGCGGCTATCACATCCCAAAAAAAAGCACTTTACTTGGATTAACCCCAAGAAAACCTCCCAGAGATCGAGATTAGATTATTTCCTTGTAACGCAAGATATTTCCGCTTTAACGATAAAATGTGACATCATCCCCGGGTATAGAACTGATCATTCATGTGTAATACTTAGGCTAAAGGGATCAGAATTTAGAAGGGGGAAAGGGTTTTGGAAGCTAAACACATCACTTTTAGGAGATGTAGAATATGTTAATATCGTTAAAACTTGTATAACAGATGCCATTAAACAATACGCTCAGCCCCAGCACGACATTCTATCACCAGATGTCCCATTCTTTATTAATGATCAGATATTCTTGGAAACACTCAAGATGGAAATTAGAGGAAAGAGCATATCATATGCTTCGTTCAAGAAACGAGAAGATAATAAGAAAGAGAGTAGACTTGAAAACGAAATTAAGGATCTAGAGAGAGGCGATAATGATTGTGGTAATCTGCTACAAATCAAACACAATGAGTTAGAAACACTTAGACTCAGCAAATACAAATTTAGAATGCTGAGGGAAAGAGCACATATATATGAAGAAGGTGAAAAACCTACGCAATTCTTCTTAAATTTAGAAAAACGTAATTACACCAAAAAGGTCATTAATAAGCTAAATATAAATGGAAAAACTATTGCCGATGAAGAAACAATTCTTCAGGAACAAATGAAGTTATATAAACAACTATATTCTTCGCGCAAGACGGATGCAAATATCGTAGAACAATTTCTATGCTCTGAAAATATCAAACCCATAAACGAATCTCAAAAACAACAGCTAGATTCTGATATAAATGATAGCGATATTAAGGACGTTTTATCAAAGATGAAACGAAATAAAACTCCAGGTTCAGATGGTTTTCCACCAGAATTTTACATTTTTTTCTGGAGAGACCTGGGACATTTCTTAGTAAGAAGTATACACTACGCTGTAAAAAATAAACAGTTATCAACTATTCAACAACAGGGTATTATAACTTGTATTCCAAAGGGAGACAAGGCCAGAGAGCACCTGGCAAACTGGAGACCGATAACATTACTTAACACAGATTATAAAATAATTTCGGGAGTGATAGCCAAGAGATTAAAGGAGGTGTTACCATCTGTGATTAGTGATTGTCAAAAGGGATTTCTTAAGGGCAGATACATAGGCGAAAATACCAGATTAATTTACGATGTTATGTTTGAATTATCCAGGAAAAACATGACTGGTATGCTCTTATTAATTGACTTTGAAAAGGCCTTCGACTCGATAGAGTGGCGCTACCTAAGAAAAGTCTTGCAAGTCCATAACTTTGGTGATAATTTTTTGTCTTATGTCGATCTATGTATGAAAGATTCTCGCAGCTGTGTTATAAATAACGGATTTTTCTCTCAGTTTTTTACCATAACTAGAGGTTGTAGACAAGGGGACCCCTTATCATCTTACTTGTTTCTTTTAGCGATTGAACCACTTTCGCGTGCTGTACAAAACTGTTCATCGTGTAAAGGTATCAGCATAAGAAATATTCTATACAAGATTGGCCATTACGCTGACGACACGTTTCTGCTACTGGACGGCACGAAAGACAGTTTAAGATCAGCACTTACGCTCTTTAATAACTTTGAAAGATGCTCAGGATTAAGACTGAATCTATCTAAAACCAAAGCTGTTTGGCTGGGAAAGAAGCCAAAGTTCAAAGTATGTATAGATGAATCTCTAGAGTGGGTATCAGAATTCAAATTGTTAGGAATCTCTTTCTCTGCCCATATGGATGACATGTATGCTAAGAATTATGATAGTAAACTGGAAGAAATAACACGACTTTGTAATATCTACGCTAAAAGAAAACTATCATTACACGGGAAAGTTACAATTGTGAAATCACTTTTTATCCCGAAATTGGTACATATATTATCGGTGCTTCCATCCCCTTCGAGTGCAGTGATAACGAAATTAGAAAACATCTTCAAAACATTTATTTGGGGCAAAAAATGTAAAATTTCTTTGAATAGATTGGCTCAGGACATTGAATTTGGAGGTGTAAAGTTAACAAACTTGTTGATATTTATTGATGCTTTAAAAATATGCTGGATAAAGCGATTAATCGAAGGTGATAGGAAATGGCAACAACTGTTCTGCAGTGTGGTCTGCACGGAAAAAAACTTATGTTGGGAATTAGACGAAATTTCCCTTAAACACATGGGAGACAAGACCCAAAACCCATTTTGGAAAGAAGTGTTTTACGCCTGGTATAAACATAAACTTGTATTATCAAAGCAAACCGTACCTGAATACCCACTATGGAATTCTAGTTTTATCACATCTTCTAATATTGTTTCGCGTAAACAGGTATTTATCGAACATGGTGTCATGTATGTTAACGACTTATTAGATGACAATGGCTCATTCTTAACTTGGTCACAATTTCAAAAGAACTTTAATATGTCTATGAACTTTCTAGATTACGAAACACTGATTAGAAGCGTACCACTGCAAGCAGGTTCAATGTTTAAAAGTAATAATCAAGGTTGTGAATGTCTAAAGTCAATTATGATAGTTCCCAAAGTATGTTCTTTTGCTTACCAACACCGTGTACGGACTATTCCATTCACGTGCAATAATGAACAGAGGTGGTAACAAGATCTTAACATGGCAAATATCAACTGGAAGCAGATGTATAAACTGCCATATCTATGTTTAATAGAAAGTAAATTGAGGAGTTTCCAATATTTAATACTGACTAGAACACTGATAACGAAACTATGGCTTAAGAAATGTAATATATTAGACACTGATTCTTGTACCTTTTGCGCGGATAAACCTGAGACAATCTTACATCTCTTCTGGGAGTGTCCGGTTGTAAATGCTGTATGGACTGAGCTTAGTATTGTGTTTGACTCGCTTTGTAATTTCAATGTTGATTTAACAGGACCAAACGTCATACTTGGAAATTTAGCACCCTTTGATAACAAGCTACTGAGTAATCATATTATTTTGATTGTAAAGAGATATATATACATTTGTAAATGCAGTAACACCAATATTTCCTGTCAAGGTGCTCTTTCATTTATAAGATATCATTATAACATCGAAGAACATGTAACGAAATCTTCAAAAGGTATTTTAACATCGCGATATAAACGTATAAAAACGAAGTGGGAGCCCGTAAAATGTTTGCTGATTTCTGTATAAGCTTGTTTGCTATGTATACCACTTATTATGACTTGCATGTACTTGGATTATCCACATTGATATTGAAATAAATATATATTTAACAAAAAAAAAAAAAAAAAAAAAAAAAAAAAAACTATGGTGAATGAACAGACGCACAAGGAGGATTTCACATCAAAACAAAGAAACAATTCCTGATTCTTTAATGCTAGCTTTAGTTAAATGCAGGCAGAGGGACAAACTTGTTCTGAATTTAACAAATACATTTTTATTTGTGATGAAAATATATCTCATATATATAAACCAGCTAACACTGGATGTTAATCCAATGTTACTGGATTCCTTATATGCTAGTTGTTATGAATATTTGTGTGTGTTATTTTCTAGCTGTATTTATTGTATGTCACATATATAGAGTTTTGAAGAACGGACTGACAACAGTGGAAATTTAATCAGAACAAAAGTAAGACAAAAATAATAAAAGCTTAACATAGACACATCAGATATACCATTTATTAGTTTTTATCAACATAAGTTTTTGGCAACTTTTTTTGGTATACCAGGTATTTTTTATAAACTAAGGCTTAGTCCCAGCTTTCCCATATAGAAAAAGTGTACATCTATATTGTACAAGCATGTCAAAGGATCCATTTAAGTGCGATATGACTGAAGCAAACTGTACACATGTATGTTACTTGGATAGTAAGCTAGCCATACAATTTGAAATGCTACACAGTTTGATCCCAAGCAAGTACTGTATACTTAATGAATTTAATCACCAATACACATTTGTTGTTGGTATGTATATTTTAAGTGAGTAACTACTTGTTCAAGATATATCAGTCACCTTCCCAAAACACAAATATCAAATTGAGCATTACTGTAATGCAATTTATTTATTTTGTGAAACAGATATTGAACAGATATAGAAACATTAATAAATCTATGCTGAGTAAATTTTTTCATGATGTACAATTTAATTTTGCGTAATTAAAGTCCTTCAATATATACCTATGTAAGATTACAGGTATACTTTGGAAATGGCAGTACTGGTCTATTTTGTAGTTCTTGAAATACCTAAGAATGTAAAAGGGGTCAAGCATTTTAGGAAGATTTGTTAACATACCGGTAATTTTATAAGTATAAAGTAATGTTCTTTAGAAATTTATATACTTGATTGGTGGGGATTTTGGTGATGCTGGCGGCCCATACTTGTCACCCAAAACACTTCAGAATAGCTATTGTATGCCAAGTTTGATGAGTATGCTCATAATATAGCAAAATTACAAATATCAATACAACAAATTAGCAATGCTATTTGTCACAAAAAATTACAGCTGTTGAGTTGTACAATAAATGACAACTGTCACTTATTTAAGTAGGTATGTAAGACAAATTATATCGATCCACCCCTTCCTTGCAGCCCTGGCCATGCAGCTTACCTGGTTCTAAATCATAAGTCATAATTTATTACTCATGACTTGTATTACAGCCATCTGAATGCGATATATCCATTGTAACGTAGGCTGCAAGTTGAATTAACAGCTCACTAAACAAAAAGCATGTATTCTCTTGTTTGTCTTTAAACTGCAAGGCCGGAAGTACAATCAGAGATGTGGCATGCCCCATTCTCATGCATTGAGGCGGTAGTTCACATTTTATATATATTTTGGCACATTAATGTGCTAAATTAACTCCACATGCTCCACATAATTAACTCCACATGCAACTTTAAGCTTAGTCTTTAAAAAGAAATAGGAACCAGATTTGACAAATCTCGGGAATATGCAGTCAGTTTGCTAGAGTAGAGGGCATTTACTCGAAGCGCAGGACTAGGGAATGCAACAAGATTTGGAAATGAGCCAGCAAAATTTGTCCAAATTTGTTACAAGACAAAATGAAAAAGTTAAGCAAGTAAGCTTACTAAGTTAGCTGATTAGATCTAGTTGCATTTCAAACTTATACTAGGCTACTACTACTAGCAGACTAGGCCGGTGTATGCCAAAACTAGGCCTACTGCCACTGGCTAGATATCTAGCCATGCATCCATGGCTATGATTGAAGAATCATGTGTTTCAGCCCACACAGCCTAGGGTTCTGGGCTACTAGATATATCTAGTCCTATACTCCGTCTATAGAACCTGAGAATCTGCCGGTCAGGCGTCAGGTCACAGGTGAACGCTTGTGCGTTGATACAAAATCAGCATATTTTCTATTGTTAAGGTACAGACCAGTCTCCAATATGCGCTACAAGGCAATAGAACCTACCACACTAATATTTACCACATCGATATCACTGTACGTCTTCAGGTCTGTCTGAACTTTTACTTCTAGGACCAATCTTGGTGCAGAAATCTTGCTCCATCCAATCTGCAAATCCCGCCGGAAGCGCGTGTTGTAGGGTGCACATGTGGTATTCCCCGGCCACAAACCCGTTGGTTTGTTGACCAGGGAACGCCTTTCTACTTCTCGTTTTAACCCAGGTTCTGGGCGATCAGTTTGTGGAAATTGAGTAACAACAAAAATGGCGATGTCAACAAGTAGTTTTAATAATATCTAGATCTACAGCAAAACGATTTTTGGGTCTAAACTAACTAACGCGTAATTGAAGACCCACAGATTGGGCACTTACAATTAATCGGGCCGGAGCTGAGTCGAACCGCAATGGCCGGTTACTTCGCGTTTTCCGTTACTCTAACGTAAAACTGATCCGTCTCCCGATCCGCGTCCCCCCGGACTCTCTGGCTCCGCTTCCCGCGCAAAAACCCCGCGTCTCCAGAATGACGTCACTAACTAGCGGGTCGTGCGGCACGCTACTAAAAAGGGAATGACTAAAATGTACCCGTATGTACTACAATACAAACTAAAGACCTACTTTATGAAAAACCCCAAATATTACATCCCCCCTCCCTTTAAGTCGTTTGCCCTCAAACGAAAATCCTAAGTAAAAGAGGAGCTGAAACATTTTAACAATAACGGCTATGTACAAGGTTAACAAAACTAAAAAGTTCATCTTCGCTGTGCGTTGCAGCGGCTCCAGGTGTGGTAAAGGCCCGCGATGTGGCAGCGGCCCGCGATGTGGCAGCGGCCCGCGATGTCGCGATGGCTTTCTGGGAGACATCGCTGGCGACTGGGCGGTCGTGGCGTTTGTACCGCCCAGTCCGACGCTCTAACGGTATCACTGTCCGTTGTCAGAGCGCCGCGCTGCGTAGACGTCGTTCCAGAGACGCCGCATCTTCACGTAGTTGGTTTCTACGTCCGGAAACTCAGCATGGCTGAGCTCCCGACCATTGTCTGTGATGCGGGTCTCCGGAAGAGCTGGGATGGGGTCCCGGGCCAAGTTGAGTGTCCGCGCGGCTGCTCCTAAGAGCTGCAGTGGCGCCGTCGTCGTTGGCGGAACGCCACTCGCCGCCACAGCGGCGCGCCCGTTGGTTGTTGCTGCCGCCGCGGAGTTGTGTCCCCGGTTTTCCGCTTCCAGGGCCCTCGCTTTCCAGGACGCTGTTTCTGACTGGGCGTCCTGGAGCTGGCGGGTCAGCGCCCCCAGTTGGCTCTGACAGTCACGAAGCGTCTGGTCGGCTGCGGCCGAGGCGAAACTGTGACCCGCCTGGTAACCACTCTCGAAGGCACCTTGGCCCCGCTCAAGAGTGGCCTGGGCTCTGGAGCACAACCGGCGGAAGGAGTCCTGGGCTTCCCGCATGGATTGCAGCAGGGACTCCCTCAGATCCGACGGCGGCACTTGGTCCTCGCACGGACTGGGCGCGCACGCTGCACCACTCTGGCCGACCACTGGCGGCGTCAGTTGCCGCGAGACTAGGGGTTCGGCGGGCTGCCGATCGGTTGGCGGCGGCGGCCGCGTCTCGTCCATGGGCGTCACCGGTTGCTCCGATCCGTTCGGCTCCTGAGGTGAGAAAGAATGCCGGCGTTCGCCGCCGCCTAAACGGCAGACGGTTACCGCTGGCTCATTAGTAGTGCCCGGGGAGCCGAGATCCACCGTGGTTGGGGCCACGGCCGGCTTCCCCAGGTCTTCCGTCGCTTCAGCGCCGGTGGCACAAGCTACCGCATCGGCCCGCTGGTTCACGGCAGAGGAAGTGACCTTATCCTTAAACCGGATGTCGGTGGCAGCGAAGGAGCCCGAGGCCGTGGACGTGAGCTGACGCTCAGGCCTAGTCCTCGGCCCACGAGGCACACCAGTGGGGCGCGCCTGGGGCTTGGGACGGCCAGCCGACCGCTGACGCTCGTACTCCCGCCAGACCTGCTCGTACCCATAGGGGGTGGCGTAGTACATGACTTCGGCTTCACTAGCCGTTGTCCGACTGCCCTGGAACAAGGGTCTGACCTTCTGCACGGCACATTCCTCGTTGCACCGTGCGCGGATCCGGGCGATACTCATGTTGAACATGCCCTTCACCAGGCACGTCACGGAGCAAGATCCCCGACCAGAGGCCACGCATATAGTTGCGTACGGCCGAAGTCTACTGTCATACTTGACAAAGCCACCGGTAGTGGACGGAAGGGCGTCGTAGTTGACATGACCGGAATAGGCGATGCTGTACAGGTACAGCCCCGACGAAGTCTCAATAGGCTTCTCGGGCTGATCCCTCAACAGCTTACCGTAATCGGTAAACCCGACATCCTCACCGTCCTCCCACGTCTCACCTGCCACCCCCCCCTGCTCGACAGGCGGCTCGTTACGTCCCCGCCGGTCACCACTAGGCTCTCGGTGCGCAATAGGGCCTGAATCTGCTACGCACTCGCGGCGAGATTCACTCCTCAGAACAGGAGTTGGGGTAGCAAGCGCTCCGGCCGGCCTGTTGGCTTGCGGAGGTTTCGTAACGGCCCCTGCATAGGACATGGTCCTAGCCTGGTAGGGTGCCGGGGAAGGAGACGCGCAACGCCGAACCCTCTTACCTATAGGGCCACGCTCTCTCGACAGCCTACGCCTCCCCTTAAACGGAGGCGCCTTCACCGATGAGACCACAGGTGGAAGGCGCACATCCGCGACCACACGCTGAAGGTTTCGTCCCAGGGCGACGTGTATCTGCCCTGATTTCACCTCCAGCCCCTGCTTCGCCAGGTAACGCCTCGCTTCATCATGGCGTTTGAAGTAACGTTCCCCGTCGGGGCTGATAAAGTAAATTATCAGCCCCAAGTGAAACGCCCGCCAATGACGTCGCAGGGCCGCCACCCGCGGAAACACATGGTCGGCCATAGGGCAGCTGCTTACCTGACAGCTAAACCCTTCACCACTCTTCCACTGCGAGAGAGGAAGGATCTTACCAGTCCCTTCCTCCTCCTGCGCAATCATCCGCGCCCTCGCCTCCGCGGTCCTGGGCTGAACGATGCCATCAAACATGGGACCGTTCCGCTCCATCAGGCTACGTGCTCCCAACGGAGGACACGACGGGCCCGAGGACACCACCTGCAGAGGGCCGGTACTCTCCATACAAACCTCGTCCGGAATGTCGATGAGGACCCCGGACGGCGCGACGACACAGAACGTAGCGGCCTCGGTGACGGTGGAGGGAGACTCCTCCATCCTTTCAACCGGGGCGGGGTCCTCATCGACCAAAGCCACCAACTGAGCCTCCAGCGCCTCCATGGCCGGTACCTCTGTGACATCCGCCTCCACTCCACAGCAGGAGGGTGGAGTTCCATCGCTAAGCGGTGCGACCAGCTGACTCAGGGCGTCGGACCCACAGCAGGGCGCTGACGTCGCTGGTCCCTCTGTCGTCTTGGCCGCAGCGGACATCTCGGGCGGGTTTGCCACCCCTGGGGGGTCTGTCATCTACAACGGCGCCTGGAACGAATTTAATAACTGGGATGTTGAGGCACAGATATCTTTAACCAGACATTTGACACTGACATAGAGACATTTACCACACTAGGACTCGGTTACACACGGCTGAGCTCGACATGACACAGTATCGCTCTCATACTGGCGGATGAATCAGCCCTCGACAGACGGTTACTACTTGTCATGTCTGCCACGCTAGGTGCAACATCCCGAATGCAGGGGTTGAGGCCTCCCAACTGTGGCGTGACAAGCCCTCTTCCTCACAAGTGGGGAGTGACATCCTCATGCGTCCAGCCGCTGGTGCGGGGATCTGCATAGACAATGTGTCACCCATTGCTTCCGAGGCACCGCTGCCGGTTCTAACCATCGCTTTCTACCACTCAATAGGCAAGGCTATACCCCATGTGTGTTTCCCGCAGATGACAAAACCAGTGGCAGGCGGCTACTACTTATCATGTCTGCCACGCTAGGTGCAACAACGCCCTTCGTCAAGGACGCTGAGGCCTCCCAACTGTGGCGTGATAAGCCCTCTCCCTCACAAGTGGGGAGTGACATCATCCCGCGTCCAGCCGCTGGTGCGGGGATCTGCATAGACAATGTGTCACCCATTGCTTCCGAGGCGCCGCTGCTGGTCTCATCACCTTTCTCTGACTAGGGCCAGCGCAGTGTAGGACTCCAGCCACCTGCCTTGCTAACCTCACACTCTAGGGGCACCTTCCAGCCACACCTTACTCTCACACGACTCACCAATCCCCATGCCGCTCAGCCGCTCACCCACCGCCCTGGTGTTACCTGTGTGCCTCTCACAGATCCATGCGGACCGGTGGTCGCCGCACGCGCTCGCCGCGGCGGGGGACAGGCTCTGCCTCTCCCGTGTCTGACGTCTCAGCTTCACTGCCTGACACACTGTCAGCAGGCGCTGTCTCGTCCGGTACCTCAGCAGAGGCGTCACGGCCGTCAGCCATACCCGTCTGCTCATCCACAGTCTCGTCATCATCAGTTGCCGAGGGCGTTGACAGCCAACTGATCAGCGGTTCATCCGGGTCCTCCACATACTCCTTCAGGTGATCGACATGTTCTACAATTGGCTTTTGAACGGAAGATCGCTGAATAGCCACATTGACAGCCGATGGACGGCGGACCACCAGGAAAGGACCAGACCATCGGATTCCCCCTTTAACCCTTGCAGTGGCTGTACAGTAGCGCCACACCCAGCTACCTATCGGGAAGTTGACTGGGGTCGCCCTCATGTCATAGTTAGTCTTTTGGCGCACAGCTGCCTTCCGACTTTCTCGTCTGGCTATGCTATGTCCAATTTCCATTGCATCCCGCAGCCACTCACCATAGGCGGTGACACAGGCTGGGGCGCGCTCCCTGGGAGGACCTTCAACCTGCAGATCCAGTGGGAGGGTTATGTCCTGACCAAACAACAGTCTGTAGGGCGACACTCTGCTGCTCCTGTGCTCAGTCGAGCGATAGGCACACAGCACATACGGGAGGTGATCTTCCCAGTCCTGCGGGTGCAGGCGAGCATAGGTAAAGATCATGTCCTGTAAGACACGGTTGAAGTTTTCCACGAGGCCGTCCGACTGAGGCCGGTATGGCGTGGTCAAGGTTCGTTCAATCCGCATCAAACGACAAACCTCCTGCAGGAGTTGGTTGTCAAACTCCCTGCCCCTATCAGAGTGAAGTTGGCGAGGGCAGCCAAACCGACAGAACACTTCTGTGACGAGTTTGTCTGCCACCGTCTGTGCCTCTTTATTAGGCAGAGCGAACCCTTCAACCTACCTGGTGAAGTAATCCTCTACCACAAGAACATACCTCTTCCCAGTGCCAGCATCTGGCATGGGGCCAACTAAGTCCATCGCAATACGTTCCCATGGCTCTCCTACTGGCATCTGCGTGAGTGGAGCTCTGTGTGGGACTGACGCCGGCTTCCGCTGCCCACAGTCCCTACACAAAATCAACCAACGACTCACGTCAGCTGACATCCTTGGCCAGTAGAAACTCTTCTGGAGCGATGATAAGGACTTCGTATGGCCCATGTGTCCGCCCAGGCGGTCACAGGGTACGGCCTGGAATAAGCGTCGCCTTAACGGAGGTGGCACCACCAGCTGCAGTGCCTCATCAACGTCGCAACTTGCCTTCTTTCTGCGATACAAGACCCCATCCTCAATGGTTAGACTATCCCACTGTTGCCACAGGCACTTGGTCACGCTACTCTGATCCCTGATTTCAGCGAATGGAGGTTTGTGAGCCCGGCTCCTCTTGTGATTGAGCATGCATTCGATACTCTCATCCTCGCTCTGCCAGCGACGACTGTCACTTAAAGTAACTTCCGGCACCCACTGTAGGGCACGCACACTCGGCGCCGCTACCGCCTCGCTCTCTGGACCAGTAATAGTCGACTCCTGGGACACAATGGATGGCAACTGACTTTCACCCAGTGGTTCCGCCAACAAGCTATCGCTTGACGCTTGGGACACAGCCGCTGTCCCAGCATTAGCGACCGACTGACTGTCATTCGACTTGTCACAGACTACAGCCTGTATGCTGGGCATTGTCTCTGGGGCCGGATTGTCAGTCACTGGCTCCGTAGTCACCCTGCGTGGAAGGCAGTCTTGACACTCTGTCCGTTTACATGGGCGTGTTACCTTACGAGACAGAGCATCTGCATGGCCAATTGCGACTCCTGGCTTGTGGACAATATTGAAATCATAAGTCCCCAGTGTAGTCAGCCATCTAGCTACCATTCCTTCTGCATCTCGGAAGTTCAAGAGCCAGGTGAGAGAAGCATGATCAGTAACAACAGTGAACGGCCGACCCCACAAGTAGTGACGAAACTGCTTGATAAATGTCACCACTGCGAGAAGCTCACGATGGGTGGTGCAGTAGCGGGCTTGGGTCCGACTGAACGTCTTGGATGCATACGCTATGACCTTCTCCCCACCTGCCTGTTTCTGCGCCAGCACGCATCCCATTGCATCAGCACTAGCATCAGTGTAAACAATGAAAGGGTCGTGTCTGGTAGGGTAACCCAGCACTGGTGATTCACAGAGGGCCTTTTGTATGGTTCTAAATGACACCTCCCTAGCTTCTGACCAGCTGAACGTCACATTCTTACGAGTCAATGCAGTCAAAGAACTCGCAATCTGTGAGAATCGAGGGATAAACCGCCTGTAGTAGGAAGCCAACCCAAGAAAGCTACGCAGCTCCTTCACAGTACTGGGTCTGGGCCAGTCACGAACAGCTGACACCTTTGCAGGATCGGTGGCTATACCCTCACGAGAAACCACGTGACCTAGGTATGGGACCTCTGTCTGGAATAGCTTGCACTTGACAGCCTTCATTTTCAATTTAGCCTCTCGCAGCCTGTCCCACACAGTTGTCAGACGGCTTAGAGTTTCTTCGAACGTCCTGCCAAAGACAATGACGTCATCAAGGTATACAAGGCAGCTCTTCCAGCACAACCCACACAGCACGAGTTCCATGAGTCGCTCAAAACTGGCAGGCGCGTTTGCCAAGCCGAACGGCATCACCTTCCACTGGAACAGACCCTGACGTGAAATGAAAGCAGTTTTCTCTTTATCCCGCTCATCCATCTCTACCTGCCAGTAACCAGAGGCGAGATCCAGTGTACAAAACCACTGCGAACCAGACAGGGCATCCAGTGTATCAGAGATCAAAGGAAGGGGATATGCATCCTTTCGTGTGACATCATTCAATTTACGATAGTCGACACAGAACCGTGTGCTCCCATCCTTTTTCTTAACTAACACCACTGGACTGCTCCATGAACTGGTGCTTGGTTCGATTACACCTCTCTCCAGCATTGACTTAATCTCCGCTGCTTCTATTTCCTGCTGGTTAAGGGGGAGGTGGCGAGCACGTTGACGTATGGGATAGGCTTCACCAGTGTCAATGCGGTGCTTTACTAAGTCTGTTCGTCCCAACTCATCAGTAGTTTCAGCGAAAATTCCCTGATATTCTGTCACAACAGCCCTGACTGCTTGCTTCTGTGCGTCAGTCAACTCGGGTGAGACATCAGTGCAAAGCTTTTCAAGGGAGGGTGGGAGGTTTACATGCCTTTGGTCTGTCATACCTGTGCCCTCGACAAAATCACTGTCGGGTACCTGAATAACCTGGTTACAGGGAAGGGATTCGAGCACTCCCACAGTGCTGCCCTTACGTAAGTGTACAGACTCATCAGTTGTGTTCAACAACACGACTGGAATGTGTTTCGTGTCAGGGGCAACAAGTGATGACGCTACCACCACACCTCTATCCTCATGCAGGTTACGAGTTGGCGTCAACAGTGCATTGCTTCCATTAAGGTACTGCAGCTTGTTCTCTGCCCTGGCTGTCACCACTACCTCTGTACCTGGGGGAATCTCAATAGACTTCTCCAACCTGACACGAGCGACTCGATCTTGTTTACCTTCCTTCCTGAGGGCAAAAGTCAACTTTCCTACTCTCAGAAGGCCATCTCGCATCGACATCTCGCAACCATGATCCTGAAGAAAATCTAATCCCAGGATCCCACCACGCTCAGGTAGTTTGGCAATGACAACATCTTGAGAAATACACATCCCATCAAGCACAAGTTCAACACATGTCTCACCCATTAGACTCATGTGTTCCCCATCAACCACGGAAAGCTGCGCACTTGCAGGCTTCAGAGCAGGGCGTTGGCTAGGATTTATTGCCATGTAAGTCTGGTTATCAATCAAGGAAACTGAAGCACCAGTATCCAAGAGCAGGGGACAATCAGCACCATACATCTGGGCATGCAACATCCAACCCCTTGCTGGCTTAACCCTAAAGACATGGGTGTTTGCCTCGATACCAGAACTTACTTGTGGCTGCTTCATAGATTTTTTTTTTTATATATTTTTATTGGCTCCAGTGGTATACAAGAAAAAGCGAGAACATCAGGGAAGGCTTGGCATGGTTCATAGGATACATAATTGTCTATTACATAATATCGTGCAAGGGCTGCACTAATAGCGTTTTGTCTAGTTTACTGATTTACATATGGGTCAACACAAAGCGCCGAGACGGTTTGCAAATTCCCCTAATCGATCATTGTTTCTTGCTATTCGATACTCTAAGTCAACGTATACTCTTAATCGTGCTAAAAATGTCTTCAAATCCGGGAATCTTGAATTACATTTGCAAGAATATAGATAATGTTTTCCCAACATCAGGACAAAATCAATGGTTATATCTTTAGCACCAAATAGGATATATTTCACATCGTACTCTATCAAAATTCCCAATCTATTTCCAAGCCAAAGGTACACAGACTGCCAAAATGTCTTTACAGGTTCGCATTCAACAAAACCATGCATCAAAGTGTCAATTTCTTCATTACAAAAACAACATAAATCACACTCCCTTAGACCCCATTTGTATAGCCTTTCATTCGTTGATAAGATACGGTGGAGAAGCCGGTATTGGAATTCTTGCAATTTCACACACTGTGTTGTTTTAAGTAACTTTTGAAAAGAAGCTACATATTCGGTCTCTGATATATCTATATCAGCTCTCCATGCTTGGAATGGGGTCGTCGGTACTGTGGCAATTTTACTAATGAGACTCTTATATACAAGTTTACTAACATGTGTTGCTTCTATATATTTCTGAAATCTCGTGCAGGTCTTAATGTCTGTACCAAATGCCAGCCAAGGTTTCCACTTCTCTGTAATGCTGTGTATAATACCATAATAATGTAACACATTGATATTACTTCCATACTTTTGGCAAATATGTGGATACGACAGGAAAGAGCCTTGTTCATCACAAAGATCTTTGACAAAAAGTATCTCCAATTTCACCCAACTATCATAACAGATAACCTTATTATTAACTTTTATGTGGGAATTATACCATAAGACCTCTTCTGGTACATCAACTATATCGTCTAGTGTGCAAAAATGAAATTCACACCAAGTTTCAATAATTTCTCGAGTGAAGGCGCTAGTTATATTTGTATAAAAAGGGATAGTTTTTAGGTCTTTAGCGTCCAAATTACATCTCCAGAACAGTTCGCCTATAATGCCAAAGTAACTGTGAACAAATATCGCACACGATTCATTACTGACAATACGTTGTACCCATGCAATCTTAAGTGATTTGCTTTTAATTGTAAGATTTGGGATATATATACCTCCAGTTTGCTTATTGTTATACAATACAGTTCGTTTGATCTTTTCCGGTTTTCCACTCCATATAAATTTGAATATTTCGTTTTGAATAGTTTTTAACATCATACCGTCTGGCGTTGGCAATATCGACATCAAATAAACCAATTGGGATATCGCGTACGTCTTAACGATGACGGCCTTACCAAACAATGTAAGGTATCTTTGTCTCCACATATTGAGGAGCCCAGTGAGCTTTTTGAGAACTCCATTATAGTTTTCTCGTAACATTGTTGCTTTATCTGTATATATTTGAACCCCGAGTGATTTTACTGGGCCCTTCGTCCAAACAATGCCAGATTCCGGTATTAAAACTTCAAAATGACTTCTGACTTTTCCAATAGGCAATATAATAGTTTTTTCATAATTAACTTTCAGTCCGGACACTTTGTAGAAATAATCGAATAGATCAAGGACATGTTTTAGCACATCTACAGAATATATTAGCATTAATCCCAAGTCATCTGCGTATAAAACTATCTTAAATTCTCTATTTTGGTATATAATCCCTTTGACTTTTGGATCCTGACGGATGTTATTTGCGAAGACCTCGACTGCGATAATAAAGAGGTAAGGGGACAATGGGCATCCCTGACGTAAACCTCTTGAAATGGCAAAGGAATTGGTTGTCCAACCATTGTTAATCACGCTGCTACGTATCTCATTATAAAGTATTGTGATCCAACGTTTAATTGAATTTCCAAAGTTAAAGTATTCAAGACTTTTTTGAGTGTAATCCCAATCTAGTTTATCGAACGCTTTTTCAAAGTCGACAGATAAGTAAATAGCTTCTATGTCGTATTCCTCTGCTGCATCCATTAAATTAAGTAATTTAAATATATTTTCACCAATATATCTTCCTTTCATAAAACCCGTTTGGTCTTTGTTAATCAGCGCTGGTAATTTTGCTTTAATTCGATTTGCTATGCACTTTGCCATAAGTTTATAGTCGGCGTTTAACAAGCTGATCGGGCGCCAATGTTTCAAATAAGCACTATCTTTACCTTCTTTTGGTACCAGTGTTATGATTCCTTGTCTCTGAGTAATAGATAATTTGCCTTCTTGGTAGCTTTGGTTAACCGAATTTAGCACGAAGGGCTTAATGTCCCCCCAAAAGAATTTATAAAAGTCAGAGGGCAAGCCGTCTGGGCCAGGAGATTTGTTATTTTGGCACGTGCGCAACGCTTCTGTGAGCTCATTTCCTTCTATATCTCCTTCGATATCGTCTCTCTCGTTGTCTGTTAATGAAGGATGGGTATTTTCAAAGAAGGCTGGCTCAATGTTTTGGTTTACGTTTCCACTATACAGGTTCGTATAAAAAGCCTCTAGTTCGTTAAGAATGTATTCTTTACCTTGTCTTTCAGACCCATCGGCTTTTATCAATCTGCTTATGACTTTTTTATTATAATTCCTCTTTTCTAAATTCAGGAAAAATTTGGTAGGTTTTTCCCCTTCTTCATACCAGGTAGCTTTACTTCGTATGATAGCTCCCTTTGTCCTAGCTGCCAGTATACTATCCATTTCTTCTTTCACCAATTTGATATCATCTGATACCCCCTCCTCTCCGTCGATTAGTCTTTGCTCTAACCTCTTTAGTCTTCTTTCTAATACTGTCAATATATTTGATTCAGATTTCTTTTTCCTTATTGAATACTGTATAGTAGCCACCTTTAAATTATTTTTCATAGTATCCCATAATAGCATATCATTAATCGGCCCCTCAGTATCCACCGTCTCTAATATCGTGTTTTTCACGATTTGAATATAACTAGGGTCTGTTAGAAGAGAACAATTAAATTTCCAAAGACCTTTTCCTTTCTGGCAAACGCTAATAGACATCGTAACTATCACCGCACAATGATCGGATAAAAATTTAGGTAGTATAGAGGACTGCTCTGTTAAATTAACTAAATTCGTTGATATAAGGAAAAAGTCTAAACGAGAAAATATTAGCTCCGGGTATCTGGTGAAATATGTGAATTCTCGTCTGTCTGCGTGCTGTACTCTCCATATATCGACCATATCATATTCCTGCATATATGTTTTAATTGCGATTCTTGAATGAATATTCATATGGTCTTTTTTGCCACCTTTTTTGTCTAAATCTCTGTCCAGAATACAGTTAAAATCACCCCCAATAATTTGATTTACCGAGGTTGATTCTTCTCCTAATATATTAAACAGATTTAAATAGAAATCAGGGTTATCTTCATTTGGACCATAAATATTTACTAAATTTAATCTCATGTCTCTCAACATCAGGTCTAATATTAGATATCGTCCGTTTTCGTCTCTAGTACAAGAATACAATTCAAAAACATGTGTCTTGTTTATTAATATGGCTACTCCCCGGGAATTGCTTGCGCCGTGCGAAAAGTAGATTTCACCTCCCCATTCTCTTTTCCATTTGTGCTCGCATTGTGCTGTGCTATGAGTTTCTTGCAGGAAAGCTATCTCTACCTTTTTTTCCTTTTTCAACCAATGCCATAGTTTTTGTCTCTTGACTTCTTTTTGCAGCCCTTTAACATTTAAAGAGAGTAATTTAACTCTATCCAGCATTATCTTTAAAACAGAATGTAGCAATCTCTAACAGTAAACCATGACGGCCTTCACCTTCCGAATAACTCGCATGCCTCATATAGCTGGTAGTGAGCCTATACCACTTTTCCACAATCAAATTGGGTAGTTCAACTAAGGCTTGTATGTTGTAAGGCGACATGACAAGCCCGCTATTCAAGGTTCACAACCCCGTGGGCGATTATTGTTGAACTGCCAAGGTCGATCGTTGAGCTGGTCACTAATTGCTTTTCTAGTAGCGGCTGAAGTGGGGTGAGCATTTGTGTGCATTCGTTGCTCTTAACACACCCCTACGTTAACTCTATGAGTCCTACTGAGAATCGCTCAAGGAAATAACGACTACCTTAAAAATCGTCAATTTCACTCTTCCAACAACTGTCATTGCGGCCTTATTTGGCCACATGTGTTGATCAAGCATACAGTTGTTTATGTTTCTTAGGCCAAGAAAAAGACTAGTTACTTTCTAGAATCTAGCATAAATGTTTACATATTTCAATAATACATACCGCGTACGTCAAAAGTCGAACACGAAAGGATGAAGACGAAAATGTTAAAGGTTAACCGGAACCGTTTTGGCTCTTACCATTTCAACATGAATCTCTTCACACATTTAGCCACAGCGTAGCTCCGTAAATCAATTTGTTCATGATAAACGACGATCATTAGTCTAACGAAATATCCGAAATAACAGTCAGTCTGTCTGGTCGGGTCCGATTCGTTGATAAGCTTTTGCCAGTGCTTCATCTGTTGTTTCGCCCCAGCGGATGCGAGCTACTGTACCGCGCTTGTCCTTGAGGAAGCATTTACCCCTCCAGCTCCAGCTCTGGACGATGTGATCGCCGCTTCTCACACGGTTAAGCAACTTGTGAAGTTCATCGCAAAGGTCATCTCCGATCGATATTCCTGAGGCTTTGAGAACTCGCCGTCTTTTCAGAATGTTTTCTTTGGTTTCCTCTGAATCTAATCGTACGATGATAGGTTTGATAGGAGTTTTGCTGGGCAGTGGATGAGCTTTGATGATATTGCTCTCGTTGATGGAGCACGCTAACTTTGTCTGAAGGAACTGCAGCACAGTTGCTTTGCAGCAGTTTTCTGCCGGTGGTGTCTGTAGCCCGAAGATCCTAATATTTTCTCTCCTTGAATATTGAGCATTTTCAATGGATTCTCTCCGGGTATGTTTGACGTCCTCGGCTAACGATGACATCTGTGCTTTCATGTCGTCCTTTTCCTCTTTTAGACTGTTAATTTCGGTTTTTAGTGAAGCATTTTGTTCTTCTAATGCTGACACTCTGCATCCAAGTGTTGCCTCTAGGGTTTCAAGGCAGTCTTTAATTGTCGCCACCTCCATCTTAATAGTTTTTTCAATATCATCCATTTTTTCATCGAGCTTTCGCTCAAAGCGGGCAATTACGTCTTCTAGATTCGGGGTCGTCATACTGGCCTGTTGTGTTCCTGAGTCTCTGAGGCAGGTCTTTTTGTATTCCAAAAGATCTTCTGTGGAAGATGTGGATGAGAAAGCTTCCGACCTAGAGCGCACACTCATAAAGATTTAGTTGGTCTGGCCTACCTGTTAGGCTCGGTGGTTGACCAATGGCGGTGATTTCCAAACTGTGACCGATATCCTGTAAGTACTTATATCCAGTTTTGTAGCGTCCGCGTTTTGATTTTAGCGCAATGTCTCTTCCAATTCAGATTCCTTGAGGTTATATTAACATTATTGGTGACTTTCTGTTACGCTCTCATTGTTTAAACACCTGTAATCAGGGAAATTGTTCAGAGCAAACAACGCATCGAGCTCACTCAGCCGCCATGTTATTAAGTCCTGCTTCATAGATCTTGGCGAATCAGATTCGCCTCCCGGATGGATTTGAAGTTTAGGAGTATCTTTAGGGCCAGTGTCTCCCGGGTTATCACTAGCCCTCACTAGTTTGGGTTCTCCCTTACTTTATCCAGGCCAACACCCTTCCCATTACTGCGCTGGTATCTTGGCTTTTTACAGTCCCTTGCCATGTGCCCATACTCTGAGCAATTGTAGCATCGCACGGATGACATGTCACGGGTAGGCCTTGACTGACGTGGCTGCCGGCCATTATTCCTATTTTGATGGCTCTGCCCAACCACATGCTGGTTACTATTGCCATCTTTCAGGACCTGGTTAAGGCGTGCCACTAACCCTTGGATACTATCAGCCCCCATCTCTTCATCAGATGGTACTGTTTGTTGAGCATTAAGCCTCAAAACTTGGGGCTTCCCCTTTCCCATAGGGTTGGAAAAGTGCTCACTCCTTTCAGCGATATCAACTAATCGCTCCAAAGAAGCATCACCTTCGACAAAACACAATCGTCTTGTCATGTCATCAGTCAAGCCATTGATGAATTGTTCCCGGATCATGACTAAACGACCATTCTCATCTGACCCGGGATAAGCTTGTCTGGATAAATCACACAGAGCTCTGGCGTACGTTCGCAATGTCTCACTAGGTTTACGCATACGGCTGCGAAACTGTCGTAAGGCACCGTCAGTACCTCCTGGTTGGGCATATTGCCATAGCAGGGTGGACCGAATGGTTGCGTAATCACGCCTGGACTGACCCTGAATCACCAATCGATGGGCCTCCCCTTGCAATGCGATTTCTAGATTAATTGCCCTTTGCACTGAATTCCAACCGCACAAATCAGCGATTGTATCAAACCTGTGTAGAAAATCTTCCACACCCAGGCTATCTCCTTTTCCTGTGAAGGTAGGAGGTTTCGGGCATTTTTCTAGTCCAGCACGCCATAGACGTTCTTTGAACTGGGAAGGAGTCAAAGGTATCTCTGACATACCTGCCCTGTTCAACCCCTCGACCTCATTTTGTCTACCCCTGTCACTGTAGCCAGTGTGGGATAGGCCTACAGACTCTCTCTCTATGCCTATGGGCTGGTGAGGCCTGTCATGGTTAACTCCCAGATTGGAGTGCCTGTGAGGGTCGTCTTGATACAAGTGGCGGTCAATGGGTGGTACACGCAGGTCCTCACAATTAGAGGGTGCTGGTGTGGAGTGATAGAGAGGGGGTTGGCTAGAGAACTGGCTAAACCCTGTGTCCCTTCCCAAGTCAATGCTGTCAGTGTCATCCAAACAACGCGCCTCATGTCTCATCCGCATGTTGTTGACACCGGTACAACTGGTTCCCTCTCCTTCCCTGCGACTACGGTACTCACCCCAACCACGCTGTGGCACAAACAGTCCCTCTGCATCACATTCTGACATATGTCTGTCCGAGTATAGCGACTTCGAGGGGGGATCAGGCGAAAATCTAACTGATTTTTCGCATCTGCCCGCCGGTGCGGCCATGTTTACGCTTCTAAAGTCACGTGCCCCGGCCGACCAATCACCGTGCGGCATCACGACCTTGTCCTCAGCAGGACAAGTCGTGTTGTAAACTTTAGTTTTACCGGATCTCATATCACGGTCAAACTCTCCGTCACCCCTACAACCGGGGAAACCCTGCTCTAACTTTCCCCATTCTATATCTACAGAGGAGTCTGTGCTGCCTCCTTCAACCCGGGGGTTTGACCGCAAAGCCGGTTGTCCACCACGCCGGGGCTGGAAAGTTTCGTCAATCACGAAAAATTCAGGCCTAGACATTTTGAACTGAAACTCCACACTGATGCAGTGACAGTTCAAACACCCAAGAAGTTACCCAAAATCCAACAAAAACCTGATCGTGGTCACGGCAACCAATTATGTGGTATTCCCCGGCCACAAACCCGTTGGTTTGTTGACCAGGGAACGCCTTTCTACTTCTCGTTTTAACCCAGGTTCTGGGCGATCAGTTTGTGGAAATTGAGTAACAACAAAAATGGCGATGTCAACAAGTAGTTTTAATAATATCTAGATCTACAGCAAAACGATTTTTGGGTCTAAACTAACTAACGCGTAATTGAAGACCCACAGATTGGGCACTTACAATTAATCGGGCCGGAGCTGAGTCGAACCGCAATGGCCGGTTACTTCGCGTTTTCCGTTACTCTAACGTAAAACTGATCCGTCTCCCGATCCGCGTCCCCCCGGACTCTCTGGCTCCGCTTCCCGCGCAAAAACCCCGCGTCTCCAGAATGACGTCACTAACTAGCGGGTCGTGCGGCACGCTACTAAAAAGGGAATGACTAAAATGTACCCGTATGTACTACAATACAAACTAAAGACCTACTTTATGAAAAACCCCAAATATTACACACACCAACAATTATTTCGTGCGCATCGGAGCCTCACATGATCAGGAAGCTCCCAATTCCTATGCGGAGCTAGCTGGGCCTTGTTACGAAGCCTAAATAAAATAGAAAACAAAACTCTGTAGATCTTGTCACCAACCATGTGTGAGTTTGCAATCCGCATGAGAACGAATTTTATAATATATGTAAGTGTTGCGAACGACGAAGGAGGGTGCCCTGAATGAGGGCATTATGATATGCCATTAATTTTTTTTGGGGGGGAGGGGGGGGGGGGGCAGAGAGTCTTGAAGGTTCATGCCCCCCCCCCCCCCCCCCCAAAGAGCGAGGATGCTCTTTTTCAATGGTAACTGTAGGCCATCGAAGATGTAAACCCCCATTTTTTTTACTGACCCGTCCACCCCCCTCCCCCCATCCCGCACCCCCCCCTGTCGGTAAGTTCTTCAACCCCAAGTGGATTCCCACCATATTTCAAATTCCTGGATCTGCGCCTGTATAGTGACCCCTATGCCATCCTAATAGGAGGGGGGGGGGGGGAGAAGAATGCAAACGATAATATAAATAGAAGCCAAGCGCCAAAGAGCCCCATCACCGGTTTTATGGCATTAACATAAGAGCTTCGTCGCCACTGTATAAACAGTGTACATTTTGAATAAATTGCTTCGTAAAGTCTATCGCTTCGATTTAGCTGATTTTTTTTAGGTCTACTAGAGTTGACAAGCAGACATGAAATGCCGGCTAGCTTGCATAGAAATCGCTGGCGTACTTATTTATGTTATTTAATCTGGTCTTAACTAGCCTGTATATGCGGCATACGCTTAGACCTAGTTGTACTAATCTAATATTACAGTAAATAATGGTGATCCTGCAACATATCCTTTGGTAGCCAAGTGCCTGTGGCACACACATGTATACTCGTTAACAACTGGCTTGTGACTGGTCATACCGCCGTAATATCTGTAGTCATAATGTCAGATTTCATTTCTTAAGACTAGTCTTTGCACGCTTTGTGCGCGGTCTTGTTTATCATAGTTCTACCAATGAAAGCGACATTGTCTGTTAGTTGCGTGAGCAGGCGGCGGTTGTACATGAGTGCGCAGGGGATCATTTGCCGGCAGGAGACAAGGCAATAGACCTATCCATGCACCGACAGGAAGCCCCCCCCCCCTCCCCGCTTGAGCCATTTTTTCCTTAATCCTGAGGATGAAATTGACAATCACAGCGAATGGTAGGTACAAGTGAGATGTACTCATCTCTGGGTCGTCCCACTTCAAAGCGCTATAGCGCTCAAACTGAGCATCATCCGCCTAATCGAAGCATCAAGTGATCTGCAGGTTGCGACAACTAGTTGGCGACAAGATTGCATTTTTCGCTTTTTATCTAATTTTGCTGTTTGTTTTGGTTTGTTTTGGCTGAAGCAATATCCCCCATTCGGCACGCCTTGATTTTTTAATTGTAAGTTGTACACACATGTACAAAGTTCGTGAAATGTCGTCATAATGCGCCCAAATGTCCTGGGATCCCATGTTCACGTATTGTGACCAAAGGTTGTAAGAATATAGAATAATACAATCAAGCAGAATATAAGAAGACATGGTATGGTGTTAAACTGACAAAGTGTGTTTACGACGTCTCGTGTCGTAAGTATGTTGAACCTGGTCCGTATGTTGAACCTGGTCCGTATGCCCACAAAGGTAAAGGCTGTCAGCTGGAAGGGGTCCTTGAAGTGACAAGGAGGGGGGCAAGGGGTATTTCCGTTACTCAGGAATGGGCTTTTCAGGTCACCGTGAGCGGGGAATGAGGAAAATAATTCTGCGTGAACTGGGAATGGGATATTAACCGACCGCGTGGATTAAGGATTTTCATTAATCGTCAACTGGGAATTGTAATATTAAATAACCGTGAATCGGGAAATCACCAATTTAGTATCATGTACCCGCCCTTCCTTTCTATACGGGGAGATCTCCTTTTAATTCATCGTTATCTGGGAATAAAGAAAGGTATTCTTCGTGATCTGGGAAGACGACCCCTCCTTGCCCCCCCCCCGCCCCCCTGACAAGGCCGTCCTTGACGGCAAATATGTGTTTAAATTTTCAATTCGCCCTGCGAGGCACCGATGTTATGCCGCTTCATAGCAGTGACTTCACTCGATTTGCATATAAGACACCGCGTTGTATTTGCAAATATTAAATAATATAATATTCAATTGCAGCTGAAGTAACAGGACGAATTTTTTATGCGATTAAAAAGTAAAGCGCAAGGCTCTCCTATACAAGCAAAACTCGGTTTTCCGAAAAGTATACGCGCTTTAATCAGAACAAAAACTACAAAGTTGCCATTTTGTGGCTTCATACCGTATGTGAGAGATGTGTGCCTTCACGTGGTCTGTGCCCCATCGGCAAGTCACCAAACAAGAGCAAACGAAGCATTGATTTGGATTGATACAACACCTGAGACGGAGAGAGTGAAAGAAATAATTCAATACAATGCGCATGAGCCATTCCTACACACTAATGTTTTATATTTTACGACGCATAATTGCGTCTTGTAGCCACAAATGTTGCATGAGAGACATTCTACAATCAAGTGCCGTGCATGTTTCAAACGCTTTGAGTTGTGTGCATGTTGTTTAGAGAGAGCCGTTTGCATCAAGGTAGTACGCGGGATCACCATGACGCCACCTAAAGCTAGCGAGCACTATTTATATGCTACTGTTTCTCGATCTTGCGAGACTGTTCAATATGTTTCCACATTAATCCAATGTACATGACAACAGTAATATATAATAGAAATATCAGGACCTTTGACCAGTTTACTTTTGAATCCACGAAATTCCGTAAGTTACAATGCCTCCACAAGGGGTTCTGGTGGGACGGTTTAAGCTCACATTGCACAAAACTAGAGTGAAACCCTATCAATATTATTATTTTATTCTTGTAAGCCTATAACAAAGAATTTCTTTGTGCCAAGATCAGGATGTTTTACCGTCTTGGTTTTTGTTGAGGGGGTGGGGGGGAGGGGGGGGGTGGTCATCATGCACCTCTCAAGCTTATTGAAAACTACATTTAGTCCAGGCGTAAGAAAAGAACTCAACAGCTTGGCCGGTGTAACATAATACCTGTCCGGCCGTGATAACCTGTCCGCCCATGCCTCTTTCCTGCCACTAACCCTAGCCAAAACCATAATATTAACCCTGACCCTCGCCCGAACCTTTTGTTGTTTTTCTCTTTTGCGCTGATGCATAGTTTTATTGATATATGGTGTCGATTGTGCCCAAGGAAAAGCGATTTCGTCGATCATTTCTATACATGCTTGAAGTTAGGATTTCAGGAAGTGTTTTATAAAACAGATGCAATATGCTGTGTGGTCGAGAATGAAATTCTAAACTATATGCCATCCTTAAAAACTAAGTAAGGACTTTAAGGCAACTGCTTGTATGATGGTCTTGGGCTGGCATCCGTCCGTCTGCGAAAAACGGTAGATTTGCAGCTTTTGTAGTGGTTTAAGTAATTAGATATGCCTATCTGCGACCAACAGAGCTTACCGTGGTCGTCGCGTCGCATCGATGACCTTTAGGTAGTGGTCATCACGAACTGAACGTCTAGATCCCGATTCAGTTTCCAAACCAGATCTCGTCGTGGTGGGCCAGTCCCTCCCGCACGAGACGTGCCCATCCTGCCTTTTTCGGATGCTAGATGCCGAAAGCTATAACGGTCACCCAAATATTGTCATTACAAGACGGAAGACTTTGAATTCATCAACTTTTTATCAACTTTATCAACGGCAGAGATTCATGAACGAATAGGTTATAAACGTTAACTAAAGGCATTTCAGATGAGAAAGAGTAGTTATTGTTATTTTCAACTGCATATTCTAATTACCAGTTTACGATTTCATTGTCATGGTCTGTCATAACGTTTTGCTTCAATAAAGTATTATGGTGTAGCACCCATGGTTGTTCTCTACAGCCATCCGTCACGACGGCTGTACCGTCAAACTAAACTGGCCGCATAGGAAACAATACGAAATTGATCGATTTGCCACCGGGTTTTCACTGTTCTTTATGTGGTAATAATTTAATTCCAATTCCAATTAACATATCACCACATATCTGGTAATTAGGTACAGGTCGATACCTTAACAAAACATAAATATACTTAAGCAATATTGCAGAAACAAGCAACTGCGATCGCAGGGCTTGTCTCATGCCTAAATCTCGACGCGTCACAGCCAACGGTTTGTTTGGTATTTTGGGAGGGGTTGGCGGATACAAATTTAGAAAGAAATCTGCATATTAAGCCAATTGTAAATAGTTTTTGACATTTCCCGAAGGTGTAGAGCACATGTAAAAAACCGGAACGGGTTCTCTTCTGTCTATTTCAGGGGGTTTAGATGGAAGGTGGTGGGGGATACAACCTGATAGAGTATTGTGAAGTTAGGGAGAAAGACCCCTTTTCAGTAGTTTATGGCGGGGGACGGGGCGTGGGGCTGCGCTTCGAAAAACCGAAAGGGTTGTGGAGGAGCGGATCCACAATGACATCTGCTTGCTCGAGGTGGGAGGCGCGGGTTCTATTATATCCGACCGCCGGATGGGGAGGGGGGTGGTTCCTAGACTTCATAAAATCCATGTCCCCGTCTTCTTAGTTCACCAAAAATTAAAAGATGGAATTTCCAGTTTACGAAAATCGTTCCCAGCCTTACCCCCCCCCCCTTAGATCTACATGTAAGATAAAAAAATAACAGGATCAAATTGAAACGAGTTGTATTTGCAACCAAATTGTTAAGAGTGTCTTTAACTGAAAGATAGGTGTTGCATTTTTCCTCCCGTTTAAGAAATTTCATTTGCGTACTCAAGGATAATTTTCCCGTCCAAGTCAGATGTAAATTTTAATATATTGAGAAGATACAATCATAAACAAATGCATTTTTTCCTCACTTTATTATAATTCTACATATATACTATCCTGTGAATAACTGATGCCATATCATCAACGGCATATGGTTGACAACAATAAGAATGCATGTAATCTAAAGGCCATGTACAAATTTGAATATAATTTTAAAAGAAATCTTTTTAATGGAATACATAAATATATATATGGGAAAATCTCATAGACTACAAAAGTTAGACGGTGCCGCTAACCATATTTTGTTAAAAAATCTCATGATGTTGAAAGGAACAGTAGACTACATCTTAACCCTAGCATCTTGGGTGATAGAACAATATTAATGGCGAAGTACCGTACACATAGCGTACACCCAAGCAAAATCAATCTTTCTTACTCTTATCATGCAAATTACAAACTACCGGATTCCACATCACTGGAGAGAAAATTGCAGCACATTCCTGTTTCTTCTTCCACTGATATTGACGACACGAGCTTTATGAAATGGTGAAGCCTGATATTCAATATTTCAGCTGAACAATTACCTTGGACTAACAGTAGATAAAAGACAAGATTCAACGTTGGATAGAATAGCTATAAGTCCAACCATTACAATGTAACAACGACATATCTGTATTCCATATCCAACTCAATCAACTAAGCAATGATGATACCTAATTTTTTATTTCAAACAAATTGGACAGTCTTCCATGGGTGGGGTGCCATATGTATCATATAAACTTGTCACTTACCGACGGACCCGTGAGGGTCGGATGATGTGCGACTCGTCGACTCATCACACCAGCCAAATAGGCTTTTATTCATCAAAGTAAATCCCGATTTGTTAACTTTTTATTAATGTATGTGTAAAATTGCCCGTCGATCTGGTTAAAACATGCCGATACCAGACAGCTATTAGCCTATAATACATTTGTATTATGCAGCATTTAATATACCAACGTACGTACTACATTTTAAATAGATGTATAAACATTTAAAACGACCAATGGAGATAAGTTTTTCAAAGTGAAACAAAACGTGTCTTTTTACACAGTGAACGACTGCCCTACCTCGCCACATGCTAATGAAGATCACTGACACCAACAATCAAGAGCAAAATCGTAAAGCATTGTAAGGCATAGCTTACGTCAGGAATATCGAAAGGCCGACAGTTCATCTCAAATGTCAAAGTTAACGACTACCTTAACATGTGTTGATAAACACGAAACTGGCGGCTATAAACAAATCGCCACCAGAAACTGATTTAAATCATTGACCTCCCCGGCACTAATGCAATCACACACCCTGCTCCATGCCTAGCTTTCGTCCTTTTCGAATAAGCTTCGCTTGGCTCCCTTATCTGGAAGATTCGACGGGTTTCAGGTAAGTGAAGCACGTCGTTTGTGTTACCTGTCCGTTTATGTCAACGCGATATCATAACTCCAGGATACGTATGGAATGAACAAAATGACCATACCCAACAATGTTTTTTTCGCGAAGTCGCATTGATATTATTAATAGCCTTTATTGTTTTTTGAGGAATGAAACTATAATATATAAATATATGAATGAAACAAGAGACAATGCCAGGTTTCTATGAAACTGGCTCATGAGATGCGCTTCGCTGTTTTCGTTTGCGGCTGGCCATTCTTATCAACATCAACGTGTTTCATCTGTTTTCTTCGTGTACTTAGAAATTAAGGCCATTCTTTTAACATACTTACTTGCAGGGAGTGCAAGGGAGTGATGCTTTCACACGTGCGAACTGATTTGGTCGTTGGGGGATTCTGTCGTGAGCTGCCCCCTGGTGGACGCCATTCTGGTCGATATAGATGACTTGACAACACTCGAATCGGAGCTAAACTGGCGACGACACAACGTGGCGAAGAGGGCGCGTCGGAAGCGGGATCCACTGACACAGTACAACAGGAAGTTGACGGAGCTGTTGACGTAGAACAAGAGATTGGTGATCGCGTAGGCGATCCAGAGGTTGTACTGATCCTGCGGGGTCGTATTCGGCCAAATTACATAACCTGCGAAATAGATCCCAGCCGGAGTGTTTGTTAACAAGAAGACGATGCTCACCGTTACCAACATCCGGGTCAGAGACTCGACATTGGAGTTGTCACTCTGAGTCCTCAATTGATCTGTGCGCATGCGCCTGGCGCGACGCACTTGGAATACAATGACAACGTTGGCAGTTGCAATGACGACGAATGGGATGATGACGACAAGAGTGAAATCTAGCCAAGGAAATACAATCCGGTCATAGAAGAAATCTTCCTCTTTGTTTGTGCAATAGTATGCAGTGATATATCTTTCTTCTGCGAGGTGTACGTACATAATGATACGAAATGTAAAAAAATTTGAATTTGACACGAAGAGACCGATAGCGACAACGATCCACACCGACAAAATCCGGACCTTTGTTATCATAATGCTAGCCTTCATTGGTAAGGTTACAGATAGCAGTCGCTCCAAGGTCACCAGCATCAGTGTCCACGACGAGAGTTGTCGGAACCAATAAGCAAAAACCAAATTCAGCTTGCATCCGAGCCCCGATGATGCGGTCCGGATATCCAATGCATTCCTTGTAAGTACCCGGATCCAGTGACGTAGCAGTGACGACAATAACACCCCAATGTCTACCAGACACAGGACACTCAGAATCAAGCTGGATGGGGACTTTCGGAAATACTTGCTCCGCAGAACGATCAAAGACATTATGTTTCCGGCTGTCCCACCAAACAGAAGTATCGGAGCGATGTACAAAAACATTATCCTGGACAGACGTTCTGTATCGATTTCTTCCTTTACCAAATCTTCTGATTCCTCACCCATTACTGTGGCTGTGGGTGTGGACCAATCGTTGGAGTACGTGATGTTTTCGACTAGTGTCATCCTCGGATAGAGGCCTCGTCAGGCGTCGTTAAAAGTTCTGCTTTCAGATATCTAATAATAAGAGAACAGAAAACAGAGAACAATACATCTTACTTCTCTTCTTCGTTATATCAATTTTTGCCCAAATATCTGCCGGAGTGTGTCCCGTTCAATGTAAAACATGTATTGCCACACCGAAGAGAAAGCTAAAATATTGATATAGGCCATACATATACCGTAAAGACAATGCTGAACAATATTAGCCAGATATAAATTGAACGAAGATGTATGATAATCGCTGTATAACGTTCCCCTAAACGTAGGCGGCAAGCTCGTAAACCTTCCGGAAACTATCCCCTGGTCACTAAGTCTGGGTAAATTGCGTCTCCAGGTCTTCACATTGTCCCGTCTAATCTACATGTTGAATTCGATATATGTTACATAGTAACCAACCAGATGCTACTTGCCGTGTGGTATTCGACAATATGTTCACACGAATTGCGTATATTCACTTACCAGCTGAATGGCGATGACGATCCCGATGAAATTGATCAAGGTAAGAAGATGCACTGAATGACTAAAACGTTAGTAAGACGGCTAAATTATAGTTGGAATCAAGATTGAAGTACCTTCAGGCACTGCAGGCTCCTCTCGTCGCCCAGGAATATCTAAATAATAAACGAGGCGTTTTAGATATCGTTTAGACACGTCATCCAATGAAGCAAAAAATGAAAACACTCGCGCAGTCATTACATGGCACATGAGCTATCACGTGATGCGTATGTCACGACTCGTGGGTAAAACGTTATCGCCCTCGTCCACCGTTTAATAGACACACGTATGGATTGATGATGTACAAGATAAGAGTACGTGAGTAATGGCCAATGTATTTCATCCAGCAAGCGTATCAGTCGCATAACAGCTCGGATGCGACACGGTTGGACGCAATTTTTGACATATGAAGTAGGAGCGTTGGGAAATGGTTCCTCTCTTAAATCCGGATGCAGATCGAAGGTGATCGAATGATCAATAAAAGTGACCTTTATCGCCCGAAAACGACGCACCGCACCATATTACAATCCTCGCTTCCCACCAAAGTTCTTATCAAGGCATGTGTCGATATCGAAGCATAGTTAAATGATGCGTTTCGACTTAGACGCAACACCAGTACCAGGAGCGTGTGACCAACAGCCATAATATGGCGCATATACAAGCTCTTGCACGATGATAATGCATATTTCATTGCGTTCCGTTGTATCTAGAGGGACAAAAAAAGCATCGGATCATATGCGGCATTCTGCAGTCATGCCGAACATATATTGTGACATGACATAGCAGGACAGTTCAATTATGCTTTGCTTTTAGTCTCGGGCTTTGTTCATGTGAGGAAAATATATTAACAATTTACAACATAGGGTTGAATGAACAAAGGCCGGTGGAGCACGAATTAGACAGACGCAACACCAGTACCAGGAGCGTGTGACCAACAGCCATAATATGGCGCATACATAAGCTCGTGCACGACGATAATGCATATTTCACTGCGTTCCGTTGCATCTAGTGGGGAAAAAAGCATCGCATCATATGCGGCCGTGTGCAGTCATGTCGAACATGTATTGTGACATGACATAGCAGGACAGTTCATTTATGCGTTGCTTCTAGTCTCGGGCTTAGTGCATAGAAGATAAATATATGAATAATTTACAACATAGGGTTGACTCAATAAAGGCCGGTAGAGCGCAGATCCAAAACAAAGAAGGCCATTCCATAGATTGAACGACCCAGCTAGCACGGTAACTATCAGCCAACCATCCGCCAACATATCCGACAATGTTGGCCCAACATTGGACTTCAACAATGGCCCAACATTTCTGTGTTCATTGGCGATCAGTTGGTCCTACGAAAATTGCGAACCATCCACCGACCATGGGCCAACAAATCGCCAACATCGGCCCTACGTCAGTTACAACACTCTGCCTATGTTGGTTCAATGTAGTTTCAATAACACGTGTAGCAAGCAAGTAGTGCAGCAAACAGATAATTCGAATAGTTACAGGTACTTTTGTTGAAAATAGTCACTTTATTGAATAAAACTAAAAACAATGCAAACATTACCAGAATTCAAAAAGGTTTACTATTTTTACCTTTCATATTCAGGACCCCGTAGTCCTTATACCTAATTATGAAGAATATATTAGTAGTTATTTGGCTCGCTAAAGAAAGAATGCCCATTGCTCAACTGAGTTATATAATTACACTAATTACCACCAGGAAGCTGGTGTGGATAAATCACGAAAGGAACGTTAGAGAAAAGGTAACCAGAACTTGGTGCCGCAATCCATAAATACTAGATGTAAGGGACATTACAAAGGAGAAAATATTATTCCGTTTTCTGGAAGCTATTCATTGAATTAGATGTATACATTCATCATGTTCCAACGAACAATCACAATTCAGGACACCATATCCTGCCTTGCATACTTCACAGTCCCATTCCGTGACGTAATACACACATACGACTTAACAGCATCATCGTTTACCAAGACCAAACGAATGCATACAAGTTGCGAGAGTAAACAATACCCTGCTTTTATGACAGATCACACGTACCACTGACAGCCTCACAGTGATTACCATACACATTGCATGGGGACGCTATGACAATGGCCGCGTAATGACTAGCAATACATAACAATACATGACTTCGCAATTATACGCCATCTTGGAAAAAACGTGACTGGCGCAAAGAGTTCTGAGAAATATTTTTGCGTTCTTTTGAATTTTTCTATGGAGATAAATACCATATTTCCATTGTATTGGCAAGGCATGTTTAAATTTGATGAGCATGTCTAACTTACCTTCAGATTACGTAAATTTTCAGTTTCATAGATGACAATATTGCATGTTCAAGATTCAGATTCAGATTCAAAATCATTTATTCGTCAAAGCGATAATACTTAATACATAAATGATCATAGATGAAAGATAAACATGAATTTAACACAGGAGACTCAGACTAAGGTTGAACACCGCTCTCGTCTGAGCCACCTGGAGTTGTTGTAACACAGACGAATGATATAACTGGAACTCAAACAGTGAGAAAAGCACGAGATTTCCTATTATATGTTACTTACAAATTGTGAGTTGTGAAAGGGCTGGCGTTGGGGGTGGGGGGGGGGCGCGGGGGAGCGGTCGCGGTGGAGGAGAGGGGCGAGGCGGAGGGGCTAATTTTATTTCTGACATGTATGGCAATTCAAAAGACTACAATGGTCAGAATAATTGCTTATGATATTATCTTTGATATACTTTGAGAATCTTATCAGGCTGTGCGTATTGATCTTATCTAAAATTATTGCAGGTTCGGTATTTACAATTTCAATTAGGCAATGTCTAATGCATTTTTTCTCATAATCATGGTAAACTCTACTTGTATGAGCATAATCCTTATATCTTGTATCATGTGAGTGTACTTCGTGGGCACGTGTTATGGGGATCTGTGAGAAGTACGTGGGGAGTATATTATTTTTTAATTTATGATAGAACTTTAATTTTTGTAAACGGTGAATATCTTCCGGTTTTAGTAGGTTTAGCTGTTTGAAAAGGGGCTCGCTGTGAGCCTTAAAATTGCTCAGCGATATAATTCTTACTGCCCTTTTCTGTAGTTTATATATTCGTTCCCCACAGTAACCCCAAGCTAGTATGCCGTAGTTTATGTACAGAAGAATGAGGGAATATTATATAGATAAAAGAGTGTATTTGGGCAGAGTATATTTGAGTCTATTCGATATTTCCAGGACCTTTGAGATTTTAATGCAGATCTTGCCAACATAACTATGCCACTTCATATTCTTGGTAATTGTTAAACCCAGCATGTTGAATTCATCTACGCATTCAACTTTTACATCATTTATTACAATATCTGGCAACTGCAGTTTCTTGCCAGGCATATGGAAGACCATGAATTTACTCTTAAAAGGATTTAATGACAGTCTACTGGCATTTAACCATTTGCTTATATTACTTAGTTCATCGTTTAATAAGGCACTGGAGGATGCTGATGTATCAGTTTGTTTTCTTCGTGTACTTAGAAATCGGCTATCACAATGATGTTTTACCGTCTTGTTTTTTGTTGTTGTTGCGGGGGGGGGGGGGGTGGTCATCATGCACCTTTCAAGCTTATTGAAAACTACATTTAGTCCAGGCGTAAGAAAAGAACTCAACAGCTTGGCCGGTGTAACATAATACCTGTCCGGCCGTGATAACCTGTCCGCCCACGCTTGTTTCCTGCCACTAACCCTAACCAAAACCATAATATTAACCCTGACCCTGGGCCCGAACCTTTTATTGTTTTTCTCTTTTGCGCTGATGCATAGTTTTATTGATATATGGTGTCGATTGTGCCCAAGGAAAAGCGATTTCGTAGATCATTTCTATACATGCTTGAAATTAAGATTTCAGGAAGTGTTTTGCAAACAGATGCAATATGATGTGTGATCAAGAATGGAATGTTAAAATATATGCCATCCTTGAAAGCTAAGTAAGGACTTTAAGGCAAATGCTTGTATGATGGTCTTTGGTTGGCATCCGTCCGTCTGCAAAAGACGATAGATTTTCAGGTTTTGTTGTGGTTTAAGTAATTAGATTCGCTTCGCGGTATTTGCGATAATGACTGAATAGGCCTATCTGCGACCAACAGAGCTTACCGTGGTCGTCGCATCGATGACCTATCTTTAGGTAGTGGTCATCACGAACTGGGCGCCGAGATCCTGATTAAGTTTCCAAACCAGATCTCGTCGTGGTGGGCTAGTCCCTCTCGCACGAGACGTGCCCATCCCGCGTTTTTCGGACGCTAGATGCCAGAAGCCATTACGGTCACCCACATATTGTCATTACAAGACGGAAGACTTTGAATTCATTAATTTTTATCAACTTTATGAACGGCAGGGATTCATGAACGAATAGATTATAAACGTTAGCTCAAGGCATTTCAGATGAGAAAAAATAGTTATTGTTAGTTTCAACTGTATATTCTACTGACCAATTTACGATTTCATTGTCATAGTCTGTCATAACAGTTTGTTTCAAGAAGGTTTTATGGTGTAGCACCCATGGTTGTTCTCTGCAGCCATCCGTCACAACGGCTGTACTGTCAAACTAAACTGGCTGCATCGAAAAAAATACGAAATTGATCGATTTGCCACCGGGTTTTCACCGTCCTTTATGTGATAATAATTTAATTCCAATTCCAATTAACATATCATCACATATCTGGTAATTAGGTACAGGTCGATACCTTAACAAAACATAAATATACCATAGCAATATTCCAGCAACAAGCAACTGCGATCGCAGGGCTTGTCTCATGCCTAAGTCTCGACGCGTCCCAGCCAACGGTTTGTTTGGTATTTAGGGAGGGGTTGGCGGATACCAATTTAGAAAGAAACCTGCGTATTAAGTCCATTGTAAATAGTTAATGACATCTCTAATGTAAAACAACACAACGGGTTCTTTTCTGGCTATTTTAGGGGGTTTAGATCGAAGGTGGTGGGGGGGGGATATAAAACCTGATAGAGTATTGTGAAGCTAGGGAGAAAGAACTCTTTTCAGTAGTTATGGCGGGGGACGGGGCGTGGGGCTGCGCTCCTAAAAACCGAAAGGGTTGTGAGGGAGCGGATCCACAATGACATCTGCTTGCTCGAGGTGGGAGGCGCGGGTTCAATTATATCCGACCGCCGGATGGGGAGGGGGGTGGTTCCCAGACTTCATAGAATCCATGTCCTAGTCTTTTTAGTTCACCAAAAATTAAAAGATGGAATTTCCAGTTTATGAAAACCGCTCCCAGCCCTACCCCCCCCCCCCCGCCTTAGATCTACATGAAAGATAAAAAAGCAGGATCAAATTGAAACGATTTGTATTTGCAACCAAATTGTTAAGAGTGTCTTTAACTGAAAGATGGGTGTTACATTTTACCTCCTGGAAATATCTTAATACTTTTAAGAAATTTCATTTGTTTACTCACGGATAATTTTTCCGTCCAAGTCAGATGTAAATTATACTATATTGAGAAGATACAATCATAAACAAATGCATTTTTTCCTCACTTTATTATAATTCTACATATATACTATCCTGTGAATAACTGATGCCATATCATCAACGGCATATGGTTGACAACAATACGAATGCATGTAATCCAAAGGCCATGTACAAATTTGAATGTAATTTTAGAAGAAATCTTTTTAATGGAATACATAAAGATATATATGGGCAAATCTCATAGACTACAAAAGGTAGACGGTGCCGCTAACCATATTTTGTTAAAAAATCTCATGATGTTGCAGGCAACAGTGGACCACATCTTAACCCTAGCATCTTGGGTGATAGAACAATATTAATGGCATAATACCATACACATAGCGTACACCCAAGCAAAATCAATCTTTCTTACTGTTATCATACAAATTTCAAACTGCCAGAATCCACATCACTGGAGAAAAAATTTCAGCACATTCCTGTTTCTTCTTCCACTGATCTTGACGACACGCGCATTGACTTGCTTTATGAAATGGTGAAGTCTGATATTCAATATTTCAGCTGAACAATTACCTTGGACTAACAATAGATAAAAGACAAGATTCAACGTTGGATAGAATAGCTATAAGTCCAACCATTACAATGTAACAACGACATATCTGTATTCCATATCCAACTCAATCAACTAAACAATGATGATACTGAATGTTTTATTTCAAACAATTTGGACAGTCTGCCATGGATGGGGTGCCATATGTATCATATAAACTTGTCACTTACCGACGGACCCGTGAGGGTCGGATGATGTGCGGCATCTATTCATCAAAGTAAATCCCGATTTGTTAACTTTGTATTAATGTATGTATAACATTGCCCGTCGATCTGGTTAAAACATGCCGATACCAGACAGCTTTTAGCCTATAATACATTTGTATTATGCAGCATTTAATATACCAACGTACGTACTACATTTTAAATAGACGTATAAACATTTAAAACGACCAAAGGAGATAAGTTTTTCAAAGTGAAACAAAACGTGTCTTTTTACACAGTGAACGACTGCCCTACCTCGCTACATGCTAATGAAGATCACTGACACCAACAATTAAGAGCAAAATCGTGAAGCATTGTAAGGCATAGCTTACGTCAGGAATATCGAAAGGCCGACAGTTCATCTCAAATGTCAAAGTGAACGACTACCTTAACATGTGTTGATACACACGAAACTGGCGGCTATAATCAAATCGCCGCCATAAACTGATTTCAATCATTGACCTCCCCGGCGCTAATGCAATCACACACCCTGCTCCATGCGTAGCTTTCGTCCGTTTCGAATAAGCCGGGCTTGGCTCCCTTATCTGGAAGATTCGACGGGTTTCAGGTAAGTGAAGCACGCCGTTTGTGTTACCTGTCCGTTAACTGTCAACGCGATATCATAACTCCAGGATTTGCATGGAATGGAAAAAATGACCATACCCAACAGTGTTTTTTTCGCGAAGTCGCATTGATATTATTAATAGCCTTTATTGTTTGTTGAGGAATGAAAATATAATATATAAATATATGAATGAAACAAGAGACAATTCCAGGTTTCTATGAAACTGGCTCATGAGATGCGCTTCGCTGTTTTCGTTTGCGGCTGGCCATTCTCATCAACATCAACGTGTTTTATCTGTTTTCTTCGTGTACTTAGAAATTAAGGCCATTCTTTTAACATACCTACTTGCAGAGAGTGCAAGGGAGTGATGCTTTCACATGTGCGAACTGATTTGGTCGTTGGGGAATTCTGTCGTGAGCTGCCCCCTGGTGGACGCCATTCTGGTCGACATAGATGACTTGACAACACTCGAATCGGAGCTAAACTGGCGACGACACAACGTGGCGACGAGGGCGCGTCGGAAGCGGGATCCACTGACACAGTACAACAGGAAGTTTACGGAGCTGTTGACGTAGAACAAGAGATTGGTGATCGCGTAGGCGATCCAGAGGTTATACTCATCCTGCGGGCTCGTATTCGGCCAAATTACATAACCTGCGAAATAGATCCCAGCCGGAGTGTTGGTTAACAAGAACACGATGCTCACCGTTACCAACATTCGGGTCAGTGACTCGACATTGGAGTTGTCACTCTGAGTCCTCAATTGATCTGTGCGCATGCGCCTGGCGCGACGCACTTGGAATACAATGACCACGTTGGCAGTTGCAATGACGACGAATGGGATGATGACGACAAGAGTGAAATCTAGCCATAGAAATACAATCCGGTCATAGAAGAAATCTTCCTCTTTGTTTGTACAATCGTATGTAGTGATATATCTTTCTTCTGCGGAGTATGTGTACATAGTGATACGAAATGTAAAAAAGTTTGCATTTGACACGAAGAGACCGATAGCTACAACGATCCACACCGACAAAATCCGAACCTTTGTTATCATAATGTTGGCCTTCATTGGTAAGGTTACGGATAACAGTCGCTCCAAGGTCACCAGCATTAGTGTCCACGAGGAGAGTTGTGGAAACCAATAAGCAAAAACCAAATCCAGCTTGCAGCCGAGCCCCGATGATGCGGTCCGGATATCTAATGCATTCCTTGTAAGTACCCGGATCCAGTGACGTAGCAGTGACGACAATAACACCCCGATGTCTACCAGACACAGGACACTCAGAATCAAGCTGGATGGGGACTTCCGGAAATACTTGCTCTGCAGAACGATCAAAGACATTATGTTTCCGGCCGTACCACCAAACAGGAGTATCGGAGCGATGTACAAAAACATTTTCCTTGACAGACGTTCTGTATAGATTTCTTCCTTTACCAAGTCTTCTGGTTCCTCACCCATTACTGTGGCTGTGGGTGTGAACCAATCGTTGGAGTACGTGATGTTTTCGACTAGTGTCATCCTCGGATAGAGGCCTCGTCAGGTGTCGTTAAAAGTTCTGCTATCAGATATCTAGTAATAAGATAACAGAAAACAGAGAACAATACATCTTACTTCTCTTCTTCGTTATATCAATTTTTGTCAAAATATTTCCCTGACTGTGTCCCGTTCAATGTAAAACATATATTGCCACACCGAAGAGAAAGCTAAAATGTTGATATAGGTCATACATATACTGTAAAGACAATGCTGAACAATATTAGCCAGATATAAATTGAACAAATATGTGTGATAATCGCTGTATAACGTTCCCCTAAACGTAGGCGGCAAGCTCGTAAACCTTCCGGAAACTATCCCCTGGTTACTAAGTCTGGGTAAATTGCGTCTCCAGGTCTTCACATTGTCCCGTCTAATCTACATGCTAACTTCGATATATGTTACATAATAACCAACCAGACGCTACTTGCCGTGTGGTGTTCCACAATATGTTCACACAAATTGCGTATATTCACTTACCAGCTGAATGGCGATGACGATCCCGATGAAATTGACCAAGGTAAGAAGATGCACTGAATGACTAAAAGTTACTAAGACGGCTAAGTTATAGCTGGAATCCAGATTAAAGTACCTTCAGGCACTACAGGCTCCTCTCGTCGCCCAGGAATATCTAAATAATAAACGAGACGTTTTTGATATCATTTAGACACGTCATCCAATGAAGCAAAAAATGAAAACACTCGCGCAGTCATTACATGGCACACGAGTTATCACGTGATGCATATGTTACGACTCGTGGGTAAAACGTTTATCGCCCTCGTCCACCGTTTAATAGACACACGTATGGATTGATGATGTACAAGATAAGAGTACGTGAGTAATGGCCAATGCACTTCGTCCAGCAAGCGTATCAGTCGCATAACAGCTCGGATGCGACACGGTTGGACGCAATTTTTGATATATGAAGTGGGAGTGTTGGGAAATGGTTCCTCTCTTAACTCCGGATGCAGATCGAAGGTGATCGAATGATCAATAAAAGTTACCTTTATCACCCGGAAACGACGCACCGCACCATTATACAATCCTCGCTTCCCACGAAAGTTCTTGTCAAGGCATGTGTGGATATCGAAGCATAGTTAAATGATGCGTTTCGACTTAGACGCAACACCAGTACCACGAGCGTGTGACCAACAGCCATAATATGGCGCATATATAAGCTCTTGCATGATGATAATGCATATTTCATTGCGTTCCGTTGTATCTAGTGGGGAAAAAAAACATCGGATCATATGCGGCATTCTGCAGTCATGCCGAACATATATTGTGACATGACATAGCAGGACAGTTCCATTATGCTTTGCTTTTAGTCTCGGGCTTTGTTCATATGAGAAAAATATATTACTAATTTACAACATAGGGTTAAATGAACAAAGGCCGGTGGAGCGCGACTTAGACAGACGCAACACCAGTACCACGAGCGTGTGACCAACAGCCATAATATGGCGCATATATAAGCTCTTGCACGACGAAAATGCATATTTCACTGCGTTCCGTTGCATCTAATGGGGAAAAAGCATCGCATCATATGCAGCATTGTGCAGTCATGTCGAACATGTATTGTTACATAACATAGCAGGAAAGTTCATTTATGCGTTGCTTCTAGTCTCGGGCTTAGTGCATAGAAGATAAATACATGAATAATTTACAACATAGGGTTGACTCAACAAAGGCCGGTGCAGCGCGGATACAAAACAAAGAAGGTCAATCTCGCACGGTAACTATCAGCCAACCATCCGCCAACATATCCAACAATGTTAGCCCGACATTGGACTTCAACAATGGCCCAATATTTCTGTGTTCATTGGCGATTAGTTGGTCCTACGAAAATTGCGAACCATCCACCGACCATGGGCTAACAGATCGCCAACATTGGCCCTACGTCAGTTACAAAACTCTGCCTATGTTGGTTCAATGTAGTTTCAATAACACGTGTAGCAAGCAACGTAGTTCAGTAAACAGATGCAAACATTACCTGAATTCAAAAAGGTTTACTATATTTACCTTTCATATTCAGGACCCCGTAGTCCTTATACTTAATTATGAAGAATATATTAGTAGTTATTTGGCTCGCTAAATAAAGAATGCCCATTGCTCAACTGAGTTATATAATTACACTAACTAGAGACATTACAAAGGAGGAAATATTATTCCGTTTTCTGGAAGCTACTCATTGAATTGGATTGTATGCATTCATCAAGCACGGCAGTGCAAAGCAACTGACAATTTAAACTCAGCTATTGAGATGACAGAATGTGTTCCAACGAACAATCACAATTCAGGACACCATATCCTGCCTTGCATACTTCACAGTCCCATTCTGTGACGTAATACACACATACGACTTCACAGCATCATCGTCAAGGTATACACACGCATACTTCAACAGCACCATTATCAACAAAACGCGCATTGTACCATGACCTCCGCACCTGCACCTGGTATTTCTACATATAAAATTCGACTGAACGACAAGTTCCATAGAGGGTATAACAAAAAAGTAACTCCCTGAGGCAATACTGAAATCGGCGCAACTCGGCTATCACAATGATGACTTCCTCAAGCCAGGAAGGTACTAAGCCTTGACAACGCATATATCAACACCAAGAGTAAACAAACGATCACGATCAGAATAGTCCGCGCCTAATAAACGGCGCAGTCAGGTCATACACGCACAATTACGGCACACCTTGTATGTACCGCTTAACTACTCATTAATTATTCACGGCGTGGTCGCTTCGCAGGGTCCTCTCGCTGTCTCCCTGCAGCATCCTCTCGCTGTCTCCCTGCAGCGTCCTCTTGCTGTCTCGCTATCTCCCTACAGCGTCCTCTCTCTGTCTCTCTGCAGCGTCCTCTCGCTGTCTCTCTGCAGCGTTCCCTCGCTGTCTCCCAGCAGCGTCCTCTCGCTTTCTCCTGGCAGCGTCCTCTCTCTGTCTCTCTGCAGCGTCCTCTCGCTGTCTCTCTGCAGCGTTCCCTCGCTGTCTCCCAGCAGCGTCCTCTCGCTTTCTCCTGGCAGCGTCCTATCGCTGTCTCCCAGCAGCGTCCTCTCGCTGTCTCCCTGCAGCGTCCTCTCGCTGTCTCTCTGCAGCGTTCCCTCGCTGTCTCCCAGCAGCGTCCTCTCGCTTTCTCCTGGCAGCGTCCTCTCGCTGTCTCCCTGCAGCGTCCTCTCGCTGTCTCCCTGCAGCGTCCCCTCGCTGTCTCCCTGCAGCGTCCTCTCGCTGTCTCCCTGCAGCGTCCTTTCGCTGTCTCCCTGCAGCGTCCCCGCGCTGTCTCCCTGCAGCGTCCTCTCGCTGTCTCCCTGCAGCGTCCTCTCGCTGGCTCTCTGTAGCGCCCCCTCGCTGTCACCCTGCAGCGTCCTCTCGCTGTCTCGCTATCTCCCTGCAGCGTCCTCTCTCTGTCTCTCTGCAGCGTCCTCTCGCTGTCTCTCTGCAGCGTTCCCTCGCTGTCTCCCAGCAGCGTCCTCTCGCTTTCTCCTGGCAGCGTCCTATCGCTGTCTCCCTGCATCGTCCTCTCGCTGTCTCCCTGCAGCGTCCTCTCGCTGGCTCTCTGTAGCGCCCCCTCGCTGTCACCCTGCAGCGTCCTCTCGCTGTCTCGCTATCTCCCTGCAGCGTCCTCTCTCTGTCTCTCTGCAGCGTCCTCTCGCTGTCTCTCTGCAGCGTTCCCTCGCTGTCTCCCAGCAGCGTCCTCTCGCTTTCTCCTGGCAGCGTCCTATCGCTGTCTCCCTGCATCGTCCTCTCGCTGTCTCCCTGCAGCGTCCTCTCGCTGTCTCCCTGCAGCGTCCTCTCGCTGGCTCTCTGTAGCGCCCCCTCGCTGTCACCCTGCAGCGTCCTCTCGCTGTCTCGCTATCTCCCTGCAGCGTCCTCTCTCTGTCTCTCTGCAGCGTCCTCTCGCTGTCTCTCTGCAGCGTTCCCTCGCTGTCTCCCAGCAGCGTCCTCTCGCTTTCTCCTGGCAGCATCCTATCGCTGTCTCCCTGCATCGTCCTCTCGCTGTCTCCCTGCAGCGTCCTCTCTCTGTCTTCCTGCAGCATCCTCTCGCTGTCTCCCTGCAGCGTCCTCTCGCTGTCTCCCTGCAGCGTCTTCTCGATGGCTCTCTGCAGCGTCCCCTCGCTGTCTCCCTGTAGCGTCCTCTCGCTGTCTCGCTATCTCCCTGCAGCGTCCTCTCTCTGTCTCCCTGCAGCGTCCTCTCGCTCTCTCCTTGCGGCGTCCTCTCGCTGTCTCCCTGCAGCGTCCTCTCGCTGTCTCTCTGCAGCGTTCCCTCGCTGTCTCCCAGCAGCGTCCTCTCGCTTTCTCCTGGCAGCGTCCTATCGCTGTCTCCCCGCAGCGTCCTCTCGCTGTCTCCCTGCATCGTCCTCTCGCTGTCTCCCTGCAGCGTCCTCTCTCTGTCTTCCTGCAGCATCCTCTCGCTGTCTCCCTGCAGCGTCCTCTCGCTGTCTCCCTGCAGCGTCTTCTCGATGGCTCTCTGCAGCGTCCCCTCGCTGTCTCCCTGTAGCGTCCTCTCGCTGTCTCGCTATCTCCCTGCAGCGTCCTCTCTCTGTCTCCCTGCAGCGTCCTCTCGCTCTCTCCTTGCGGCGTCCTCTCGCTGTCTCCCTGCAGCGTCCCCTCGCTGTCTCCCTGCAGCGTCCTCTCGATGTCTCCCTGCAGCGTCCTCTCGCTGTCTCCCTGCAGCATCCTCTCACTGTCTCCCTACATCGTCCTCTCGCTGCCTCCCTGCAGCGTCCTCTCGCTGTCTCCCTGAAGCATCCTCTCGCTGTCTCCCTGCAGCGTCCTCTCGCTGTCTCCCTGCAGCGTCCTCTCGCCGCTGTCTCCCTGCAGCATCCTCTCGCTGTCTCCCTGCAGCGTCCTCTCGCTGTCTCCCTGCAGCGTCCTCTCGCCGCTGTCTCCCTGCAGCATCCTCTCGCTGTCTCCCTGCAGCGTCCCCTCGCTGTCTCCCTGCAGCGTCCTCTCGATGTCTCCCTGCAGCGTCCTCTCGCTGTCTCCCTGAAGCATCCACTCACTGTCTCCCAGCATCGTCCTCTCGCTGTCTCCCTGCAGCGTCCTTTCGCTGTCTCCCTGCAGCGTCCTCTCGCTGTCTCCCTGCAGCGTCCTCTCGCTGTCTCACCACAGCGTCCTCTCGCTGTCGCCCGCTTCCCTCCCGATCCCCCGAGAACCACAACCATTTCGACTGGTGATACCCATATTCTTATTTATACGCACGTATCAATGTAAACAATGGGGCTACCACATGACATTGGTGATACAAGGCTAAACGACTGAAGCTTACCTGAGGCAAAATGCAGTACAATTCGAAACTGCGTGTGTTTTTGTAGTTCAATATAACATGCGCTGTAGGGACAGTAGCAGGTATATCAGATAGAGTGCTGGCTCTTGACAGGGATGAGCGCGTTTTTGTAACCAGAATATGTGATCAGCCCTAGGAGAAAATATGAAAAATACGACCTGGAAGTGGGGGCAGGGATAGCCCCCCCCCCCCCACGCGGTTCCGTCATTGCAGTAAAGGAACAAATCTAATAGCGTTATGTCACAGGATTGCCAACACTTACCATACACCAGATGGCGCAGATGGCGCAGATCAGAACAGAAAATGCCATCTTTCCCCCTTTTTCTGTAAAGTGTCTTTATAAAAAAATTCTGGAACAATATATTTGGATTTCCTTCATCTTTTATGTTTGCTGGTTACAAGATCGAACTTGTCTGAATGCGAAAAGCCGTTAAACCGATAACCAAGTAGTAAAAATGCTGAACCGAAGATTTAAGCCACAACCCCTACCAAGACAACTATATCTGCGCAGTCGCCACAACGTGACACCCCCTCGTCACATTACAGATGTACAGCGTCTTTTATACCGTTTACCGCAACGTATCTTCTTCGTCGAGACGCCCGTCAACGGCATGAAGTTCCTCCAATGATTGGATCGGGAATTAGATTCCCTCTGGTGAGGGTGATGCGGCGCCGGTCAAGTTAAGTCGCTGGGTAATATGCGCGAGGAGCGACCCGTTGTGTTCATTCTGTTGCTGCATACGTTCTACGACTTGCAGCATAGCAATCTCGTATTCAGTCACTGAAATAGTTGGCAATGGAAAAATTGGAATCCCATACATAACTAGAGATCATAACACAACTAAGATATTGTTGAAGGGGATCGAGTCTACAATTTTAAGTCTCGGATTCCTTACAATGTAGATTCTTGCCCTAACTGTCTTTGGTTTCCAGTGCGTTATGATATAATATGGGAGCAGAAACTGCAGTCATATATTGTGTTGATGCTGTCTTGGGTAGCCTAAGGATATGTTGCAATACGCCATATTCGCATCTACGGTAGTTCGTTTTAAGTAAGCTCCAGATTAGCTACAACAGCTCTTTGCAATATTAAAAGATCGAAGTTCCGAGTTCTCTCGTCTACAGTAGCCTTTGATGCCCTGGAATAAATATCACACCATCTATTTTATCAGTTTGCAATCCTAACACCTCATGTTGCAATACGCCCTATTCGTAAATACGGTAGTGCGTCTTAAGTTAGCTCCAGATTAGTGACAGTCGATTAAAAATATACTGGAAGAAAACGACGTGCTGGTCGCCTCGGTGAATCTGCCCGTCCACATTTCAAAGCAATAATACAACACCTCCGACCACTTAATTTCATTGTTCGTTCTACTGCAAGGACTCCACCAATATGCCGTATACCTTATTACAAAAGCGTGTTGATGTATATATATCTTTTGAAAACGTCCGCGGCACATTTAGTAACTCATTTCCTTCATTTATGCATTGGTCTCGCCATTCCTCCTTTCTGGCGTGTATTATTCCGTAAATGTTAATGTTATATTTCGGCCAGCCAATAAATACCTCTTTTGTTGGGGGTATTTTCTTCATTCCCAGTTCACGATGAAATGAAAAACCCATTCCTGAAGAACGCAAATACCCATTGCCCCCCCCCCCCCCACCCACCCCCTCCATGACTCCACGTGTGATTGTTGACAAACATTCCATCTGGCTTTGCGCGCGACGCGAGCAGTTCACAACTTCCGCCAAGACGAGCGGGCGAGAGGCGGGCGATTCGAAATCTGTTGTGTGAAGAAAGGTGGACATGCGATGAAACATCGAGTCAGTTGACGGTGCTACCTAGGAACATAACATCTATGGAGTTAAAAAATACTGGATTTGGCGGCGAGTGTTGCTTAGTTTGTTTTACAGAGCTGCTGTCAGACGGCAACCTAAGGCGTTTAGCGGTAAAATATTTGGTTGGTTCTGTGGCTGACGGGCCCTGTCAGATTTTCGCCCGTCCTACAGCCACAGAACTGGGGTTAGGGGATGGGGTAGCGCGGGCGGTTTCTAGTCAGGAGTCACCATAGTCACCATAGGGTAGATTTAAACTGTATTCAGTATGTACAAAGGCGTATTCAAATATTTACGCGTGGACGAGGAGGACTAATAATTAATAGCACCCCCAGTGCCAGATGCAGTGCCAGATGAAGTCGAGTCAGGGGAGGAGGGGAGTGCGGAGGGGGGTGATGGGACGCAACATTTCAGGGGCGACGGCATTTCCCTATAGGAATTGCCATATTAAAGTCCTCCATCTCGCATGCTGGGGAAAATATTTGGTAGCGTATTTCACAAGCGTCTCCGTTTTTCTCTGGTTAAACATGATACCCCGCACCCACGGTGCTTACCATATGGAATTCGAATGAAAAATGACACTTAATATATTTTTTCGAAATTTGTCCAGTGGTGAAAGATACAGATGTTTGGTCCTAGTAGGGACTCACACGGGCGTTCTATTCAAGTCATGACTGAATGCTTGAAGCTGTGGATGGATAATACTTAACTGAGTCATAAGCTATGAACATAGTGAGATACGCTGGAGGTTTGGGGTGGTCTCTCGTGGTTTCGGTGTTGACTACAACGGGGTTGGCGGGACACTGGAGATTTGGGGTGGTCTCTCAGGGTTCGGGTGCTGGCCACAACGCGGGTGGCGGGACACTGGAGGTTTGGGGTGGTCTCTCAGGGTTTGGGTGCTGGCCACAACGCGGGTGGCGGGACACTAGAGGTATGGGGTGGTCCCTCAGAATTCCGGTGTTGACTACAACGTGGGTAGTGGAACACTGGAGGTTTGGGGTGGTCCCTCAGGGTTCCGGTGTTGACTACAATGTGGGTAGTGGGACACTGGAGGTTTGGCGAGGTCTCTCAGGGTTCGGGTGCTGGCCACAACGGGGTTGGCGGGACACTGGAGGTTTGGGGTGGTCTCTCAGGGTTCGGGTGCTGGCCACAACGCGGGTGGCGGGACACTGGAGGTTTGGGGTGGTCTCTCAGGGTTCCGGTGTTGACTACAACGGGGTTGGTGGGACACTGGAGGTTTGGGGCGGTCTCTCAGGGTTTCGGTGTGGACTACAACGGGGTTGGTGGGACACTGGAGGTTTGGGGTGGTCTCTCAGGGTTCCGGTGTTGACTACAACGGGAGCGATGCCGGAGAGTAAAGTTTGGGTTGGTACCTAAAGTGGTGGTGATGGGGTTTTTCACTTTTGGGTGATAACAACGGATTTGAGGTATTTCGTACGTTTCAGGCTAGAGGGCAATGTAGGATACCATTCCCTCAAAGTGTCCTTCATAGTTTCACAAACATGCAAGACTTGCGGCATAACGCAATCTCAGTTTGTTCTACCAGTATCTCCTGGGTAGGACGCTTTGGTTGAAGGTAAATCATAATGTAAAAATTGCGCCTTTGCCAGCTGTTACTATGTTCTTGAAAACTATTATTTTAGATGGGTTTCAATTGACACCAACTGATGTAGAACGGGTCCGTACAATTTGATACCTCATTTGTGGCATAATTCGTAATTGTTAGTGGTTTCCGATGTATATAAATGTAGATATCCACACCGAACACGCCCGAGGATTTGTCCTTAAAACCTGACTCAGTGAACGTGACTATAATAGTGCATGGAAGACCACATGGTTCAGTCTAAATGAAGGATGATTGAATTGAATTGACCGAATTAACCGGGCTTCCGACGGACTGTTGGCGATTGAATGTGCCTGCTTCGGAAATCATGAAACCACTCGATCCTGCCAGATTTGTGCGGCACCGCTCGTCCAGTGCTTACTTTTGGTTGAAGTAGTAACTTTAAAGATTCGTCTTAGTGTGAGTTCGTCAGACTCGTCAGTGCCTCACTGAATTCTTGTTCATATGGCGACTCATTCTCTTTTTCGCAAATGTATATGTTAGGAGCACGTGTTTTGTGTTCAATGTGTTCAATGATACATTCTTGGTAATTAAGATTTGGGTAAAGTTACATACATGTGTATGCGGCTGTCGGGAACCTAAGACAGACATAAATGATGTTTACAAAAAAGACTTGTCACACGAGGATTGGCAGAATGAAGCAAACGCTGAAGCATTGAGAAGGGTGTTGCTGTTTATTCATAATGCGATAATGAGTATCATTCAGGAATCGTATTTTAGAACGAAAGCATCGTTATCAGACTAACTTGAGCAATCAGCTACCAAGAACAATGCAGTTCCTGGCCATATTTACTGCGGGATTTGTTACCTATAATCTGAGTAGACTATAGCGCACCAACAGTTTACACAAAAAGGCTACAATCATGTAGTTTTGGCTGTTTCACACAGTGCCCCATAATCTTCACCGTACTCATCACTGTGGTCGTTCCATGTTCCTAAATTAGAAAACATGGTGATGAAATCTTCTTTCCCGCCTACGTTGTTCGGTTCGCCATTCTTCCAGTTAGTGAAATCGAATATGACCTGCTTTGAGTGACCCCAGATAAAGGTTGGCGAGTTTCGATTCTGTCTTCTTCCGTCTGTCCAGAACCCGAGCACAGTGGCGCCATCTAGGAACCAAAACAATTATATCCAGTCTACAGTAACGGGCTTACCTCTCTTTATATTACATGATGTACCACATGTTTACCCTACACACCACAAACATACGATGTACCATTTATTCTAATGTGACATATTCAAATCGTGTCTTAACAAATGGCTGCCCCTAGTTTCTTTTATCAAGGGTTATGACATAATTTCGCTAAGGCGCACCATAGCAGGTGTCCTAACATGCCGATCTCCCGGCAGAGGGCGTTACGCTGGCGCCATAGTCCCTATGCCCCACGCCAAAACTTAACCATCAGAATTATTAATTATGCGCGAAAATTGAAATGAATCTAATCGAAGATACATTCGCAGTTTGGCATCAAATACACCACTGTTTAGCATTTACTCTGCCACTGGTACCATGCCTGACGAATGTATTTGAGTTTGATTACTTTAAAGCCATGCTACTTTCGAACTATATCTTCGAGTGCGGTCGAGGTCAAAGGCGTGAAGCACTTTGAACTTTGACCCCGTGTTATTTTTAAATATTTTCTCGCTTAACTCTTCCATTGTGATTATTCGACAACGGAATGTCTAAATGTGTTTAATTCTGCATCGAAAATTCAATATTCAATCTAAAAAAAACTCTAAAACCATTTTTGACCCCAGGACCGTTGGGGCCAACCGTGAGGTGGGCGGTGACGTGGGGCAGTGGTGATGTGAGGAACGAGCTCCCTCTGCCTGCAGACTGCTAACATGCGTCATTAGCAACGACCAATACGACGACTGGTAAACACGGCGGCACTGTACGATTGTGTATGTACTGTGCACTTGCATATTTGTTATCGTCCGGGGCAGACAAATTTGTGTTCTACATAAGTGAAAAAATACGTGGGTGATGATTCCAGCGCTATATTTTATTACTTCTGAGGACTTATCTATGAGACAGTGTTGCTGTGTGGCTGCTAATAGTGTTAATATTATGTGAAGTTAATACGTTTGGCACTTTGTTTGTCTGGTTTGCGAAGCTGACCGGTAGAAACATGCCACCGGTTCATGTGCCACAACCATACTTGCCAGTTTGCTGATCGTAAGTTTAAACTTTAGATCACTTTGGAGTATAAGACTCCATACGTTATGATTGCGATAATGACCGTTATGATAATGATTCTATTAATAAAGATGGTCTCTACTGGTACCACCCGTTCCACCCCACTCCAACCCTAGAGAGTTGCATGATGTACCACGTGTCTTACCCCACCCCAACCTACATGATGTACCACCTGTCTTACCCCACCCACAACCCTACATGGTGTACTACCTGTCTTACCCCACCCCAAACCCTACATGATGTACAACCTGTCTTACTCCACCCCAACCCTACCTGATGTACCACCTGTCTTACCCCACCCCAAACCTACATGGTGTACCACCTGTCTTACCCCACCCCAAACCCTACATGATGTACCACCTGTCTTACCCCACCCCAAACCCTACATGATGTACCACCGGTCTTACCCCACCCCAAACCCTACATGGTGTACCACATGTCTTACCCCACCCACAACCCTACTTGATGTACCACCTGTCTTACCCCACCCCAAACCCTACATGATGTACCACCTGGCTTACTCCACCCCAACCCTACATGGTGTACCACCTGTCTTACCCCACCCCCAACCCAACATGATGTACCACCTGTCTTACCCCACCCCCAACCCTACATGATGTACCACCTGTCTTACCCCACCCCCAACCCTACATGATGTACCACCTGTCTTACCCCACCCCCAACCCTACATGATGTACCACCTGTCTTACCCCACCCCCAACCCTACTTGAAGTACCACCTGGCTTACCCCACCCCCAACTCTACATGATATAACATCTGTCTTACCCCACCCCCTAACCCTACATGATGTACCACCTGCCTTACCCCACCCCCAAACCTACATGATGTACCACCTGCCTTACCCCACCCCCAACTCTAAATGATGTACCGCCTGTCTTACCCCACCCCTAACCCTACATGATGTACCACCTGTCTTACCCCACCCCCAACCCAACATGATGTACCACCTGTCTTACCCCACCCCCAACCCTACATGATGTACCACCTGTCTTACCCCACCCCCAACCCTACATGATGTACCACCTGTCTTACTCCACCCCAACCCTACATGATGTACTACCTGTCTTACCCCACCCCCAACCCAACATGATGTACCACCTGTCTTACCCCTCCCCCAACCCTACATGATGTACCACCTGCCTTACCCCACCCCCAACCCTACATGATGTACCACCTGCCTTACCCCATCCCCAACCCTACATGATGTACCACCTGTTTTACCCCACCCCCAACCCTACTTGAAGTACCACCTGGCTTACCCCACCCCCAACCCTACATGATGTACCACCTGTCTTACCCCACCCCCAACACTACATGATGTACCACGTGTTTTACCCCACCCCCACCCCTACATGATATACCACTTGTCTTACCCCACCCCCACCCCTACATGAACCACCACGTGTCTGATCCCCCCCCCCTACCCTTACATGATGTGCCATATGTCCCCATCCCAACACAACAAAAGGCAACGAGGAAATCACCCGCATACGTAACAATTAAAAATAATGATCCTGCTACAATTAATTTGTTTACTGATCATGTGGTAGATTTTGATGTGTTTAGTAGACTGAACCATGAAATGGGAACTGATCCTAACCTAAATTACGATATCTTACAGGATATCTTAGTAAAATCTAAAGAAATGTTTTTGTCGGATAAAGTCGTGAAGTTTAATAAAAAAAAAGCATAAAATGTCGAACTGGATTTCGAACGGTATCATCAAATCTATTGCATTTAAGGATCGACTGTATAAGAAACTTAAGACGACTCCGTCTACCAGTTCACAATATAATACGTTAAAAATAAATTTTAAAACTTATAATAATATTTTAAAACAATGTATTCGTACCGCAAAAAAAGATTACTATTATAATTACTTCGATAAGTGTAAGGGGGATATAAAAAGAACGTGGCAAGCGATTAACACAGTCCTGAATAACAATAGGGCGAAGAATAAATCATTGCTTGAGGAATTTAGCATAAATAGAGAACTTATTAGTGACAAAGTAGTCGTAACAAATACTTTTAATGCATTCTTCTCTTCTGTTGGTTCGACAGCCTGTGAAGGACTTCGAACTGAAGACCATCCCTCTTTCTCTCAATACCTTGGATCACCGGCTACTTCCAAAATGAACTTTGAGCTTATAACCAAAGCAACAGTTGAAAAAATCATCGATGGTCTCAAACCTAAACAAAGCACTGGGGATGATGGGCTATCTGTGAAACTACTTAAGGTATTAAAATTCGATCTAAGTGAGTCACTGGCCTTAATCATTAATCAATCGCTTTCTACAGGAATATTCCCTGACAAATTGAAAATTGCAAAGATAACTCCGGTTTTTAAGAAAGGAGATGCTTCCAATATCGACAATTATAGACCTATCTCGGTTCTGCCTGCAATTTCAAAGGTATTTGAAAAGATTATTTATGATCAAATCTATGATTATTTCCAGAAAGAAAAATTATTTTACAATGGTCAATATGGTTTCAGAAAGAAACATTCCACCCAGCTTGCCGCGCTTGAATTAGTTGATCGAACTCTGCAAAAGCTGGACGAGGGCGAGGTTCCTATCAGTATATATCTGGATCTGTCGAAGGCGTTTGACACTTTAAATCATAACATTCTTATCCATAAACTAAAACACTATGGTCTATCTGAACCAGCTATTTCTTTGCTAACGTGTTATCTCACAAATCGTTATCAATATGTGCACTTGGGAGATGTTAAATCAAATGTAACGAAAATATCTCGAGGGGTACCTCAGGGCTCTATTCTTGGTCCCTTGCTATTTATTATTTATGTAAACGACATGTCACGCGCCTATCAGCTATTTAGAGCTATTGTATATGCTGATGATACCACTCTGTGTAGCACGTTGACTGCGTCATCGTCTGATAACATGCTGGTTGATGATATATTAAACGACGAACTCTCTAAGATATACGGTTGGCTATGTGCAAACGAGTTATCGCTTAACGTTTCCAAAACCAAATTTATGATATTTTGTATGCCGCGAAATTTTTTTAGAATTCCGCGTTTATTCATAAATAACATACCTGTCGAGTGCGTAGAAGAGTTCGATTTTTTGGGTCTGACAGTTCAGAAAGATCTCAAGTGGAACGGTCATATTAATAAGATATCTTCAAAAATATCAAAGGTTATCGGGGTAATGAGTAAGTTAAAACATGCAGTTCCATCCTATGTTTTGAAAATGATATACAAATCTTTGATCTTACCCCATTTACACTATAATGTTCTGGCATGGGGCTTCCAAGCTGATCGTATCAGGTTATCGCAGAAAAAGGTGATTCGCATCATAGCAAAGGGTTCATCTTTGTCATACGGAACCATTATTTAAGCAATTAAGTGTGTTGAAGCTGACAGACATAATGTTCTCTCAACAACTGAAATTTTATTACAAGCATTTCCACGGGGATCTACCAGATTACTTTTTAACTGATATGCCTATCTCCAAAGTGTCGGATCTTCATAACTATGACACAAGACAAAAGGATGACCTGCTAGTTGCACGGGTAAAACATAAGTTTGCTGAACAATGTTTAAGATATCGATTTGCTAGAAATATAAACGAAACACCTGATATTATATTAGATAAGGTCAAACCTCATGAATTGGACGGATTTTCAAAATATGTCAAACAGTTCTTGCTTAATAGGTATTCATTGGTATGTGATATGGTTAATTGTTATATTTGCCAAAGAAATAATTAGAATATAAGAGGTCTCCCCCTTTTTTACTTCTCGGTAAGAGCGACGTGTTAATATTTCATCTAATTCCCTCAAGACTCTCGCCTTTACATATACTTAATATAACTTTGTATCTTTGTGATGACGCGATGATTTTTTGTTGTTGTTTTCTTTTTTTCTTTTTTTTTTCTTTGGTGGCTCCTATGCCAGCGGCCCTCGTGGTCTTAATGGGAGTCCCCAGAGCAAGAATTTTCTACGTTGCCATGTTTTTTGCCATCTAATATTTGTAGTGGTTCTTGCTCAAATAAATGACATTGAATTGAATTGAATTGAACATGATGTGACCCACTCCACACACCATTATCCACATGATATACGTCTGTTCTATCCAACCCAATTCCCACATATTAAAAAAACACATGTCATGTCGTATCCAACCCCACGAGTTGTTCTCGTGTGATCAATTGTGAGCGAATTACCTGTCAAGCCTTGCACGAACTTTTGCTCCGACCAGGTTTCAATCTCCACAAGGTGCGACCCCAGCGAGGTACAGATTCGTGCCGCCAGGGAGCGCGTGAAGAGGCCCTCTATGGGAAGGTAACACGAACCGGAAGTACTCTGGCTGACCCATCCCAAGGGGCACTGATCCTGACTCTGGGGCGCCTCGCGGACACGTCCGGGCACCTCGTCTCCGGACAAGACATCTCCGGACACCCCGTCTCCGGACAGGAAATCTCCGGATACTCTGTATCCGGACACCTCGTATTTGGACACGTAACGGTTTGACGCGACAAGTCTGAAAGGAGACCGCAAATGATGACAGAAATTACATCTCGCCGTATCCAACGAACGCATCACGAATTTCGCACATGTACTCATGTGCTAGTGTACCTTCCACGAACGAAACCTCATTAATAGCGGTATTTAGTACAATTCGCTCGGAGTCATTTCACTAATATATCGCAACATGTTTTCAGAAAATATTACGCTTTTGTGACAGGAATAACCCGGGAAGAAATACACTGAATTTGTCATATAAGATATTGGAAACTATTGTAGGGCTCATTTCTGTTGCTCATAAACGGTCGGACGATAAATGAGCACGTGTGTGTATTACGGTACAAATTACATAAAAGCATATAAAACGTTTCTATTGTCTATCTACGTAGTGTGAAGAAAGCCGTTATTTATGCAAAATTTAGGAGGCTTAGACCCCCCTTTTGGAGGACGAATGCTATCTGAGGCGGCCTGGACCCCAAAATCCGGTCATAAGTTTCAATGGATGCACCCCCGCGCCCCCCCCCCCCCGTTTCAAATTCCTGGATCTGCCCCGGCAAATATATTGTTAGTGAGGAAGTGATGAGACAAATCACGTTTGCTGTAATGGAGCACGCGTTATAGATCGTTACATACGACAATTTTGCTTCGTTTTTTTCTCTAACTACGGGAGTTCACACGCAGTACTTGCCGTTGTCCCTTGTCCATCCTGGTCCCGCAGTGAATTTTCCCACCACAAATCCCGCAGTAAGTAATATGGCCACAGCAGACACCACCGCGGCGCCAATTCCTATCCGCCTCACCAAGCTGTATTGCGCCCGAGGCGCCACCTTTGGCTGAGATTGATCATTGCAAAGATGCCCGCTGCTGGAAGCGAGACCTTCGTCTGTAACTCCCGTTCCGTTAGAAAGGTAGAACACGGTGGCATTTAGTTGAGTCGAATTTGGCTTTCCCGGGGCTTCCATCGAACCAGACATTCCGAGGCGTTGGCCAATGTGTACGGCAACTCACCTGAACGTCTGCAATCCTAAGCAGCAATGCCCCTAAATCGACGTGTCCTTCTGCCTTAGCATAGAGATGACGCATGGATGTTAATTTTGCAATTCCGCTGAGGCAAAGTGAGTCAACACTGCAAATGATAGACTCACAACTTGAACCTACGCCTTCCGAAGTATTTCGCGTGTTCTAAAGAGCGATGAATACGGTTATATAAGTGGTCGCAATCTCAAAAAAACCTCTTTGAATCGCAGTGGGAACCGCCCCAGTAAGTGACAATATCAACCCTTCTTTTTGCTCTTCCGGCACTTTTTAACCCCTTTGCCATATAGTGGTTGAATAATATGGGTGAACTGGAATTCTAAACGCAGTAAGAAAAGCCCAGGGCACGCTATATGTCTCGCTTCAGTGTCGTTAAAACATAACATCCCAATACAATAATATCCAGGCTCCGCCCTGCGCCACACAAAAGGGTGCGTGTGGTATCTAGGGGGTCCATCTTGGCTGGAGCGAGTTTTGTGAAGTCCAGGTCTTTCGCGTGACGTCACGATGACCCCATTACAGTAGTCTCACTGCGATTTCGTCGTACCTGTCTCAAGCAGTTTGTATTTATACTATTGAATATTTATACTATTGAACATTTATACTATTGTATATTTGTACTATGGAATATTTATACTATGGAATATTGATACTATAGAATATTTATACTATAAAATATTTATACTATGGAATACTATCCCAGTGGGCACACCGACGTTGTAAACTCGTCGCATTTACGTCAAGACGTCATAAGACGTCAAACCTACGAATAAACGACGTGGAAGGGCTGTTCGTTCCCACGTCAAAAATATGACGTCGCAAACCCGTCAGATATTCGTCCACAATCCGCCATCATTTGATCGACGCACGTTGTGTTGGTGCGTAATCATGCGTTTTCAGTGATTGGAGCCAAATAGATGGCGCAGCTATTGCATTTCGCTGATTATTAAAGCCTATACTCCGGTCTTGTAGGATTCAAGAAACCTAAGTCGTTTTCACAGCGAGCACGTGACGAGAAACCGACGTCATGTACTCGGTGGATTTACGCCCCAAATGTTGCTGCGTGAAGAGTTCAAGACGTTAACGCATACTTGTCGCTTTTACGATGGGTATCCGACGAGGAATTTTTACGCTATATTTTGGGCATGCGTGCCATTGTCCTTCAGTCCAGGGGCGGATCCAGGGGGGGGGGGGGGGTAGGGGGGTTGCAACCCCCCCATTTGGGAACCTGAACATACACTGTTAAAGTCGGCTTTTGCGAGCAGCGCCCCCCACCCACGGTCACAAGTTTTTCAGAGAGCAACCCCCCCTTGGCAAAAAGAGAGCACTCCCCCCTCTTCCGGTCGCAAGGATAAGCCAGAGAGTCCCCCCCTCCCCGCCTACGCAAATTCCTAGATCCGCTCCTGCAGTCCCCCAGGTATCTATAACCCTTTCACGAGTTTATAATGCGGGCGCAACGACTTCCTGCCGGATAACGTTATAATGCGAGCACATAGTGAATATATTGAAGCTTTTTATGTGGGTGTTACATAGGTCTAAAACACTATTATTCTCACGCATAACTGTACTGCCGCAAGTGATTCAGCTTCATACCCCCGCTCCCCCCACCCCCTGCACGCTCGCGTCAATCCATCCCCGTACAATTTCTTCTGAACCAGACAACAACAATTGAAACACCAGTGAGATTTGTAGTGTGCCACAGGCGCTCAGATCAGTTGAGGCGACGCCCACGTCCAACACGTAAACTACCTGTGCAGCATCCCAAAGCTCGCGAACTCAAGCTCCATTCACATTCAGTGAGGCAGATTGCGCTGCCCCCTTGCCGAGATATCGGCAAATATTGTGGAAGGGCGAACGGATTCCTGCTGCCCGTGTACGTATGAGCTATAGATTCACGAATATCTGCTTATGATTATGAATGAAAAGTATTTATTTATAAATACTTCACTGTCTAGCACTTGAAGAAACCCAAGGTTGAACATCATAACATAAGGTCAAACAAAGACTTTATAAATTGTGTTTGTTTGACAAGACTTGCTCGGATGTACGAGTAGCCTACGGTCTACAATAGTTTTGTCAACAAAACCTTCTACTCTGTAGAAGGTTTTTTGACAAAGCTACTTACGGTCATGCCCCCCCCCTCCCCCCCCCCACTCCCCTCCCACTAGCTGGCTGTAGCTTATGCTATTTGCCTACTGGCTGTTGACGACTCAGACCGTGAGACCTCCATCGACTATGAACCAAGCGTCTGTGAAGGCATGCAGCCGAGAAGTGAAAGTGACACATCTCCTAACTGATGGCAGGTAAGCAAACCAACTGCATAGCCATAGGTCTTTGTTGAATTTGATAAACCTGTTTCTTGGGCCGGGGCTAAAGTAAAGTCCAAAGGGTAAAATTGGACTGCGGTTTGTACAAGAAAATGCATATGAGATTGCTTTTTGTTTAAGACAGTTCAGGAAAAATCTACTAGGCCTAGCTTGTATCCTATCCTTGCCTAAAGCCTCGGAGAAGATATCAAAGACTTGTGCTGAGATAAATCTTAAAATCTTACACTTGAACCAATACCATATGCATATATATTCATCCGCTCATGCTCAATTGGCAGCAGCCGCTCTGTGACGCAAACATGTTAAAACAAAGATGATCTAGTTGCCATGGCGCGTAGATGCTCTAAACAAAACTTGCCTTAATTTTGCACCGGATATACACATTCCATGCAAACTAGATCATTTCACTGTCTGTGATTTAGTAGATATTTATGAGAGTGGAGCATCAGCATGAAGAAATATTGTTTGTGTTATAAAAAAGATAAAATTGCAGCATAATCATAAGTTGGGTATCATCAAAATAGTCTTATGTTGCTTACTCACGTCAGAGTTATCACAAAAAACAAATTTGTGTTTCTTGTGTACTACATCATACAAATTTGCACCATTTTTTACCTACATCATATAAAACACATTTAGTTTCAAATAGACAAGAGATCAGGAGATATTGTTTGAATTTTGTGAATAATTTCACATTTCAGACCATAACAAGCATCATGATTCCCAGCCGGCAAGGAAGAAACAAGAAGCTACAATAAGGAGACTTATCAGAAGCTGCTGCGCATATTAGGGAATGATCCAGCAGGAGGAAACTGACGCTGTATTATATATAATCATAATTTTGTGACTAATTACTATGTGTGTGTAAGCTGTAATGTGCTGAAGATTGTGAGAGTAATATAATGAAGTCAATTGCAGCTTTCCAGCCACCTGCATTTGCAGTTGGGGACTATTATTTTATTCATTCGAACACATTTCTGGTATTAGTAGAATGTCTGAGCAATTCCCATGGATTTCCATTTACTTTTTTTTTCTGGTTAGTAATTGGCATGCATTGCCTTCAGTCGAACGATTAAGCTCCACCGGTTAGATAATATTTGTAGGTATAAAGCAAGGTATATATGTCAGAAAGATACTTGTTTTATGAAATTGCAACTCTTCAGGATCTATGATGATAAAAATTACTTCTGGCAGATGCAAAGTTCTGTTGACATGATCGGCCAAACATGATTTTCCTCATGGCTCAGTGTTAATAATAGACACTGTTATTGGATTTTCTTTCTGGGATGCATATGTTCTGGTCCTTTGAATTGTTGTGCACCGAACATGCTGAATATTTAATGTTGGGTCATTATTCGCAAAATATTTTACATTTCATATGAAATTTTTGTTTAATTTGCATGTTTGCATAATGTTATTATTCATATACTGTACCTTGTTTTTATAATATATATTTGGAAACATGCATAATCAATATTGGATGCCTTATTTTTGTGTGTTTTGTGACTCAATGACTTTGTGTGCAAAGTGGCATACCAACGAAACTGGTCATACACCAGTCGCTCTACAGACGTCAGAAACTGATCATACACCCGTCACTCTACAGACGTCCAAAACTAGTCATACACCCGTCGCTCTACAGACGTTAGAAACACGGCATACACCCGTCGCTCTACAGACGTCGATAACACGGCTACACTCGTCGCTATGCACACGTCTGGAACACGTCAACATACACACGTCTATTTGATTTGCAAATTCGATATAGTTTCCAACCAGTTTCCGACGACTGAAAATGACGTCGTTTTGACCACTGGGATACGAATGACTATTCGTTTATTGCCATGGTGTTATAACGAATCTTTTAGCAGGGCTGTAAATATTCAATAGGATGTTGAGTAAAACACTTAAACGCTGTGGAATGATCTTATGCAATCATATACCACAAGTGTCAGTATTCGTGGATTCTGCCAAGAGGGATACATCCAGCTTATATGCAACACACCGTACATCGTTTTGTGCCCTAAAAGCGTGAGATTGCTGTAGCGCAGACTTCTTATAGGTTAACAAGGACATTTTGATAAAAACAATGAAGGACGAAAATGCTTTACACCTGTCCCTAGCATGCAAGAAACTCTTAATGCGCTGGGGTACAAACGACTGTGATCAATGCACGATTGGTGACAGTAAGCATGACATAATCCATCTCTTTTACGTACGCTTTAGAGCAATGATTATATGGAGTAAGCTAAAACCAGCTTCATCTATCGACATAACAACCTATCCCCAGGATATCTTCCCTAGTTACACGGAGCCATGATAATGACGTCATTTTATCCTTCTCTCCTTACCTTATATACAATGATTAGATATTACTACATAATTATCCACACGAATGCGTGTGGAATATTGCGCGTTCTGCAGCGATAAAACTAATTTGATATACGTTTTTATAATAATAGATACTCCATACAATTATCGCATTGATACTTCATTGGACCGAGTAATGAACTCTATCTGAAGATGTAACATTTTATAGTCTGTTATATCGCAGTGTGTGAATGCATTACTTCTTTGACATCATCCACGTCAAAAACGACAAATCTAGAAAAAACAGAATCTATAATTTAAAAGTGTTATTGAAGCATGAGTGTTAGTTTGGATACTCCTAATTTTTTGCCTCTAACTTTAATGTCTATGTACGCCACATAGTATGTAGGGGCCTTATGTGTCCTGCTGGCCTTATATGTCCTGCTGGCCTCATGTGTCCTCCTGGCCTCATGTGTTCTGCTGGCCTTATGTGTCCTCCTGGCCTCATGTGTCCTCTTGGCCTTATGTGTCCTCCTGGCCTTATGTGTTCTCCTGGCCTTATGTGTCCTCCTGGCCTTATGAGTCCTCCTGGCCTTATGTGTCCTCCTGGTCTTATGTGTCCTCCTGGCCTTATGTGTCCTCCTGGCCTTATGTGTCCTCCTGGCCTTATGTGTCCTCCTGGTCTTATGTGTCCTCCTGGCCTTATGTGTCCTGCTGGCATTATGTGTCCTCCTGGCCTTATGTGTCCTGCTGGCCTTATGTGTTCTGCTGGCCTTATGTGTCCTCCTGGCCTTATGTGTCCTGCTGGCCTTATTTGTTTTCCTGGTCTTATGTGTCCTGCTGGCCTCATGTGTCTTGCTGGCCTTATGTGTCCTCCTGGCCTTATGTGTCCTCCTGGCCCTATGTGTCCTGCTGGTCTTATGTGTTCTCCTGGCCTTATGTGTCCTCCTGGCCTTATATGTCCTCCTGGCCTTATGTGTCCTTCTGGCCTTATGTGTCCTTCTGGCCTTATGTGTCCAGCTGGTCTTATGTGTTCTGCTGGCCTTATGTGTCCTCCTGGCCTTATGAGTCATCATTGGCTTATGTGTCCTCTTGGCCTTATGAGTCCTCATGGCCTTATGTGTCCTCCTGTCCTTATGTGTCCTCCTGGCCTTATGTGTTCTCCTGGCCTTATGAGTCCTCATGGCCTTATGTGTCCTCCTGGCCTTATGTGTCCTCCTGGCCTTATGTGTTCTCCTGGCCTTATGAGTCCTCATGGCCTTATGTGTCCTTCTGGCCTTATGTCTTCTCATGACCTCATGTGTCCTCCTGGCCTTATGTCTCTTCATGACCTCATGTGTCCTCCTGGCCTTATGTGTTCTCCTGGCCTTATGTGTCCTCCTGGCCTTATGTGTTCTGCTGGCCTTATGAGTCCTCATGGCCCTATGTGTCCTCCTGGCCTTATGTGTCCTCCTGGCCTTATGTGTCCTCCTGGCCTTATGTGTCCTCCTGGCCTTATGTGTCCTCCTGGCCTCAAGTGTTCTGCTGGACTTATGAGTCCTCATGGCCTTATGTGTCCTTCTGGCCTTATGAGTCCTCATGGCCTTATGTGTCCTCCTGGCCTTATGAGTCCTCATGGCCTTATGTGTCCTCCTGGCCTTATGTCTCTTCATGACCTCATGTGTCCTCCTGGCCTTATGTGTTCTCCTGGCCTTATGTGTCCTCCTGGCCTTATGTGTTCTGCTGGCCTTATGAGTCCTCATGGCCCTATGTGTCCTCCCGGCCTTATGTGTCTTCCTGGCCTTATGTGTCCTCCTGGCCTTATGTGTCCTCCTGGCCTTATGTGTCCTCCTGGCCTCAAGTGTTCTGCTGGACTTATGAGTCCTCATGGCCTTATGTGTCCTCCTAGATGATAAGTCGTTCCCTCTCGATAATAATTAGGGCCTCTAGATAGTAAGTAAAGCCCCCTAGATAATAAGTCGATAGCCCTAGATCATAAGCAGACGCGCAAGATAATAAGTGGGGCCCCCTAAATAATACGTTGGCCTTATGAGCCTTATGACCTTATGTGTCCTCCTGGCCTTATGTGTTCTCTTGGCCTTATGTGTCCTCATGGCCTTATGTGTCCTCCTGGCCTTATGTGTCCTCTTGGCCTTATGTGTCCTACTGGCCTCATGTATTCTGCTGGACTTATGTGTCCTCCTGGCCTCATGTGTTCTGCTGGCCTTATGTGTCCTCCTGGCCTTATGTGTCATCCTGGCATCACGTGTCCTGCTGGTCTTATGTGTCCTCCTGGCCTTATGCGTCATAATGGTCTTATGTGTCCTCCTGGCCTTATGTGTCCTCCTGGCCTCATGTGTTCTGCTGGCCTCATGTGTCCTGCTGGTCTTATGTGTCCTCCTGGTCTTATGTGTCCTCCTGGCCTCATGTGTTCTGCTGGCCTTATGTGTCCTCCTGGCCTCATGTGTTCTGCTGGCCTTATGTGTCCTCCTGGTCTTATGTGTCCTCCTGGCCTTATGTGTCCTCCTGGCCTCATGTGTTCTGCTGGCCTTATGTGTCCTCCTGGCCTCATGTGTTCTGCTGGCCTTATGTGTCCTCCTGGTCTTATGTGTCCTCCTGGCCTTATGTGTCCTCCTGGCCTCATGTGTCCTCCTGGTCTTATGTGTCCTCCTGGCCTTATGTGTCCTCCCGGCCTTATGTGTCATCCTGACCTTATGTGTCCTCCTGGCCTAACATGTCCATCACCTCCTTTCCACCCGCTACGTGGCGCCACGCTGTATATAGGCCTTAAACCGAAACCCTATCCATTAACTCATAACTCTCATCACAGTCCCTGACCCATAATCCTAATCCCTAATCCCTGACCCCTAATCCGTGACCCAAACCCTCTGACCCCTATTCCCTGAACCATAATCCCCCAACCATAATCCCTGAACCATAATTACTGAACCATAATCCCTAAACCATCATCTCAGAACATTAATCCCTGAACCATAATCCCTGTACCATTGTCCCTGATTACAGGCTCATAACTGACACATAATCCTCAATCCCTGACCCATAATTCTCAATCCCTGACCACTAATTCTCAATCCGTGACCACTAATACCCAATCCCTGAACCTTAATCTCTAATATCTGATCCATAATCCTTAATCCCTGACCCCTTATGTCCAATCTCTGACCCCTAAAACCAACCGATGACACCTAATGCCCAATCCCTGACCCTTAATCAACGAGCCTAACAATAATCTAGGAAGTAAAACGGCCATGAGGGACACATAAGACCCGAAAGACACATAAGGCCCCCACATACGTATCTCCGCCTCTATCTTATTTGTCTGTATTAACCCATTAATGCCCAGACATAGATGGCGTCGACAGCGTTCATTTTTGTGCCGGTCATTATCATAAGAACAAAAAAGACATGTCTGGAACCTGAAAGCGTTTTCTTTATTTGAACATGAACATTTTGGGGGTCCTATATATAGGACGCTAGGCACGACAGGGTACAGGTAAAATGTCCAGATGTAAGTCACTCTACGGTTTATTGTAGGAACATGTCTGGAAGTTCAGGGCGCGGCTTATGGTTTCGTATGCTAGACTAGTGCTCCAGGCTCCGGGTGCCTGTAAGTATAGTGACTTACATCATCAGTGACTTCATATCTAGAGAAATCGACTTATTATCTATAGGGACGTACTATGATATCAAGGGAGCCCTATTTGTTATCAAAGGGGTCCTACGTATTATATAGAGGGCTCGACTTATTAGCTAGGGGGCCCTACGTATTATTTAGGGGGCCCCACTTATTATCTTGGGGGTCTGCTTATGATCTAGGGCTATCGACTTATTATCTAGGGGGCTCTACTTACTATCTAGGGGCCCTAATTATTATCGAGAGGGAACGACTTATCATCTAGGGGGCCCTACTTATTATCTAAGGGGCCCTACTTATTATCTAGGGGGCTCTAGTTATAATCTGGGGGACCCTAATTATTATCTAGGGGTATCGCCTTATTATAAAACACTGTATACTAGGCCTGTCAAAGAATGTCTGACATAATTTCTCTCATGGGCTCATACCATCCCTTTCTAGACGAAATTCAAGTCTTTTATAACACCAAATTTCTCTTTTCCTCCGATTTCTCTTGCAAATGTCTTGTTTGTTTCTTTTATTGGCATATTTGTCATTGTCAGTGTAAACTCCTTCCCTTCACAAAAGTGCTTCCCCACCGAAATAATGCGGACAGTTCCGAAAGCCTTCTAAATTGCGGCTTATTTACGCCACATTTGCGGCATAAATGTCATATTCGCTGCATTGCGATAATATTATTTATAACATGTTTCTACGTAATCAGGTTACTATTTTAAATCATTTGGCGGCAATACACACTATAACACTTTCCCGCAAGGAGGCTTTAGCATCAGTGGCAAGTCAGAAGTAGCTGCGCCTTCTGTCAGAAGAGTTTATTGAGCCATGTGCTGACGCCAGTACTGTATTCACAAGCCAGAGGGACATGGTCAGAATATAACGTAGTTTATTATAAGATAAGTGAAGACTTCCAGCAGCCCCCGTCCTGGATCCGTCACTGTCTTGTACTTGTCTCAAAAGAGTTTTCTAATTGCTAGATTTCTGTGAACAAGATGGATTCCGCTGCTCTCTATCGAGAACACGACAAGGCGGTGGCGACAGCCAACAGGAAGCTCCATGACGCAGGCGCGCTGGTTGACGTCACGGTGACTGTGGGCGATGTGGCCTTCCCTTGTCACAGATCTCTGCTGGCGGCTTGGAGCGGCTTTTTCCGTTCTATGTTCAGCTACCTTGGCCGAGACAAGTCTGCTGTCATCAGAGGCGTTTATGGTGCTTCACCAATGGGTGTACCGAGGGGAAGTAAACCTTACACCAGACTCGGTTCTTGCTTCTGCCATTTTTTTCCAGATGGACAAGACAGTAGATATGTTAACAGACTACATTAAGCGTCATTATTGTGGTAATGTTCCTGCCACGCGGATGTTCAGTCATCTCAGTCTGGCGCACAATTGTGGGATGCCGCATCTACGAGATATCGCTTTGGCGGGGATGGCCAGAAACTTTGATAAATTGTTGGAAGTAGAAGCAGTGTTTGAGTTGAATCCAGAAGATTTGCTGATGTTGCTCGGCATGGATCAGTTGAATGCCACGAGTGAATTATTATTTATGTGACGTCGTAATATTTCTGCGAACTGGTTTGGACAGCGTCGGAACGATCCGTAAAGCGTATGACGCTAAGATTATGTTTAAGGATAGCGAATGTTGTGATATTCTTATGGATGCTCTGGCGGCTGGAACATATCACAAAGAGAGCTTAGAACTACTGAAGGAAAACTTATCCGTGATGTTTAATAAAAGAACGAGGTCTCTTGGAAATAAAAGGTATACAGTACAGCGTATTGCTAGATAAAATTTCACGCCCACGCCCACACTCGCCTAGCCCTTTTTCTTGTATCCAGTACATGACGTCATGTTTGAATATTCATGAGTTTTAGAATCCTTCAATATCGTGTTTACTGGCCTGTCGCGCATATTTAAATCTTACAAATGGTTGTTACTGAAATATTGGACCAACAATAGGTAATATTTGCTTTTATCACTGACAGATTAGTAAAACTTGTGTCAGCATGCTGGTTAGCTCGGTTTATAAATTTGTTAATGAGGAAAATGTAAAGGTTTTTGTCTAATGTCGCTTTGTATAGCTTGTTAGCTGTCTGTAATTTTGTCTGTTTGTTTGTAATTCCCATTTATTCCTCCCGTCCTACGGTCCAAAGGCCTACAGCGGTCATTGAAGAGCCTGGCATATTGATTTTTGTTCTTTCCTTTCAGAGTTGGAGTCAAAGAAAGTCATAACCCATGCACGCTGTATGGCGACATCTGGCGGGGCGCTTACGCCGACCTTGGAGACTCGCGTCCCTACATGAGTGACGTCACGCTGACCGATGACGGGCAAGATTTGCGCAAGGCCGTCCTCTTCGGCTGGAACGAATATTTTAAGAGGAGTGTTCTTGTCGATGAAGGCAGCGCTGATAGAGATGATTGTCCACTGGGGCATGTCTCAATGTCAGGACTCTGGGCAACCTAGTGATCAGCCCAGTTCACCCAGAAGAGCATTGAAGTCCCCTTCAGGAGATACGCCGAGCTACAGAAATACAGAGGTTAGGCTGTTAGGCTCCGGCAATGGACAGATCCACAAAGGACGAGATGAAGGCGGGGAAGCGTCCTGGGGAGGAAGGCGCCACTTCTGATCCTGATGGGTCGGCGGCGCGGGGCGCTGATCCAGAGACGTCTCCACACCGGGGTCCTGGCGGCGCGATGGTAAGCCAGTGGCGGGATTCTTCGTCTCGCATAACACTGACGGGTGACTGCGTCACGAAGAATGCGGTCAGCGTTATCTTGGATTGGATGTATAAATGTCAATTAAACTGGACGGCCAACAACTTCTGCGACGTCATTGTGTGCGCGCTACATGGAAATGGAAGGAATTGCAGAGAAATATTTCGACAGTTATTGGCCAACTTTAGTGGGTGGAGAGATATTAATCATGCTCCATGCGGCGAAGAAATGTGACTTAAAGTGTGTGTATGAGACCTGTTTCAACCAAACCCTTTCCAAATTTGAAGAAGTCTGGGTCTGTCCGGAATTTAAATAGTTCCTTGATATTGAAACGTTCCTTCGTCTCCTGCAAGATGACAATGTAAACGACGCCAGCAAGGATGTGGCGTTACAAGCGGCGTTGTCATGGTTACGCCACTGCGAGAGTCGCATGGCTCACATCAGTGACGTAATCAAGTCGGTCCGGTTGGTTCTCGTTGTAACGGAAACCTTCTGAGATGGTCTTGAACTTGCTTTTCTTTCTCAAAATATGGAGGCCTTCACCGCCTTTAATAAAATTTAGGCATATATTTTGACCAAAATAAATATACAGAGGAGTACGATGTATCGTTCTCTGTTCTCTTATTACCCGATATCTGTAAGCAGCACTTTTAACGAAATTTATCGAGGCCTCTAGCCGAGGATGACACTAGTCGAAAAAATCACGTACTCCAACGATTCGTTCACACCCACAGACACAGTAATGGGTGATGAACCAGAAGAGGAAGAGATCGGCCTTCTTTACGGCATATCAGTATATATTGTGGCCAAGAAACGTGACGTGTGCAGCTAGGCTGACCGTTTAAATCTATAATCACAATTTGTTATGCCTGACGTCATGTTTCTTTGTTCTACGCAATGTCATTATGGCAACGATTGACTATTAACCGGCCACATGACGGTTGGTGTCAGATTACATGATTTTAGCCGCCTTCAGATTTAATGTTATTATACTACATGCAGTTAACAAGATCATCGACTCGTAATAATAAACAGTTAACTTGCGATATCATTCCGCGTATTCGACCGGGCACTTTTGTGAAAACGTACGGATAAATTTGCATTCGACTGGAAGCGGAAGTGGCGATTTTTAACAGTTTTAACAGCAAATACAATGTGGCTTAGTTAAACATAAATCTCTTAGTCCCCTATGGACTCAAACACTGCTTTCATTTCAACCCACAATAAAACCACACTGTCCCCACGCCCCCGGTTATCAAATGGTTCGCTCCTAAGTAGGCCTATGCATGTTAGCTACAACCGCAAGACAACCATCAAGGCCTCATTCGAAAAAGCTTACATTCATGTTTGGCCCTTTGCGCAGATTGAATTGTAAGGACATTTCGAATAGAAGGATTGTTTATTTAAGAATCATGGCTGACTCAATCGTTAGTACGTCGGTCGTTTGATGCTAGGGTTGCGCAAAATGTTTCGAATATTTTTGTGAGCATTTATTGCTGGTAACAACTCTCTTTTCTCTAGAAAAGCTGGTCATCCCCACAGTCGTCACTCTGCCACAATAGAAACTTCTCGATCGTAGTTTATGATTCTAAGACTAATCGGAAGGTTAGTTCAGGCGGCCCTGTGGATTCCCCTATTAAGATTGTGTCGAAATAGTGATCATGGGTACGAACAAGCACATGACGCTCGTCACCAACATCCCGGTGAGATATTGACACCGGCGTCGTGAATACGAGACATCATCTGATCAGTACGGATACGCATATCACCTGGAGTAAAGGTTATTGCTGTAACGACAAATAGGAATATTTACGGCAACGGTAAAATCTAGTCAGGGAAAAACAATGAGGTTATCATCACCGCCACCTACCTTTCCCTCCCACCACCGCTGCGGGCGGCCTGAATGAATTGCCGGATAACGTTTCCGGTGAGATAATCTCCGACCTGGTTAGTCGAGGGACCGATTGCTGCATTTAGATACATAATTTACACACATATTTACAAAAAGCCGAAATTTATCATACTATGACTACGCGATACATATATTGCAGTTGTACAAGTTCCTCGATTTCTTGCGAGGGTAAGTCGTTTTAACACCACCATCGTCCCGAGTGTATACCAATCCGACGGATAAACATGCCATACGCTGATGGTGACCTTATTCGGACAGTTGCTCACAATTTTGTCCACCTTAGAAAATAGCTAGGTTCGATATTTAGAGCTGAATCATTAGTATAATTCAGATTATAATATTTTCCCTCGGACCAATTCGTGCACTTATCATCGGGCACTGAACTGACGCTGACTTGTTCGTTGCCATGTGATATGTTTGTGAAATAGTTGTACGACTTACCTCACGGTATAGATGAGGGAATGTCCTTCAGCCTGTAAAATTAGCTTCCCTGTTTAGCATCCGCGCTCCACCGGCCTTTGTTCATTCAACCTTATGTTGTAAATTATTCATATATTCCTCTTCAATGCACAAAGCCCGAGACTAAAAGCAACGCATAAATGAACTCTCCCGTTATGTCCTGTCACAACACATGTTCAACATGACTGCAGAATATAGCACATGATGGGCAGCTTTTTTTTGCCCACTATAGTTGCAACGGAACGCTTTGAAATATGTATTATCATCGTGTATAAGAGCTTATATATGCGCCATATTATGGCTGTCTGTCACACGCTCGTGGTACTGGTGTTGCGCCGTCGGAACGCATCATTTATATATGCTTCGATGCCGACACGTGCCTTGATCAGAACTTTGGCGGAAAGCGAGGATTTTAATATGGTGCGGTGCGTTGTTTCTGGAAGATAACATTTATTAATCGTTCGATCACTTTCGATGGTCATCCGGAGTTGTGAGAGGAACCGTTTGTCAACACTCCCATTTGATATATTAAAAACTGCGTCCAACCGTGTCGCATCTGAGTTGTTATGCGACTGATACGCTTGCTAGATGATTGGCCATTACCCATGCACTCTTATCTTGTACATTATTAATCCATACGTGTGTCTATTAAACGGTGGACGAGGGCGATAAACGTTTTACCCACGAGTCGGGCCATGCATCACGTAATAATTCATGTGCCATGTAATGACAGATTGTTTTCATTTTCGCTTTATTGGATGCCGTATCTAAATGATAAACGCCTCGTTTATTATTTAGATATTCCTGGGCGACGGGAGGAGCCTGTAGTGCCTGAAGGTGTCTAACTACAGCAGGCCGCGGCGATGTGACATCAGCGTCCGGCTTTATTCCTGATTTCAGATATAACTTAGCCGTCTTACTAAAGTTTTAGTCATTCAGTGCATCTTCTTACCTTGATCAATGTCATCGGGATCGTCATCCCCATTCAGCTGGTAAGTGAATATACGCAATTTGTGCGAATATCGTGACGAATACCACAAGCAAACAGCGTCTGGCTGGTTACTTTGTAACATATATCGAATTCGTCATATAGATTATACGCGACAATGTGGAAACCTGGATGTGGTAGGGTTTTATTTTCATAAATAGTTGTGGATTATACCAACGAAGCAAATTACCCAGACTTGGTGACCAGGGAATAGTTTCCTGAAGGTCTATGAGCTCGCCGCCTAAGTTTAGGGGAACGTTATACAGCGGATATCACTCATCTTCATTCAGCGTATATGCGGCCAATATTATTAAAAACTGCCTTCCCGATATTCAACATTTTTGTTTCCTTATCGGTATGGCAGTATATGTTGACCATGTAAGGGATAAAATTTAGGCATATATTTTGACAAAAATCAATATATCGAGAAGTATGATGTATCGTTCTCTGTTCGCTTATTACCAGATATCTGAAAGCAGCACTTTTAACGACATATATCGAGGCCTCTAGCCAAGGATGACACTAGTCGAAAACATCACGTACTCCAACGATTGGTTCGCACCCACAGACACAGTAATGGGTGATGAACCAGAGAAGGAAGAGATCGATACACAACGTATGTCAAGGATGATGTTTTTGTACATCGCCCCGATACTCCTGTTTGGTGGGACGGCCGGAAACATAATGTCCTTGATCGTCCTGCAGAGCAAGTATTTCCGGAAGTCCCCATCCAGCTTGATACTGAGTGTCCTGTGTCTGGTAGACATCGGGGTGCTATTGTCGTCACTGCTACGTCAATGTATCCGGGCACTTACAAGGAATTCATTAGATATCCGGTACGCATCGTCGGGGCTCGGCTGCAAGCTGGATCTGGTCTTTGCTTATTGGTTTCGACAACTCTCCACATGGACACTGATGCTGGTGACCTTGGAGCGACTGCTATCCGTAACCTTACCAATGAAGGCCAGCATTATGATAACAAAGGTCCGGATTTTGTCAGTGTGGATCATTGTCGCCATCGGTCTCTTCGTGTCAAATTCACATTTTTTTACATTTCGTATCATTACGTACACATATCTTGCGGAAGAAAGATATATCACTGCATACTATTGCACAAACAAAGAGGAAGATTTCTTCTATGGCCGGATTGTATTTCCGTGGCTAGATTTCACTATTGTCGTCATTATTCCATTCGTTGTCATTGCAACTGCCAACGTTGTCATTGTATTCCAAGTGCGTCGCGCCAGGCGCATGCGCACAGATCAATTGAGGACTCGGAGTGACAACTCCAATGTCGAGTCTCTGACCCGGATGTTGGTAACGGTGAGCATCGTGTTCTTGTTAACCAACACTCCGGCTGGGATCTATTTCGCGTGTTATGTAATTTGGCCGAATACGACCCTGCAGGATAAGTACAACCTCTGGATCGCCTACGCGGTCACCAAACTCTTGTTCTACGTCAACACCTCCGTAAACTTCCTGTTGTACTGTGTCAGTGGATCCCGCTTCCGACGCGCCCTCGTCGCCACGTTGTGTCGTCGCCAGTTTAGCTCTATGTCATCTATGTCGACGCGAATCGCGTCCATCAGGGGGCACACGACAGAAGGTCCAAGCGACCAGATCAGTTCGCACATGTGAAGACATCACTCCCTTGCACGCTCCGCCAGTCGGTATGTTAAAGGGACTTGAGAGAAGGGCCTTAATCTACAAACAATGAAGGCTATTCATAATATCAGTGCGACTTCGCGAAGGAGTTATGATATCGCGTCGACAGGTTATGGTCAGCTAACACAAACGGCGTGCTTCACTTACCTGAAACCCGTCGGCTGGCCACAATGAATCTTCCACATAAGGGAGCCAAGCCCGGCTTATCCGAAACGTACGAAAGCTATGCTTGGAGCAGGGTTTGTGATTCCAATAGCTCCGGGGAGGTCAATGATTGAAGTAAGATTCAGGTAGCGATTTGGTTATAGCCGCCCGTTTCGTGTGTATCAAACACATGTTAAAGTAGTCGTTCACTTTGACATTGTGCTCGGGGGTGCTCGATATCGCAACTGTCGGCCTTTATCGGGATTCCTGACGTAAGCTATGCTTTACAATGCTTTACAATAATGTTCTTGTTTGTGTCAGTGATCGTCATTAGCAAGGCAGTGCCATTAGCAAGTGGCGAGGTAAGGCAGTCGTTCACTGTGTAATGTGGTAAGACACGTTTTGTTTCACTTTGACAAACTTATCTCTATAGGTCGTTTTAAATGTTCATATTGAACGTGTAGTACGTACATTGGTATATTAAATTCTGCATAATACAAATATATTATAGACTAATAGCTGTCGGGTAACTGCATGTTTTAGCCAGATGGACGGGGAATCGGGATTTACTTTGATGAACACTTGCCCATTTGGCTGGTAATGGAGTCGACGAGTCGCACATCATCGGACCCTGATGGGTCCGTCGCTATTTGACAAGTCTATATGATACATATGGCACCGCATCCATGGAAGAGTGTCCAATTTTGTTTGAAATAAAGAAATCAGTATCATCATTGTTTAGTTGATGGGGTTGGATATAAATACATATATGTCGTTGTTATATTGTAATGGTTGGACATATGGCTTCTTTATCCACCGTTGAATCTTGTCTTATGGCGAGTGTAAGCGAGCTCTTAAGGTAACATGCAAAGGTAAATATACGCTCGCATTTTTTAGGTAGTACCTATCCATATTATGTACTGTTAGACCAGGTCGTCAATATCAGCGGAAGACAAAATAGGAATGTTATGAAATTGTCTCACCTGTGATGCGGAATCTGGTAGTTTAAAATTTGTATGATAGGAGTAAAACAGATTGATTTTTCTTGTGTGTACGCTTTGTGTATGGTACTATGCCATTGATATTTGCCTATCACCCCAGATCCTAGGGTTAAGATGTGGTCCACTCTTCTCTTCAAGAATATGAGGGTGTGTAGCAAAATATGGGTAGCGGCACTGTCTAACTTTTGTTGTCTACGAGATTTGCCCAGATATATATTGATGTATTCCATTAATAATATTTCTTTGAAAATATATATTTAAATGTGTACAGGACCTTTGGATTACATCCATTCGTATTGTTGTCAACTATATGCCGTTGATGATATGATATCAGTGATTTACAGGATAGTAAATATGTAGAATTATAATAAAATGAGGAAAAAATTCATTTGTTTATTATTGTATCTTCTCAATATAGTGCTATGTCCATCTAACGGTGATTTAATTACATGTAAGCTGAACACAAAGAAAATAAGCATAATAATGAAAATAGAACAACATGAAAGGAAAATTATCCGTGAGTATACAAAGGGAATTTCTTAAACGTATTAAGATATTTCCATGGGGAAAATTGTAACACCCATCTTTCAGCTAAAGACACTCTTAACATTTTGGTTGCAAATACATGTAATAAAACTAGTTTCAAATTGGTTCTGCTTTCTTTCTATCTTACATGTCGGTCTACTAGGACATGGATTCTATGAAATTTGGGAGGGGGTCCCAAATTTCATAGAATCCATGTCCTAGTCTTCCCAGTTCATTAAAAAATAAAAGTTTACGAAAACCGCCCCCAGCCCTACCCTCCCCCTTCCTCCTAAAGGAGATGATCGAACATTTTCTGGATAGATGGCAGCGCGCCCACGCGAGGAGGGAGGTTACATTGTGTCACAAGACAATTATGGCGCTTAAACCTATATATGTTATCCGCGCAATCGGCGCGCTGGCAATGCCGAGATCCATGCAGCGGATACTATAATTCGAGAGAGTGGAAGTGGAGTTTAATTGACACCGTGTTATATTACAATACTGTGAGGTGTTATGCTTGGGTTATATATCTGACCAATGACTATTACAGATGAATATCTATCTATGTATCGTGACATAAAGGCTATAGTTCGAGAACGAACCCTGGTTCGCCGGCATATGCGATGCATATGCTGGATAAATACACTTAAATATCAAGAACACTAGAACCCAATAAGTTTGCTGATGAACATGCACATTGCAGTTATACGTCCGATGGTACACTAGATTCGACAAACTGCACCGTCATGTGACGTCACGATGACGTCATATTAAATAGAAGGTATAATTCATAACACCATTAATATAGAGCCAAGAAAACCGCTCTTGATTCGAAAAATGCATGTATTAAATTGGCGGGCAGAAGATGCGTCATCGTGATGTCACGGCCAAAACCACCGGGATTGACCTCTAATTCCGTTAATATCGGTGAATACAGTGTGCAATTGCTCAACATAGGGAGTCTACACAGCGCCTTCAGTGCGCACATTGCCCTAACCAAATACATGAGTTACCCAAACCTTAGCCTTAACCCTAAACTTACCCTAACCCTAATCCTGCACAGCGCCAAAGGCGTGCATATTGGTCGCTGCTAGCGTAATGTATGGCATCACCGTTTGCCTAGGCTATAGCTCTGCTATTATACGTTATGGTGACTTCCAGTTTATTTGGCGGTGTACCGTGTATCAAGTGACAACTTCTCCAGAGCCTAACTTTTTTGCGCAGGGGCAATGTGTGCGTGAAAGTGACGTCAATTGTTAACGCGACTGAAGCACATAGGGCAGTTGGTTCATGTTCACCTACTTAGGCAACGCTACCATCACGATGACTTCATATTAGGTGTAACAAAACAGAAAGGGAAATGAGTAATCAGTCACCCATGCTGCTCATCATCCTGAGCCAGGCCTTGGCGCCAATATGACGTCGACGCTTTTGTTTTTTTAATTAAAAGTTCAAGCCAGGCAACTTGGCATATATACCATGGTCAAGGTACTGGAAATCAAGAAATGACTCTTCTTTCTATTAATGATCAATGTAGAAAGTCGCGGCGTTGTTCAGCAAGTTCAGAAAGACACGCTCTTTAACCCAAAATCGATTTTCGTCATCGTCAGTGTCCCGCTGAGTTCTTGCGCTGTATGTCTGGTCGCGCTGTCCTTCTGCGGTCCTGTCATTTACCTTCTCTTGATCGCTGGCGACTTCCGTGGCCGAGGGTGTGCCAGCTGGATCCAGTCAGGAATGTCGTCGCTCAAACAATTAATGTAATTATTGGTCGCAATCATTGTCCTAGTTCATTTTAATGATGGACCGATCCAGACTGTCAATCATTCATTGACGTATAACACCTTATTATTTCAAGTGGGATTTCTTAAGCAATTGGGATTTAAATGAAATATTTTCATGGTTTCTAATCTTGCCCGTGTCACCTGTTGCTTTTATCTAATCACATAATGAAAACAGGTCTTCCACTTGCCTTATGTCAGACAAACAAGTCGGACATGCAAAGCTGCATTTATGTTACTCGCTACGAATTCATAATGAAAAGCTGGCTCCCCGCAGCTTCTTTCCCAGCCAAAAAACAGAACACAGTGTATGAAATTGGAAAGGGCAAATTTATTTGCCGAGTGAGAAAGAACTACATGACACACAAATTGTCCAATTAATTAAATAAAAGTGGCGGAACTCTTTGCCACTAACTCGCGGAACACTTCGCCAGTAATTGGCGGAACGCATCGCCAGGAAACGTAAACAGACCACATGGCCCTATCATGGGTTTGCGTAGCCACGTGCCATGTGCTAAGGTGAAATACATCACCATGTACGTAGGTGGAACATATCGCATTGTATGAAGGCGAAACACATCGCCTTGTATGAAGGCGGCACACATCGGCATGTACGTATCCCAAATACATTAACCAAATACATATTGAATGATCAACTTATAATAATTGGTAAAAGTCGATAGGCTAACAATACGTGGTAGATTTCGCACGTTTACATTCAAGCAAAATAAAAAATAAATTAGGACCACACATAATTAACGTGTTGTCCTAAAATTGACAGATCATTTTCAGTCAGCTTGAGTTACCACGTACTAAAATTTCAATTGAGCTGATTGGTCTTATCGTTTAGCCAGGGAAGGTGAGGGGACGTCCGCCATAGCTGATTAGACATAACCAGATGGATGATCCGCATCCCCACCCAAGGGCGTAGCCAGGCGTGAATTGTCTTTATGGAACTTACATTCACGGGATCTCACCAGTCGTTACCGGTTGAGTAAACTCTGTTTCTTACCATTACTGCGGTGTTCAAACAGTAAATTAAATTATTCATGTTATGTTTGTATCAAATAAGTTGCGTAGTTTCTTAGCCCCAGCTGCATTAAACACAAATCCTTTCAGGTAACATATGTTTGATTATATGATACATGATTGCCTAGGTTAGGCAAATCTACCTCTGACCTTGACAGCGGCGTTCAAACAATACATTAAATTAATCCTATCATGGTTTCTACACATACGCAAAATGTGGTTTCTCAGCCCCAGCCGAACGAAATACCCCTACTCTACATACGGCTGGTTATATGGGAAATGATTACCCAGCTTTACTTGCTCAATCCATTGTCAAATTACATGCAGATTTGTTTAACATCTGTAGACAAAGTTAACTGAACAACTTTGTAGCGTGGCACTAATGTGATTAAACTTCTTATAGAAAGAGACGTCACGGTGTCATTGCCAAAAAGGCCGAGTTCAATAACGAGGGGGCCCTAGATGAGTTGCATGAACAATCCCAAAGGATAGTATTCATATTAAAATTAAAAACACAATTTTGAGCAAGGAATCATGAAATCGGAGTGACGTCATACGAGCTAGATGTGCTGGCCAATGAAAGCGTTTCTGCTAAATATAAATTAACGCCCATCACATTATGCTAAATGACACGATTTGACCTTTTTCGGGCGGCGCCAGAAAAAAAGAGATTAATTAATTTCAATTTCAGTCCCGGGCCAAATGTTATTTTAATATCCCCCGAGATTTTGCATCAGAGATAATGCGATACATTGAAATGTCTGATCGCTCTCTGGTGGCTATTCTTACATTACTCACCCTCCTGGAGTCTGATAAATTAAATATACAGAGGAGTTGAGTCGATGCGTCTGAGTGATTCGTCTTGGCTGTAGGCTGTCCAGTACACCCCGATGACAAAGTAGGACAACAGTAGCAATGAAAGTATAGATAAAGTAGACTATAAGAAGGAAACTAGTAGCCAAACGTAAGCCAAAGATAGGACTCAAAACAGCATATGTGGCAACATTACTCATGCATATTCTGGAGAAACAAATGACAATTTTTTTTATTCCCGATAGGCTACATATTGAGAATTTTTTTTGTGTTGGTTTTACTCTGCCTTAATTAGCCTCTGACTATTGACTTTCGAAATAACATAAGCGATATAGACATTGAAAAAAAACAATTCACTGCAATTTGAAAAGGGGCCTCGAAAGGCAAAGGTACAATTTTTATTTTTTTTATTAAAAGTATGTATTTTAAACAAAAAGTAGGAAAATATGATTGAGAAAAAAATTGGGGAAAGTACAATCATTGGACAGCCTGTGCTTATTGACCACAGCTGCCATGATGTCACCAGTCATGCCGTCGCAGTCGATGTGCTAGGGTCGTTCTATCGGACGCATCACGCATTTGGACTTCCTTCTGCAAGGTGCTACCTCGGTGCAGGTAGATGGTTGAGCGCTGATTTCTCGTGGCAAGTGGCATATTGAAAAACTCAATGCTATCGTTTTTCTTTAACAGAATTTGAACTAGAATGGTCAGTTTGAGTAGGCCCTAGCCTACTTGCTTCGGCATTTTGAACTGCTCATTGAATTGAGCGAAATTATAAATCATTTGCCGGACAAGAAATATATTCTCCCAATAGTATGGCTCTGCATTAGCCCGACCAATTTCCAAACCTAAATTTATTTGTAAACCACTTACTTAGGTTGTATGATACCCGTCGGAATAAATTGCACCTTATAATCCGTTCAACCGTAGAGCAAGACACCAAAGTTATGTCAACAAATGTTAGGCATAAGTGTGAGTTAAAATATGATGGCTCATAGGCCCAGGGGCAGGGGTGTAGGACCTTGACTCATTGTCACTAAATCTGCTCTAGGCCAGTCTTGCCCCAGGCTTTGATAAAAAGGAGACTTGAGAAGTAGGATTGTGGATCCTTTGGTTAACTATCCCTTGTATCCCAATGGCTCCTTATTATATTCTTAAAAACAGTGAACCATTAAAAAAAAAATGAATATAAGTATATTTACCTCTAACCTCGTCAGCATCTGTTGTCCGAATGACCGACTGGGTAGAACTTGTTGCCGCCAGCTAGCAGTCGGTCTCTCATTGGTTGACCTCAATAAACAGCGGGTTGCTGGATGCGTCAACGCGGAAGAGTCCATTCTTGCTTATGTACCGGAGGGGGGTCTTGCTTCCTTACGGGCTAAATAACATCTCACGGTTACATAAAATTAATTCTGATTTTCAGAATTGGTCTATGGCGCTTTTTTGTCAGTTTTAGAGAGGAGTACTTCTCACTTGTACCTACCATGCTTTAGTAATGATTGTCAATTTAATACCCAGGATTGAGGAAAAATTATTCAAACGTGGTCGGGGCTCAGTGTCGGTGAATGGATCGGTCTATATTGCCTCTTGCCTCCTGCAGGCAAATGATCCCGTGCGCATGTTGCATGAAAATCGTAAGTTCGTGAAAACCCCGGGACATGCACGTGAAAAGTACGAGTCCTAGAAAATGTACTCCGTTAAAAATGTAAGCCCGTGAAGAACCCGGTTTCTTCACGTGAAAAATGCGAGACTTCACTGCCGACTCGCCTTTATTACTACGGACTTCATTTTTTCACACGAGCTGTGCGTGAAAACGTAGGGGCAGATACGGCGTGACAGTTCCGGTATTTTCACGAAGGGTGCCGTGAAAATACCGGGACCATAACGTCACAGGTTTGAAAGTCCCGGGATTTTAACGTGAAAATCCCCGGTTCTTTACATAAAGGTAATTAGATTCATTGATTACCGCTCATGTTTTGCATATTTCACGGCTTGCTTGCCGTGAAGAGCCCCGGACAGCTCATCGCATGGCTACTCCCTATTTCTCCACGCACGTTCACCGTGGAGAATTAGGGCTCATCTCTCTATACTACATGAGGCATATTGATCTCGCATATTTCACGGCTTGCTTTCCGTGAAGAGCCGGGACAGCTCATCGCGTGGCTGTGCTCTATTTCGCCACGCACGTTCACCGTGGAGAATCAGATTCCATTTCTAGAAATAGGGCAAAGCCATGCGATGATCTGTCCCGGGCTCTTCACGGCAAGCAAGCCGTGAAATATGCGAGACCACTGCACTAGAGATTGGCCTCTAATTTTCCACGATAGACGTGCGTGGAGAAGTAGGGCACAGCCATGCTCAATATTTTTGCGCCGGCGGGATGGGGGGAGGGGCAGGGGGTCCAGCACAACCTAACCAAATTCAGGCTCCTGTGCCCCTGAGCTATGTTGGATTTTTTTCCATATTCGCGCATCTAAGGTTTGTACGAACAAAATTCGTTGCAACTGCACAAGGACATTGTTTGTCGGCGGCATGGTTTACCGCTTGTCGCCGTTAAAACGCCGGTTCCGAAAAGACACTGCGCGAAAAAAACGAGTCCGTCTGGCCCTATATTTCCAGGACTCGCGATTTTCTTGCAACACGCACTCGATATCCAACCACCGCCAGCTCACGCAACTGACAATGTCGCTTTCATCGGTGGAACATTGACAAAACAAGGCCGCGTACAAACAGTACAGAGACTAGTCTTAAGATATGCATGGAGACATTATGACTACAGGTGGTATGATTACGGTGGTATTACCAGTCACAAGCCAGTTGTTAATGCGTATACATGTGTGTATCCACTGGCACTTGGCTACCAAAGTACATGTTGCAGGATCACGATGTCGACAAGTAAAATTGAAATCGGTCGTGCAGATATTAGCGTAAAATGAAAGTAAATACTGGTGCGTGTTATTTACTGTAATATTAGATTAATGCAACTAGGGTTAAACGTATGCCGCATATATAGGCTAGCTGAGACCAGGCTAAATAACACAAATAAGTACGCCAGCGAGTTCTGTGCGATCTAGCATTTCATGCCTTCTTATCCACTCTAGTGGACCTAACAAAAATTAAATAATTCGAAGCGATAGACAAAGTAATTTATTCCAACTGTACACTATTCTGCAATGGCGGCGAAGCTCTCATGTTAATATCTTAAAGCAATATATTCCGTAATTTTTTTGTATTACCAACCTCTTCTCCATGTTAAATAAGTACATTCTGTCTTGAATTTAAATCCTGAAAGCCTGCGGGCTATCTGCAGAGAAGCATTTTGGTCAACGGAGCAGAAGTTGGTGTCCGGCTCTATATCCCTGCGCGCCTGTTCGCAGTTAGCTATTTTGTGTGTTATGTCGACCGTGACTCCCTATCACGCCTGCGCGCGATATAAATAAACCGCGGAGTTTTATGTTGAAATGTTTGTGTTACAGACTCTCAGAGATATAAAACATATGCATCATAAATGTTGAGGTACTTTTGGTCTTGATTCTAAAATGTAAAAAAATCTAAGATGGCGCATGTAAATATATTGCTTGTAACCGGTGTTGAGGCTGTTCGGCTCTCGGCCCCCATTTGTAAAATTGTTTCCATTCTACACCACCCCCCCCCCCCGCCCCCCCAGGGGCGGATCTAGGAATTTGCCAAGGGTGGGGGGGGGCTGCTCTGAAGACCTGTGACCGGGGGGGGGGGCTTGGAGAACCCGACTTTACCAGTGTATATTCAGTTTCCCAAGGGGGGGGGGGGTTTGCTCTCTCAGACTTGGGACTTTAACATGTATAGTAACATTATGTTGTATGTTCTGGCTCCCAAGGGGGGTTGCAACCCCCCCCCCATATCGGCCCCTGCCCCCACCCCCTAACCTCCTCCTATTGTGGAGGTTGACATAGGGGTTACTATAGAGGCGCAGATCCAGGTATTTGAAATAGGGTGAGAATCTACTTGGGGTTGAAAACTTACCGACAGGTGGGGGGGGGGGGGGGGAGGACGGGCAGTACAGAAATGTGGGTTTACATCTTCGATGGCGTACAATTACCATTGTTACCATGTTGGGGTTTCCGTTAAATATGTTGACGTCATGATATTAATTTCAATGTACTGATATAAACCAATGTGTTAAGATTGAACTTGTTGACGAAGTTGAAGTAAACTTGTTGAGGTTTCATATTTGTTGAGAATAAAAAAAACGCGCTCATTAGCATAGATCTATATCATAATGCTCTCATTCAGGGCACCCTCCTTCGTCATTCACAACACTTAGATATATTATAAAATTCGTTCTCGTGCGGATTGCAAACTCACACATGGTTGGTCAAAAGATCTACAGAGTTTTGTTTTATATTTTATTAAGGCTTCGTAACTACGTAGCTACGCATAGGAAATGGGAACTTGCTGATCATGTGAAGCTCCGATGCGCACGAAATAATTGTGGGTGTGCACCCTACAACACGCGCTTCCGGTGGGATTTCCATCTTTGATGGCGTGGAGCAGTGATCCAACATCAGAACATTGGTCCAAGAAACTAAATTTCAGACAGACCTGAAGACGTGCAGTGATATCGATGTGGTAAATATGAGTGTGGGAGGTCATAGAGCCTTCTCAGTGCATATTGGAGACTGGTCTGTACCTTAGCAATAGAAATATCCTGGTTTTGTATCAACGCACAAGCGTTTATTTGTTCACCGCCGCTGACAGGATCACGGTCTATACTATAGTCGGCCCATTTAATATCTGCCGCCTCGTTTTCGTAAATATTTTTGTCCGCGTACCATTTGCAGCCACGATTTATATATTTATTTTCTCCATTACACGAGACCCTCATGATTTTAACTTACTTGAAAGTGTATCTTGTTTAATAACAGCACAACTCGATAGTCTCTAGCATAAAGTATAGCAGACAAAAGTGTGTTGACAGCTACCCATGATGTCCCATGAATGGCCTGTTGGGGGGCGGGGGAGGGGTTGAATAAAACCCGGGCTCTGACAGGCAAATAGAATGAAATGTCTTAGATGCAATTTGGCACTGGCGGGGTTGGAAAATGAGGGCGGAAGGTGTGAGTTGTAATACCTGAGATCGAGGGGCAGAACTACTCGAACCAAAGCTGGGTACGGCAAGAGGCAAGTAGAATCATAAAATGAGAAGCACATTTTGGCTAGGAGGGCCCGTGTGGGGGACTCATGACGCAGACCAGGCCATTATGTAGTTTGGTGGGACATGGTGGGTGGAGGTGGGGGTGGGGGGGTGGTAGGACCCTCCTGGTTTGAATAATGTGGATTTGGTGCTATGCTTGTAGTAAGTGCAGAGGGCACTTAAAGATATATGCAGGTGATGTAACCATGATAAAGCAATTGATTTTGTTTCTGATACCTTACATATATCACACTGTGAGCCCTGCAGATGGCAAAACTGATGCCTCAATGTAGTGGCCATTTATCCATTACCTTCATCAGGATATTAGGATGGTTACAACACTGACCTTGCCAGCTAGTTTGAACAAGTATAATATAGAATAAATAATATAAATAATTTACATGAATAATATAACAGTCAAGTGGCCAAATGTATATTGAGTCTAAGCATGCACAGTAAATCAGGAGAGAAAAAACAGAGGGTGCACACCCCATCTCCCACTCTCCTCCACTTCATGGTTTACTGTGCCTGTGATTTCTTCTGGTCTTGGCTGGAGGGATCACCCTTTTAGTTTAGCCATATAGTTAGAGTAGCTGATCACGAGTTGTAAGCTAGACTCCCACTGGGAGCACAGAGTAGGTATAAAAATACCTACTCTGTGGTAGTAATGACACATTATATGTGACTATAGGTATTGGAAGTAAACATATACATGACAGATGCTTGGGAATAAAGAATAAGTTCATGGTAAATATTATTATCTGATACCTGAAGCTATACAGGTAAGAACTATCCATTGCAGCTGACATCATATGACTAGATTAACACCAGTAAATTCACAGTAGTTATATATATATCATGTAACTAATAATCAGTTAGGTGCTTTTTGACTAAGGTATCATGCACATGCATATAAAATACATTTTTTTCACTCAAATATATCTTTTCGATAAAAATAAACCTTAATTTATCTATTTATCATTAAGACCCCCCTGTTGTGAAATTGATTTTATCTTATCTGTATTTGATCAAAGATATAAGTAATGCATAGCATCATAGAATATAATGAATAAGCTTTAAATTGATACTATATTATTCTATCTACAGTTTTTGAATTATAACCAATTTTCCCCAAAAATATACCGAATGTCTAAAATTTCAGAAGAAATTACCCCCATTTTCCAAAATGGATAAATATTGATCTTTGCGTATACGTAAAAGTTTCATTTTGATATATTTTAGGCTAACTCAAAGAGTTATTAGAAATATATTTATAGCTAAATATATCCAGTATAATATATTACACTTTAAACACTGCAGTTTTTAATGAATAAGGCTTTAAATTTAGACAAAAGCACTAACGTCAATTGTGACACGCGTAAAATTAACTGAGTTCAGGTTTTTTTTTTCCATATTGAGTGTAAAATTTTAGAACGTCTTGAAATATTTAAATTATACAATATATATACCTATTATATTTACTTAAAAGTACTGTGAGTAAAATTGATTCAGTTATAATACAATAATTAATTATAACCTATATCTACGCTTAACCTCAAGGTTTTTGTTCAAATGAATTTTTTTTATAACCATTATCAAGTTTGACATCAAATTTATCATGTATAAATGCATATATCTTCGCAACCGGTTCAGATATTTTAATGAAATAAAAAGTATTATTGTTCTTTTGAATGGATCTACCTATGTGACTTAAAATTAATGCTTACAATCGATTTTTGGCCTGTCCACCCTATCATGGGTGAGAACAACGAAGGAGTCGAGGCCATTCATGGGTAGTTGACAGCCGCCTTTTCATGACGTCGTAAGGTGAAGGTCACATTAATGTGTTTTTATTGGTCAAAAGAAGTAAGCCCACGAAAGAGTCTAATATCAGGCACTAGACAAGGGGACAGAGCATGGTGTGCCCATGCAAAGTTTCTATACTAACAGTAATTGCAGCGTCTCAAAGCAAAAGCAATACAAAAGGAATGTTTGTAGCTTCAATGTTCATATATATGAGAGGAACTATAAACGCATGTAAGCTTAATTCAAGTTACGGCTTGACATTGACACAACCTAACCCTCCTGCCCAAAATACCAGCAATACTATATCACCCACAGACATGACAGACAACAAGGTAAACAGAGCGACGGCCATAGCGAAACCTGTCTGCTTCGATTGCGTGAAACTCATAATATTGCCATCATGTGAATTATTTTGACAACAGGACTGTGAGTACGCCAAATTCTGTTGGGTCCTTGGTTCAAGTTGACAAATATAAACTGACTTTAGGCTTGTCAATGAAACATTTGCTGTCAAATTAGAAAACGAGGCGGCAAATAGTTTGCGTGCCGACTATAGTGTCAGCTATCCCAGAACCCTAGGCTGTGTGTGGCTGAAACACAGCCTATATTTTATATATGATTGTTCAACCATAGCGATGGATTCATGGCTAAGTGTCGGCACTGACTCACAGCTTGACTGACTCTAGTCTAGGCTAGCCAGTACACAGGTACAGTAAATCAGTGGGGGGGGGGGGGGGGGGGTAGGGGGTCCCACAGCCACAGGGTATACAAAGTACACAAGGTTTCCAACTCCCGTTGGAGCTGAAAGACAGGCACCCACTTCAACCTCCAATATCGTACCTTTACCTCGCTTGACGGGCCCCAAAAACACCTATTAGTCTAATTTCTAAGTAATTTATTAATTTCAATGTACAACGTCTAGTCATGACAAATACAGAATTATGCAATGACAACAACTAACTCCCAAACAGATTGAGCAACCATGGCTGTCATCACGAGAATTTGCCAGCGAGATCTGAGGTACAGTGATCGAGCGAGATGAATGTGATTAATCGGCTGCCATAAAATGTGTCGCAGGACATGGGGGATGAAACTTCTAAATATATTGAATCAGGGCAAAAATTAGCTCCCAATATCAGCACCATGAAAAGCCGACCAATCAGTTAATTGTTATGAGACAATGGGAAACCTGCCACTTTTCCATTTCCACAGTATACCTGTAATCTTACATATATACCGAAGGACTTTCATTATGTAAAATAAAATTGTGCGTCATAAAAAAAATGCAAAAGAAAATAATCAACCCAAATTAATTAATGCTTCCATATCTCTTCAATATCTGTGTCACAAAATAACTGAATTGAATTACAGTAATGCTCAATTTGATATTTGTGTTTTAGGAAGGTGACTGATATCTTGAACAAGTAGTAATTACTCCCTGAAAATATATCAAGCAACAAAAATATGCAATTAAATTCATTCAGTATACAGTGCTTGCTTGGGATCAAATTGTGTAGCACTTTTAAATTATGTGGCTAGCTTACTATCCAAGTCACATGCATGTGTGCGGTTTCCTTCAATCATATATCAATTATCTCACTTAAATGGATCCTTTGACATATGCTTGCATAATATGGATAGTATATCATTTCTCTATATGGAAATGCTGGAATTAAGCCTTAGTTTACGAAAAATTGCTGGTATACCAGAAGAGTTTAGATTTTGTTACCAAAAAATTATCTTGGTAAAAAGTAATAAATTGTGTCTCTGATGTGTCTGATATGTTCAGCTTTTGATATTTTTTCATACTTTTGATTAAATTTTCTGATTTCTTCAGATCTCTATATATGTGACATACAATAAATACAGCTAGAGAATAACACACACAAATATCCATAACAACTGGCACATAAAGCATCCAGTAACATTTGATCAACACCCAGTAACAATGGTTGGCTGGTTTATATATAAGAGAGATATATTTTGTCACAAATACAAATATATGAATACTAACTGTTCACATTATATACATTTTGTTTGTTACCTTTTTGTAGTGAAGGTTCTGGCAACGAATAAGTGACAGACAAGAGGATGCCATTGCGATATCACAATTTTGTTTCATTTCTAACGATAACACCCTGAAACACAGGAAAAACAATATAATAGTGACTATATTTAGTGATACATACACGGTAATGCCCGATTCCATGCCATATTCAATTTACTAAAACCAGAACAGCGCAATATGTAAACAAAACAATATGTAGGTTTATATATATGTGGTGTGAAGAGGAATTACTTGTACACAATACAGCACTTTCTTTATTGTCTCTTTTATATATGATTATAACTACTAACCGCATGTTATACAGGTGAATATCATCAATTGATATAGGCTGACCGAGGCAGTGAGAGTCCTGTAAACAGATTACAGTAAGCTAATAGTTGGTTACATCACTATATGCTACATCCTTTATCGAGAGCTCTTTACTATATATATCCTGAATATACATCAGCCTACAATTACCCTGTTTACATATTACAATTTAATTATAATATTTACCATAGTCCTTTCCTAGCACAAGTGCAATAACCAGGCCATAAATTGGTAGCTTTAAGCTATATCCATTTTACAGGTATCTACAAGAAGGTCCATTGTTATGAATAGACTCATTATCATCATGCTCATTCTCATAATAATAACGTATGGAGTCTTATACTCTAAAGCGATTTAAAGTTCGGACTTACGATCAGCAAGATGGTTGTCACACATTAACCAGTGTCATGTTTTTACCGGTTAGCAGGTTAGCTTCACACTATATGTGAGAAAAGCCATACTTCTGCTAACTTATTTCCTACGACAAAATCAGAATAATTTAAACAGAATATAAAAACGCCTATGTACAGATGTAAGTAAATAATATAACCCAGCTTGCCTTAAACAGTCTAAAACGAAAATTCGCGTTTAACTACAGTATAACCTGATTAACAATACAACTTTTTATAATTATAACTAAAGCCAAACCAGACAAAGTACAGTCAAAAACATATTAAACTTGACATGATATTAAACACTATTAGCAAATATGCAACAAAGCTATACCATAGTGGTCCTCAGGACTAATACAATATAGCGCTGGAATCATCACCCACCTTATTTTAAGTTTTCATTCGCGTAGGACCCGGAATTGTCCGCTCTGGACGACCACAAATATGCAAGTGCACAGGATGTACATCCATGAAGGCCGCGGGGCGTGAGGGCAGTGAAGGTGGTAGTGATACTGGTAGTGATACTGATTTGACAGAACTATATGAGTTGGAGCAGCGTATCTTACAAATGGTAAAGGAGTATTTACTTTTGGTCTTACTATCAATTCTCTTGATTCAAGATTGATATCAAGATAACATGGATAACAGCTAGGTGATCAATATCAAACCTTTTTTCCCACCAGATTAAGACTACCAGTACTAAAATTAATTGATCTGCATTTTGGAACTACATGTAGAGGTGAGGTAAACTGTTAACAACTTAGAACAGCAAGTTTTCCCGTGAGAAAACTCTCAATCGTTTAAGTGGAGAGGATGTATTTTATTGTGTAGTAATTTTGTGGCTCACAAAGACAACCGCCCGATCCCCGGCAGACAGGCCCAAACCAGACGAGTGAAAACGACGCAACAGACCAGCTCAAAATTAGTTCACCACCACCTAGACTGCCAGATAACTCAAAACGCAACTCAAGTCTGCATACTATAATTGGATCAAACTACATATTTAGTGTGAAATAAATAAGAGACATTTTATGCATCTGGTATAGCAAATGAGCAAATACAACCTTTTATTACCATACCATGAAAATTTAGAAAGCAAGCAGTACTACTTTTTTAATTTTTAAAATGATAATGGATATGAGAATAATACAATAAATATTATTTATACTTGAAATATTAACTTTTTTATTCTCTTCGTGAAGCTGTAATTACATGCATATAATCTTTGTCTGAGGTGCATACCAGGGGCGGATCTAGGAATTTGCCAAGGGGGGGGGGTTGCTCTCTGAAAACTTGCGACCCTAACCCCCCCCCCTCTGGATCCGCCCCTGCATACACCCTGTATTGCACATGAAGAGTTAACTTTAATATACCTATTTAATCGCATGAAGAGAGAGAAGACTGAGAGAAGACTTAATTGTTTCAAGTATCAGATATCGTAATGATATCATATGCTAGGTGATGCAAGTTTACAGAAAATTAAAGCTATTCAAAGAAGTTTGTACTTCTTTTTACTAAACTTCATTCTTTAAGATTTGTCATCATCTCTAAATCTGTGTCATAAATCGTTAGAGTGTAAAGTGATAAAGTTAACTTATAAAGTGTCTCTAATTTCTGAAATTAACTTGTTTTGACTAAAAGTATTTAAATGAAATGTCACAGAAAAAAATGCCATAGGTTTAAGTTTAAAATGCATGCGCAATCTTCTATTTTCTAACCCATGTAAATCCCTTCTATCTATTGCTATTGCAGGATAAATCAGATACCTGAACAAGCACCACCCCTTTCAGTGTATAGACAGGTCAGCCAAGTCAGACAACTGAGCAGGAACTACCCCACTCTCCTCATCCCCAGATATTGATTACAGACCCACGACAATACTATCATAAACTGGCCTAACAAGATTCCCTCCACCTGCTGTCTAGCACTGGGACCTTCCGCTACCCGTCCCGCCGCCCCGCGCTCCCCACCACTCCTATCCTTTATCCACAGTCCACACCACCCCCGAACATCACTAAATATAGGGCTGTACAGTCACTTCGGGATCGTATCGAGACCCCACGAGACAGGGATACCTATGCTCCATGTTAATGCCTAGCATCAACGGCCCGTACGTGCTGCCTACCTTCCGGTTGTTTGCCTTCACTCGCCTCACACACAAGATCGGCTAAAGCTGTCCTTGGAAGCACAAATAACCACTGAAGTTATGTGCATATCCGAATTATAACCATCCGAGTAGACTTATGTAATCTATGAGCGGTTAGGCAGTTGATAAACCAGAATGCGGTTGTCTCATGAGTGACTCTCAGTGTCAGGCGTAGCCTGTCCAATAAACGCTAGATGGCGCTGCGAAATGGCGTCGCGCGGTTCGCAAATGTGTGATTTAGGGGGTGCTTCTTTTTCCGCGATCGGCACACCTACAGTTCTTATTGTAGTTACTTCCGCTTTATCCTCCCGCCATGGCGGCATTCTCAGGATGATTTGTCTGCTTGGGGAATTCAAATCGATCAAAAATAAAGCTTTTAGAGCCAGATGAATAGAGATCGTGTAGGAATTTAATAGAAGTTGAAATCGGAGAACTTTCCGGCACGGGAATTTGAATTTAGAAGCCCTTATAACCCCATAGAGGCAATTGTTAGTTCTGTATCTAAGGTTGCCTGAGTGTGCCAGCTTTCGATTTGAAGCGCCGCCCCTCCGAGTGGGCGATATTAGGAGCCGTTACGGACTTTGCGTTGCGTAAGAGATCGACGTCAACATTTAAATAGCTTCTGTTAAATTGATATTGCGCGTAAATAGGGACGGCAGCATGTATATTTAGCCTAGAATTATGTGTTTGTTTGTGGATTACATGCTTTCAATACCAATTATTGAAGTATTTTACTATTTGTAAATTATTTAAAACTTTATTTCGAACTTGCTCAGACTTGTTTGACCATTAAAATTATAGTATTTATAGATCTGCCATACATTTATTCATGATACTTTGGTATCATTGCACATCAACCTTGACTTAGTTAAGATAAATATATCTTTGTATATTTCTTTTATGATATTTTGTATTAGTTTTAATTAAACTTATTTGATATTTGTTTAATTTAAATTAATAACTGTCGCAATATCTTGTCTTTAATACACTAACATTATTTTTCTAAACACATTATCAGTCTTATATGTTAATATTAGAACTGAACTGAGGGATATTTTATGTTTAACTCTATTCTTATAATTTATAAATTTTATATGGGGGGGGGATGGTTACATGTAATACAATTCAGCCATATCTGCTATTTTTACATTTCTATGGACTGATTCATAGTTGGGAGGAGATACTTATATATTATGTAACTGACAAACTAATCAATATTTAATAAAAGGGTTCAAATTGCTTCTGATAATTTTAATTACTTTAAAATATCAACATATAGTTATACTGTTCTGTGCTATCTAACCTCTAAATAGTATACACATCTTAAGGAAGTTATTTTATAAACTATGGAAGGCATTTAGTGTAACAAGTACACAGCCATCCCTAAATATTCTACCACCTTAAAGAATGCTTTCCTCTATAGAAGTTTGTTTCTGAAGAAGCTGAGGTAGGGATATATTGCTCTCTAGCTCGGTTAATGAATACAATATCTTTGTGGAAACGAAGGGTTTACACTTGTGTAGCCAGGCCTGACTCTAGTACATAATTTAGAATTTCCTCATAACATGCCAATGGTTTAAGAAATTCATTAAGGGTAATTTGCGATCATGCGGTCTATGCATGTACTGCCAGGGCATGATTCTGTTCTCTCATTTCCCTGGTATAGTTTCTTGGTTCCAATCCAGGCCTTGGCACCTAATGGCATCTATTTATTGTCCTGGGAGGTTGCTACATCCACTTCAGTGCATGTGTATTTTGATCCCAGTCAGTTTTCAGTGAAAAGGTAATTATGCCGCACGTAGACATATACTAACTGCACAAATAAGATTCATAAGATTTTATTCACAGGGTGGAAGAGCTAGGTAGTCAATGCAGGTATACAGGTGTCCATGTAGTCTTCTATTCCAATTTCAATTTCAATTTTCAAGTTCTTTCAAGTATTGTTTCATGCATGGGTAATGTCTTATGGTAAAGATCCAGCCTTTTCTGCATGCACTATTCCAATATGTGTCTGTTTTTACTTGGAACCTAAAAGAAAATCAAACACTCATAGATGTACAGCATTAAAGTAAAATGACGAAGTGCAAATGTTAACAAAACCACCGTCAATAGGGACGGCAGCATGTATATTTAGCCTAGAATTATGTGTTTGTTTGTGGATTACATGCTTTAAATACCAATTATTGAAGTATTTTACTATTTGTAAATTATTTAAAACTTTATTTCGAACTTGCTCAGACTTGTTTGACCATTAAAATTATAGTATTTATAGATCTGCCATACATTTATTCATGATACTTTGGTATCATTGCACATCAACCTTGACTTAGTTAAGATAAATATATCTTTGTATATTTCTTTTATGATATTTTGTATTAGTTTTAATTAAACTTATTTGATATTTGTTTAATTTAAATTAATAACTGTCGCAATATCTTGTCTTTAATACACTAACATTATTTTTCTAAACACATTATCAGTCTGATATGTTAATATTAGAACTGAACTGAGGGATATTTTATGTTTAACTCTATTCTTATAATTTATAAATTTTATATGGGGGGGGATGGTTACATGTAATACAATTCAGCCATATCTGCTATTTTTACATTTCTATGGACTGATTCATAGTTGGGAGGAGATACTTATATATTATGTAACTGACAAACTAATCAATATTTAATAAAAGGGTTCAAATTGCTTCTGATAATTTTAATTACTTTAAAATATCAACATATAGTTATACTGTTCTGTGCTATCTAACCTCTAAATAGTATACACATCTTAAGGAAGTTATTTTATAAACTATGGAAGGCATTTAGTGTAACAAGTACACAGCCATCCCTAAATATTCTACCACCTTAAAGAATGCTTTCCTCTATAGAAGTTTGTTTCTGAAGAAGCTGAGGTAGGGATATATTGCTCTCTAGCTCGGTTAATGAATACAATATCTTTGTGGAAACGAAGGGTTTACACTTGTGTAGCCAGGCCTGACTCTAGTACATAATTTAGAATTTCCTCATAACATGCCAATGGTTTAAGAAATTCATTAAGGGTAATTTGCGATCATGCGGTCGATGCATGTACTGCCAGGGCATGATTCTGTTCTCTCACTTCCCTGGTATAGTTTCTTGGTTCCAATCCAGGCCATGGCACCTAATGGCATCCATTTATTGTCCTGGGAGGTTGCTACATCCACTTCAGTGCATGTGTATTTTGATCCCAGTCAGTTTTCAGTGAAAATGTAATTATGCCGCATGTAGACATATACTAACTGCACAAATAAGATTTATAAGATTTTATTCACAGGGTGGAAGAGCTAGGTAGTCAATGCAGGTATACAGGTGTCCATGTAGTCTTCTATTCCAATTTCAATTTCAATTTTCAAGTTCTTTCAAGTATTGTTTCATGCATGGGTAATGTCTTATGGTAAAGATCCAGCCTTTTCTGCATGCACTATCCAATATGTGTCTGTTTTTACTTGGAACCTAAAAGAAAATCAAACACTCATAGATGTACAGCATTAAAGTAAGATGACGAAGTGCAAATGTTAACAAAATAGCCAGATACTAACTTTAAAAAGTGATACAATAAATTAATTCAACAAATACATTGAAACAATTACAGAACAAATATGTAAATAATTGTATAGAGTTATAGCAATCAGGTATTCTAGTAGTGATAAGATAGCATATATATGTTACCATAGTGTAAAATAAGTAAACACTTACCTCAATCTCTTTAATGTTTTATCCATGTCACAAAAAATTGTGCACTAAAATCTTATACTATAGTTGAAGTCATTTCGTAGTAGTAATCAACAACATGACATATCATAATCAAAAACGTTTTCGAAGTAAAGGTAGTTAGATTAGTTCTGTTTGTGACAATTTCACATTTTTAATATTTAATAATAATTTATATAATTTTAAATAACATATTTTATTAAACCTAATCTAGTTATAGAAATAATTTAAGGTGAGATTAACCATATTATAAAAGTATTATAATATAATAATATAATATTAATTATTCCTTGATATAATAAATTATTTTTTAGGCGCAAAAATTACCAAGAACAATTTTTTCAGATTTTTGTTGATAATAATTCACATAATATAATGTATTTAAATATACCTAATATCATAATAAAAATAATATAAAGGAGGATCAATGATATAATAGAAGCATTATGAAGTAATGTTAATTATTCCATGATATAATAAAAACTTTTAAAGGGTATAAATCACCATACAATTTTTGTTTAAAAAAAATTCTTATTTTTAATATTGAAAATTTAATTACAAAATCAGTGATCGATGGTTATTATCAAAATATATTATATTTATAAAAGTAATAATGAATTTAAATAATGACATATTCAAAAACACATCACTCGGCCAAGTTTTATTGATTTATCTTGGACCAGTCTGAAGAAAATGGCAAAATAGTGACAAATTAGTTTAAAATTTGCCTTTTTTTACCCCGCAAAATCACAGAAATGGATACGGTGACCAAAATCTATAGTGCTATAACTTTTTTATTTATTAATATTTTTTCACCAGATCTTTTTTATTAAGTTTCTGATGCACTCTAGTTTCTATTCTTTCTAGATAGACATTAATAAATGGCTTTATCCACATTTAATTTTTTTACCTGGACAGGCTATTACAGGCAATCTAACGTGCTGCGTGGGGTTTTCCATGTCGTATGACGTAATAATCATCATGACGCGCGTGTCTGCGCGCGGTATCTATGGTTACGTAACAACGCTCCTTATATGGACTGAGCAGGTGAGGACAAAGTGCTCCGTTTGTCGTAGAACTGTAAACATCGATGATTTGGCTCAAAATACAACGCTTCTAACAGTCTCATCGAACGGACCACATGCATTATGGAGAGATAAATGTCCTATCTTTAATTATATTATGATTTTATAGTTAGCCATGCCTGGACCAAAGCAAACAAAAAATAGTTTCAGACCCACTCGATTCTTCACGCACAAACCGCGCAGCCGGCCGGTTCCCAACACTAAAACGTTGACTACAATGAGTGCGAGTCACGCAGTTGCAGCAAGGCACCAGCGTGATGCGCACTCGTTCTAAGAGCACGTGTTTTTTTGTTGGTCCCCAAAAAACCTAAACAAGAAATAGAACCCGCGAGAACTGTACAGCCCTATACAACAGTGCCGCCGTGTTTGCCAATCGTCTTATATGGTCGTTGCTAACGACGCGTGTTAACACACCTACTATGGTGCGCCGTAGCGGAATTATATCAACACTTGACAAAAGAAGCTATGGGCAGCCATTAGTTAAAAAACGATTTGACTATGTCACATTTAGAACAAGTTCATCCCTACGCCTGAATTCTGCTAAAGCTATCATTAGACCTGTTTTGATGTAAGATCCCGATTGTGCGTCTGTTCAGGCACTATAGTTTATTACAACGCATTCCATTGATTCTTGTTTACTTTTTTAGCCAACTGCTGATTTTAGTTCATATTTCGCTTGGTTTGCAATATTTGATTGACATGTGTGAAGTGTGTGGCGAGAGCTGATATAGGGTAACTACTGAATATCATCAATAACAAAATCTTTGATAGATAAATGTCATTGAAAGCTGCGCTGGCGAACGTCACACGGCTTTGTAATGCCATAGCAACTCTGTGTCGGATGATTTTCAAAAACTTATATGAAAAAATGTCTCACTTACGTGAGTCATACATTTGCCAGAAGTGTTAAAGGGGCTTCCACCTCACGTTTTGGAAGAGCCTGAAGACACCCTCTTTTTTATTATTGCTTTGTAAGGAGCATATAAAAAGTATCCGGTGAAACTTTCACACATTTTTTATCATCTGTTTTGAAAAGTAGCATACTATCCTAACTTGTTTGTCTTTGCTAGATGACTGTCAACAAGATGGATTCCTCTGCTCTTTATCGAGAACACGACAAGGCGGTGACGGTAGCCAACAAAAAGCTCCATGACGCAGGCACGCTGGTTGACGTCACGGTGACTGTGGGCGATGTGGCCTTCCCTTGTCACAAGTCTATGCTGGTGGCTTGGAGCGGCTTCTTCCGTTCCATGTTCCACAGCGACTTCACTGAGAATAATTCAAATCATGTGACCTTGGCCGAGACAAGTCTGCTGTCATCCGAGGCATTTGTGGAGCTTCACACATGGATGTACCGCGGGGAATTAAACCTGACACTAGAATCGTTTGAGCTCGTTCTGCCTTCGGCCTTTTACTTACAGATGGACAAGACAGTAGAAATGTTAACAGACTACATTAAGGTTCAATACTCTGGCAATGTTTCTGTCACGCGGATGTTTCGTCACCTCAATCTCGGCCATATTTGGGGGATGCCGCATCTACGAGATATCGCTTTGACAGGGATGACGAAAAATTTTGATCACTTGGTCGAAGTAGAAGAACTGCTTGAGTTGAATCCAGAAGATATGCTGAGTCTGCTTGGCATGGATCGGTTGAATGCTAAGAATGAAGACGTCGTATTCAGCGCAGCTTTTGCCTGGCTTCACCACAACGAAGATCGTCTGGATTATTTACGTGACGTCCTGAAATCTCTACGAGTTGGTTTGGTCAGTGTCGGAATGATCCGGAACGCTCTGGACGTCAAGATCTTGTCTAAGGACAGCGAATGTTGTGGCATTCTTCTAGATGCCTTGGCGGCTGGAGAGTCACACAAAGAGAGTTTTCAGCAGTTGCAGGAAACTTTGCCCGGAATGTATGTTAAAAGAACGGGACCTGTAACAGATGGGAGTGAAAGGTAAGTATTGGGGCTTCTTACTCTAAGACATTGCTTCAGGATCTTAATATACTCGGGACATTCTTTAGTTATGTATAATATTTGTCGTGTTTAGTCACCAAAAGCACGTCCGTCTTATGAGCTGGCCACGTCTCAACTGACGCATATATTTATTGGACACAATAATCAGGTGACTGAGCTTTGAGGTTAAACCCAAGTCTTTTGGGGTTAGAGATTACATAATGACATAATTATGACAATGGTTACATTATGACAAAGGCTACATTATGACAAGGGTCACATTATGACATCTTCCCCTCATGTAACATAGTCACCATATCTGGCTGGTTTGTTTATCGTACGTCCACGAGACGTCACATAAGGTCGTTTTGGTTCTGGTGATGCACGACCAGCTTGTGGCGGCTCTGGATGCGGGGCTATCTCAGGCGGCAGTGGCGAGTCGGTTGACTCCGTCAGTGGCAGGTTCAGCGGTGGGAGTTTCGGTCGCTGTTATGTCATCGTCGATGACAGACTGAGGTTCGGGCTCTTCGGTTTTCAACAGATGTTTCCTGTTGCGGCGATACTCTTGTCCGTTGGACTCCACGATATAAGATCGCGGATATCCCGAGGACCTCGTCTCTACAGCAGGTTCCCAGGTCTTTTCCCGCCGAACACGCACTACATTCCCAGGCTTCAGGTCACCCAGCTCTCTGGCTCCTCGGTCGTAGACACGCTTATAACGAGACTGACGCGTCTTCAATTCTTCTCGTGCATGGACGATCTTCGGCTCCAGCAAGGAGGATTTCGCCGGGAGTTTTGACCGCAGCATTCTGCTCATCAGCGTCTGTGAGGGAGAAAAAGATAAACCGGTTATTGGGGTATTTCTATATTCTGGTAGTGAAATGTAGGGATCTGTCTTGTCTTCATCCGCCTTCTTCAGCATGTTCTTCAGAGTCTGTACAGCTCGTTCGCTTTGTCCATTCGACTGAGGGAAGTTGGGACTCGATGTTGTCAAAGATATTCCCCAGTCTTGTGCGAAGTTGTGGAATTCCCTGCTGGCGAAAGGCATGTTATCACTCATGAGTCTCTCAGGGATGCCATGACGAGCAAACATGGATTTCAGATGCATGACAACACAACCGGCGGCCTTGTTCTCTAACTTGGCAATCTCCGGATACTTAGAGTAACAGTCTACCACCACTAAGAATTCCTGGTTCCTGTAGGTCATCAAGTCTACCAATACCTTTTCCCAGGGTCTTTCGGGCACGTCATGCGGAAGTAACGGCTCCTTTTTGTTGTTGGGGCGGAAATTTAAACAGACAGAACACTTTGAGACTACATTCACAATGTCATCAGACATGCCTGGCCAATAAAGTACTGATCGTGCGCGCGATTTACACTTGTCAAAGCCGAGATGGCTCTCATGTATAAGTTTCAGCATGTAATAATCTTGTCTCCATGAAACAACAGACCTTCTGTAGCATGCAGCTCGTCCCGAATATTCCAGTACGGCCTGAGTTCTTGTGTCACAGCATTGCGTTTTCGTGGCCAACCCCGTGTGAGCGTCTGCTTCAGACACTGTAAAGTCTCATCAAGGGCAGTGGCTTCACGAAACTCCATCAGCTTGTCAGCACTGACGGGCAAATTGGTCATCAAGCTGTGTACCATGACTTCAATGTCCTCAGGAGCCCCGCACTTCGAGTCGCCGGTGATGAACGCACGAGACAATGTGTCTGCAATATACATGCACTTACCAGGCACATACTTCACCTTGAGAGTGTAACGCTGTAACTGTAGAAGCATACGCTGTAATCTCGGTGCAGCTTTCGCAATAGGCTTATTGATTATGGATTCGAGCGGTCGATGGTCTGTGTGAACTTCCACATCCTTCCCATATACATATTGGTTGAACTTTTCACAAGCGTAACAAATTGCAAGCATTTCTTTTTCAATGTGTGAATAGTTCTGTTCCGCCATCGTTAGCGCTCGCGAAGCAAAGGCAATGGGCCCACCTTCTTGCAATAGACATGAACCTAGTCCTGTCTGGGATGCATCTGTTTGCACAGTCACAGGCTTATTCACGTCATAGAACTGACGAATGGTTTCCCGTGTGAGTATTTGCTTCAGGCGTGCAAGAACCTCGTCTTGCTCGTGGTCACAAATCCAGAGCGAATCCTGTTTCAACAGCTTCCTCAGTGGGGCTGTAATGGTTGACTCATTTGGGATGTATTGAGCTAAATTTCTCACCATTCAAGTAGTCGTTGTAGGTCCAGCTTGTTACACGGCTTACAATCGCCTCTATCTTATCTGGATCAGGTTTTAAGCCCGCAGAGGTGACAATATGTCCCATGTATGTAACCTCACTGACCTTGTACTGGATTTTGTCACGGTTGAATTTCGCCTTCTTGTCTCTGGCTCGCATGATCACCTTGTGAAGAATCTGGTCGTGTTCAACATCATTTGCGGCTGCAATAATCAGATCATCAGCAATGACATGCACACCTTCTATATCAGAAAACAGTTCCATGTTCCTCTTCTGCATGACCTCACTGGCAGAACTGATCCCAAACGGCATGCGCAGGAATCGTTTCCGACCCCATGGTGTGTGAAACGTACAAAGAAAAGAGGATTGTTCGGAGAGTTTCACATGCCAGTAACCGTCTCTCATATCCAGTACAGTGAACACCTTCTTCCCAGCCAACTTACTTTAGACATCACCTGGTGTTGGTATTTCGAACCGTTCGCGTTTGATGGCTCGATTGAGTGGCCTAGGGTCAAGGCACACCCGTAGCTTACCGCTCCGTGTCTCTGTGATGACCAGATTATTGACCCAGGGAGTTGGTCCATCCACGTCAGCAATCACACCTTCCTCTTGCAGCTTCTGTATTGTATCTTTGAGACGTTCATACATGGAATAAGGTACCTTGCGCGCCCGCTGTATCACGGGCTGAACAGTAGAGTCCACTTCAATGTTGTATTCTTTTTCAAACTCACCAAGACCATTGAACACATCTTCATACTGTGACAGTATGGAATCTGACGTCATCGGTGGTGAATTTACATTGTTGATCAACACTCGTTGCACTAAGTTCAAGGACTGACAAGCACGCTTCCCAAGAATAGCTTGCTCATCTGTATCAGTGACGTAAAAAGTTAGTTCCTCAGTGCGTCTACTCTCTGGACAGGTAACTTTGAGCTGAGTCTTACCTCGTGGCACCACTTGATTGTCTCCAAAAGCTGTCAACACCGTGTGCGTCTCGATCAAAGGCTTTTGCGGCTTGATACGATTGTACACAGTGAGTGGTAGTATATTTACCTCGGCTCCTGTGTCAAGCTTAAAGACAGCCTGCTGGTTCTGCAACTGAAGTCTAACCTGCCAAGTATCATTCACTGTCATTTTATTCACACGCAGAGTTCCAACAAACAGCCGTTCATCTTCGTCTGCTGAAGAATTCTCCTGCATCGCATGAACTGTTTTTCCTGCGCGTTTCGCCATGCCACAACTTTTACACACACTGGCGAAGTGATTAAGCGCTTTACATTTATGACAAGTCTTGCCGCGGCTTGTGAGTCTGTCCACAGTATTTACAGTGTGAACGCGGTTTAAGCGAAAACGGCTGAGTCCTATCAGAAGTGCTCACTCGCTGAGTTGAACGAACAGCATGTACTTGCTGCTTGTGAGTGCTCATGACCTGCAGCTGATGTCTACTGGTCTCCGCTGCGCGACAAATATCTAATGCCTTTTCTAGTGCCAAATCACCTTCACGTAAAAGTCTTTCACGAATTCGGTCATCACGAATACCGTATACAATTTTGTCACGTATCAGCAGGTCCTTCTGGTTTCCGAATTCACACGTGGCCGCTCTAGTTCGCAATTCGGTCACCCACTGATCAATTGACTCACATTCCTGCTGATTCCTGTTCCAAAAATTGGTGCCTTTCAAATACAATGTTCTTCCGTGGCTCACAGTAATCTTTAAATTTGGAAAGTACTGTTTAATTATCATCCTTGCTCTCACCTTCCCCATACACGAAAGTCTTGTGAATTTCCTGAGCCTCCGGCCCGGCAGTGTGCAGCAAGATGGCGGCTTGAGTCTTCTTCCCCTTGCCTTCCAACTCACGTGCAGTGAAGTATATTTCAAACTGCTGCTGCCAGCGTCGCCAGTTCTCCGCTATATTTCCAGTAACAAAATTTACATGTTATGGCGGCTTGAGCGAATCCATTTTTGTGACTGGTTCTTTCAGACAGGCTTATAATAATGCTGTCAAGCCACTTCTGACACCATGTCGTGTTTAGTCACCAAAAGCACGTCCGTCTTATGAGCTGGCTACGTCTCCACTGACGCATATCTTTATTGGACACAATAATCAGGTGACTGAACTTTGAGGTTAAACCCAAGTCTTTTGGGGTTAGACAAGGGTCACATTATGACAATATTATTAACATATCTACAAATACATATATCTACCCATACACCCGGAGTCCGCTGGATCTACGATGGTCTCTCAAAATGCGACGTTACAAAATCCATGATGTTAGTAATATAGACCATCGCAGTGCAGACTAAGTAAAGCTGTGCAAAGCGACAAATAACTTATTTACTAGCTGGTGTTGTTTGTTTTCCTTCAGTGACGTTAGCCATAACCCGTGCACGCTGTATGGCGAAATCTGGCGAGACGCTTACGCCAACCTTGAAGATTCGCGTCCCGACATGAGTGACGTCACGCTGACCGTTGACGGGCAAGACTTCCGCTGTCACAAGACCGTCCTCTTAGGCTGGAGCGAGTATTTCTCGAGGCGTTTTGTTGTCGATGAAGGCAGCCCCGGCGGAGAAGATTGTCCACTGGGAGACGCCCCAACGTCAGACCATAATGACTATGTGCAGCCGGGTGATCTGCCCAGTTCCCACATAGGTGCATTAAAGTCCTCTTCAAGAGATACACTAAACGCGGATCCAGACGATAGGCCAACTGCGACAGTGGACAGATCTACAACGGACGAGACGTCGACAAGACGTCCTGGGGAGCAAGGTGCAACCCCTAATCCTGATGGTGATCCAGAGACGTCTCCACACCAGGGTCCTAAGGGCGCGATGGTAGGCCAGTGGCGGGATTCTTCCCACATATCACTGACGGGTGACTGCGTCACGAAGAATACGGTCAGCGTTCTCTTGGACTGGATTTATAGAGGTCAGTTAAAGGTGACGGCCAACAATCTCTGTGACGTCATGAAATGCGCACGCTGCTTGCAGATGGACGGAGTCGTAGACGTTTTAGCGAAGTATTTCAACAGTTATTGGCCCACCTTGGTTGGTGGAGAGATAATGACTATGCTGCGCGCAGCTAAAAAATGTGACCTAGAGGATGTGTATGAAACCTGCTTCAATCAAATAGTGGCCAAGTTTGAAGAAGTCTGGGTCTGTCCGGAATTTAAAGACTTGCTCGATATTGAGACAATACTCCGCCTCCTACAGGATGACAATCTAAAGGTGACCAGCGAGGATGTGGTGTTACAAGCGGCGTTATCTTTGTTACGTCACTCTGAAAAGCGCCGTCAAGTCAGTCCGCCTCGGATTGGTTGGAAAGGCCACACTCAGTGACGGCCTTGACCTTGCTTTTCTTGCCCGCCAAACAGAGATCAATACTATTTTGAAGCTTGCGATCGTCAAAGAATCATGGAGTACGGACAGCCTTGAAAAGGACCACCCGTCTATGTACAGAAGGCGACAGCGGGTATGTACACAGTGCCTGCTACACCCCAATAAGATTTCGGAACATTTGCTTATGGAGTTTGTGACTCCTATAATTGCTAAGCCCAAACATAATGACAAATGTGCATTATCATATCTTAGAACCAATAATTTTTTATATTAGTATTATTATCATTTTATTATTATTTCATTATTATTATTTTATTATTATTATTATTATTATTGAGCTGCAGTGAGACAATCGTTGGGACCCCGTTTGGGTCGACTTGGAGCAACCAACTCAGAAGGAAGGTCAGTTTGTAATAAACGGCTTTGTGTCTTTCAGGGCAAAGGCTTCAATGACCGCCTGAGAGTGACCAGCCGTATTGGGAGCACTGACCAGACCGATGAGCACTTTGGAGAAGCCCTCGGAGCATGCGTTCTTGGAGAACTCACATTAGTGGCTGATTACAAGACGAATCGATTGGTTGCATTTATTCGTCAAACACCTGACAGTGAGGTCCGCTACTTGTGTCATGTCACCATTAAGCGACCCGATTGCTGTGTTGCGGACGAAGACTCAGGCCTGGTTTACGCGTGCAGCGGTCAGAACGATGCCATTAAAATGGTGAAGTGGACGGAGTCAAAGGGCCTTCATGTTGTCCGCAGTCTAACGGCCGAGGGAAAACTGCGTGAACCGCTTCACATTGCGATGGCCCCTGGTGACAAGGAACACGTGTACGTGGCGTGTGCTGATGGCGTCCATAAAGTGTCAGTCACAACAGACACCGTGGTGACCACGCTAGGCGGCCCAGCTGGGGTTAAGGAGAGACCGATAAAGCTGGCGCTGGTCGGGTCCGTTATCATGGTGCAGTACGGACAGGAGACGGAATGCGGAACTCTCGTGCTCTACCCCGATATCAGCAGCCCGGGTCGTGTTGTCAAACCCACAGGACTGAAGGAACTCTATGGTGTTGGGTCGGATGGTGTCAACTTTCTAGTTGGAGACATTGAGAACAAGTGTGTGTACGTGGTCACACTCAGCGGCGAGACCCTGACGATGGTGAACACCGGGGGCATGGCGCCCTGGATCCATATTGTACATATATTGACCAAAACTACGCTTATCACCGGCTAATATAAGCTAGACTAAATACAAATAGCAAACACAATGTGTAAGGTTAGCCATTCCATTGGATTTAATGAGACTTTTCCCAACGGCTCTCTTTGTGTATGTTATATGTTGTTATATTGTGGATCAATAAAGGATTCTGCTTCATTTAAATATCTTTCATCGTTGTCTCGACATGTTGTTCATATTATGTTAATTACCCCAGATAGCATGTCAACGTTTACTTAACGATAGATGAACCTTAGCAGCTACGTTTAATTAACGTTATATGTTGTTATTTTGCTGATTGATTTAACGTTAAATTAACGTTTGCATTTTAACGTTAACAGTAAACCATTTTTAAACGAATATCTAACGGTAGCGATCGACAAAACGCCCTGTGTCACTGAGTATTTCCCGAGAGGGTCGCCTCAGGTTGGTCACCATTGACACCTGTGTGCGGATTGAACCCAGGTCGCGACATTACAAGGTACGCACGCTAACTATTGCGATGCCGAAGCGGGATTTATATTAGATTGGTCAACGTTTTGGATTCAGGGGAGAAACGTTTGCGTTTTTTTATTTGGACATTGTTGTGCGTCATGCCTTTACGTCACCATGATGTGGTGACGTCATAGTTTGGCAAAGGTCATTACTTGGCTATTATACATCATAGCGACGTTCGTTATACCTTATATCAAGGGAAAAGTGCTGCCGTGTGTAACTTGTTTGGCGGTTCCGAAACGTGTGCGTCAAAAATGACGACCACGTTTCAAATTTTCACCTGCTGATGCGCTACCTACCACCATTATAACTTCATAACCAGGTAAAATGAACGCTCAGAAGGCAATTTGGTCATTTGGGTAAGAGCCAGTGACGTCATGTGATGTCACGTTAACGTCATATTGAATAAAGGATGAAATTCATAGAACCAATAAGATTGATTCTCTGGACTCGCCCTTGGCTTCAAAATGCGTCACACCTAATTCAGCATTAAATTGATAAGCAGAAGTTGCGCCACGTGACGACTATGACGTCACGGCTCGAACCACGACTGGAGTTGCAGTATTGTGCAACACGTTTAACATAGAACAATATGGAAAGTGCAATCTGCGGCAGTGAGTTAGGGTTAGAGCTAGGGTTAGCCTTATCTGACCAAGTAGCGTATCACATGAGGCTATGAAGATTCTACCGAAGCAAGGCATATACCATCGATGGCTTAATAGTCGGCCTAGCAAGTCAAGAATTGTTCTAAATCGGGCCAATGATAAGTCGATGGGGTAAAATTCCAGCGATGGTTTGGGTATTGATGCCATGGGTTGCAGTTCGGATCCAAGCGGGTGAAAGACGGTGTAGGGATCTGTACGATGTGGGTATAAATTATTATGCAAGTAACTTCCTTGCATTAAATTAAAGTTGCATGTGGAGTTCCTGGTCATATTTACCAGTATATTGAAAGAAAATTTTGCAGGTTTTGTTACCCATAATCTTAGTAGACTATAGCACACCTACAGTTGACACCATAGGGCTACGATAATGTAGTTTGGCTGTTTCACACAGTGCCCCACGACCTTCACCGTACTCATCACTGTGATCGCTCCATGTTCATAAATTAGAAAACATGGTGATGAAATCTTCTTTCCCGTCTATATTGTTCGGTTCGCTATTCCTCCAGTTAGTGAAATCGAATATGACCTGCTTTGAGTGAGCCCAGAATAAGGTTGGCGAGTTTCGAGTTTTTCTTCTTCCGTCTGTCCAGAACCCGAGGACAGTGGCGCCATCTAGGAACCAAAACAATTATATCCAATCTACAGTAACACGATGTACCAATTATCCTAATGTGACATGGTCAAATCGTTTTTTAGCCCATAGAGTCTTTTGTCAAGGGTTATGACATAATTCCGCTACGGCGCACCATAGCAGGTGTGATAACATGCGTCATTGGCAACGACCAATAAGACGCATGGTAAACACGACGGCACTGTTCGATTGTGTGTGTAGGCCTACTGTGCACTTACATATTTTTGGCCGTCCGGAGCGGAAAATTTTGGGTTCTACATAAATGACAAAGTCTGTGTTATGTACTCATGTCATACAGATCTGTACATAGGCGTTTTGATATTCTGCTTGAAACCAATATAATTACACCTTTAGTGTCTCAGTATAGTAAGTACTAGAAGTATTGCTTTCCTCTCATATAGTGCGAAGCTGACCGGTAAGAACATGACACCGGTTCATGTGTCACAACCATTCCCACCAGTGTGCTGATCGTAAGTCTAAACTTCAGATATAAGACTACATACGTTGTGATCATGAGAAGGACCGTTATGATAATGAGTCTATTCATAAGGATGGTTTCTACTGTCGATAAGGGGATACTGAATGAGACTAAGGCTACCAATTTACGGCATGGTTTATTGTTAGGACAAGGGTTAATGTTACAATTACATTGTAATATGTAAACAGCTTACAGGTTACAGGTTTATGTATGTTATAGATTTATAGTAAAGACATCGCCATAAAGGATGTAGATTTGTCAAGCAACAACCTGTCTTACCCCACCCCCAACCCTACATGACGTACCACCTGTCTTACCCCACCCCAACCCTACATTACGTACCACCTGTCTTACCCCACCCCCAACTCTGCATGATGTACCACCTGTCTTACCTCACCCCCAACCCTACATGATGTACCACCTGTCTTACTCCATCCCCAACCCTACATGGTGTACCACCTGTCTTACCCCACCCCCAACCCTACATGATGTACCACCTGTCTTACCCCACCCCCAACCCTACATGATGTACCACCTGCCTTACCCCACCCCTAACCCTACATGATGTACCACCTGCCTTACCCCACCCCCAACCCTACATGATGTACCACCTGCCTTACCCCACCCCCAACCCTACATGATGTACCACCTGTCTTACCCCACCCCCAACCCTACATGGTGTATCACATGTCTTACCCCACCCCCAACCCTACATGATGTACCACCTGTCTTACCCCACCCCAACCCTACATGATGTACCATCTGTCTTACCCCACCCCCAACCCTACATGGTTTACCATCTGTCTTACCTCACCCCCAACTCTACATGGTGTACCACCTGTCTTACCCCACCCCCAACCCTACATGGTGTACCACCTGTCTTACCTCACCCCCAACTCTACATGGTGTACCACCTGTCTTACCCCATCCCCAACTCTACATGATGTACAACGTGTCTTAACCCACCCCCAGCCCTACATGATGTACCACCTGCCTTACCCCACCCCCAACCCTACATGATGTACCACCTGCCTTACCCCACCCCCAACCCTACATGACGTACCACCTGTCTTACCCCACCCCCAACCCTATATGATGTACCACCTGTCTTACCCCACCCCCAACCCTACATGATGTACCACCTGTCTTACCCCATCCCCAAACCTACATGATGTACCACCTGCCTTACCCCACCCCCAACCCTACATGATGTACCATCTGTCTTACCCCACCGCAACCCTACATGATGTACCACCTGTCTTACCCCACCCCCAACCCTACATGATGTACCACCTGTCTTACCCCACCCCAACCCTACATGATGTACCACCTGTTTTACCCCACCCAACTCTACATGATGTACCACCTGTCTTACCCCACCCTCAACTCTACATGATGTACCACCTGTCTTACCCCACCCCAACCCTACATGACGTACCACCTGTCTTACCCCACCCCAACCCTACATGATGTACCACCTGTCTTACCCCACCCCCAACCCTACATGATGTACCACCTGTCTTACCCCACCCCCAACCCTACATGATGTACCACCTGTCTTACCCCACCCCCAAACCTACATGATGTACCACCTGCCTTACCCCAGCCCAACTCTACATGATGTACCACCTGTCATACCCCACCCCCAACCCCACATGATGTACCACCTGTCTTACCCCACCCCCAACCCTACAGGATGTACCACCTGTCTTACCCCACCCCCAACCCTACATGATGTACCACCTGCCTTACCCCACCCCCAACCCTACATGGTGTACCACCTGTCTTACCCCACCCCCAACTCTACATGATGTACCACCTGTCTTACCCCACCCCAACCCTACATGACGTACCACCTGTCTTACCCCACCCCAACCCTACATGATGTACCACCTGTCTTACCCCACTCCCAACTCTACATGATGTACCACCTGTCTTACCCCACCCCAACCCTACATGACGTACCACCTGTCTTACCCCACCCCAACCCTACATGATGTACCACCTGCCCTACCCCAACCCAACCCCACATGATGTACCACCTGTCTTACCCCACCCCCAACTCTACATGATGTACCACCTGTCTTACCCCACCCCAACCCTACATGACGTACCACCTGTCTTACCCCACCCCAACCCTACATGATGTACCACCTGTCTTACCCCACCCCAACCCTACATGATGTACCACCTGTCTTACCCCATCCCCAACCCTACATGGTGTACCACCTGTCTTACCCCACCCCCAACCCTACATGGTGTACCACCTGTCTTACCCCACCCCCAACCCTACATGACGTACCACCTGTCTTACCCCACCCCAACCCTACATGATGTACCACCTGTCTTACCCCACCCCAACCCTACATGATGTACCACCTGTTTTACCCCACCCAACTCTACATGATGTACCACCTGTCTTACCCCACCCGCAACTCTACATGATGTACCACCTGTCTTACCCCACCCCAACCCTACATGACGTACCACCTGTCTTACCCCACCCCAACCCTACATGATGTACCACCTGTCTTACCCCACCCCCAACCCTACATGATGTACCACCTGTCTTACCCCACCCCCAACCCTACATGATGTACCACCTGTCTTACCCCACCCCCAAACCTACATGATGTACCACCTACCTTACCCCAGCCCAACTCTACATGATGTACCACCTGTCATACCCCACCCCCAACCCCACATGATGTACCACCTGTCTTACCCCACCCCCAACCCTACATGATGTACCACCTGTCTTACCCCACCCCCAACCCTACATGATGTACCACCTGCCTTACCCCACCCCCAACCCTACATGGTGTACCACCTGTCTTACCCCACCCCCAACTCTACATGATGTACCACCTGTCTTACCCCACCCCAACCCTACATGACGTACCACCTGTCTTACCCCACCCCAACCCTACATGATGTACCACCTGTCTTACCCCACTCCCAACTCTACATGATGTACCACCTGTCTTACCCCACCCCAACCCTACATGACGTACCACCTGTCTTACCCCACCCCAACCCTACATGATGTACCACCTGCCCTACCCCAACCCAACCCCACATGATGTACCACCTGTCTTACCCCACCCCCAACTCTACATGATGTACCACCTGTCTTACCCCACCCCAACCCTACATGACGTACCACCTGTCTTACCCCACCCCAACCCTACATGATGTACCACCTGTCTTACCCCACCCCAACCCTACATGATGTACCACCTGTCTTACCCCATCCCCAACCCTACATGGTGTCCCACCTGTCTTACCCCACCCCCAACCCTACATGGTGTACCACCTGTCTTACCCCACCCCCAACCCTACATGACGTACCACCTGTCTTACCCCACCCCAACCCTACATGATGTACCACCTGTCTTACCCCACCCCCAACCCTACATGGTGTACCACCTGTCTTACCCCACCGCAACCCTACATGACGTGCCACCTGTCTTACCCCAACCCAACCCTACATGATGTACCACCTGTCTTACCCCACCCCAACCCTACATGATGTACCACCTGTCTTACCCCTTCCCCAACCCTACATGGTGTACCACCTGTCTTACCCCACCCCCAACCCTACATGATGTACCACCTGTCTTACCCCATCCCCAACCCTACATGGTGTACCACCTGTCTTACCCCACCCCAACCCTACATGACGTACCACGTGTCTTACCCCACCCCCAACCCTACATGACGTACCACCTGTCTTACCCCACCCCAAGCCTATATGATGTACCACCTGTCTTACCCCACCCCCAACTCTACATGATGTACCACCTGTTTTACCCCACCCCAACCCTACATGACGTACCACCTGTCTTACTCCATCCCCAACCCTACATGGTGTACCACCTGTCTTACCCCACCCCCAACCCTACATGATGTACCACCTGTCTTACCCCACCCCCAACCCTACATGATGTACCACCTGCCTTACCCCACCCCTAACCCTACATGATGTACCACCTGCCTTACCCCACCCCCAACCCTACATGATGTACCACCTGCCTTACCCCACCCCCAACCCTACATGATGTACCACCTGTCTTACCCCACCCCCAACCCTACATGGTGTATCACATGTCTTACCCCACCCCCAACCCTACATGATGTACCACCTGTCTTACCCCACCCCAACCCTACATGATGTACCATCTGTCTTACCCCACCCCCAACCCTACATGGTTTACCATCTGTCTTACCTCACCCCCAACTCTACATGGTGTACCACCTGTCTTACCCCACCCCCAACCCTACATGGTGTACCACCTGTCTTACCTCACCCCCAACTCTACATGGTGTACCACCTGTCTTACCCCATCCCCAACTCTACATGATGTACAACGTGTCTTAACCCACCCCCAGCCCTACATGATGTACCACCTGCCTTACCCCACCCCCAACCCTACATGATGTACCACCTGCCTTACCCCACCCCCAACCCTACATGGTGTACCACCTGTCTTACCCCACCCCAACCCTACATGACGTACCACCTGGCTTACCCCAACCCAACCCTACATGATGTACCACCTGTCTTACCCCACCCCAACCCTACATGATGTACCACCTGTCTTACCCCATCCCCAACCCTACATGGTGTACCACCTGTCTTACCCCACCCCCAACCCTACATGATGTACCACCTGTCTTACCCCATCCCCAACCCTACATGGTGTACCACCTGTCTTACCCCGCCCCAACCCTACATGACGTACCACGTGTCTTACCCCACCCCCAACCCTACATGACGTACCACCTGTCTTACCCCACCCCAAGCCTATATGATGTACCACCTGTCTTACCCCACCCCCAACTCTACATGATGTACCACCTGTTTTACCCCACCCCAGCCCTACATGACGTACCACCTGTCTTACCCCACCCCAACCCTACATGATGTACCACCTGTCTTACCCCACCTCAACCCTACATGATGTACCACCTGTCTTACCCCATCCCCAACCCTACATGGTGTACCACCTGTCTTACCCCACCCCCAACCCTACATGGTGTACCACCTGTCTTACCCCACCCCCAACCCTACATGACGTACCACCTGTCTTACCCCACCAGAACCCTACATGATGTACCACCTGTCTTACCCCACCCCCAACCCTACATGGTGTACCACCTGTCTTACCCCACTCCCAACCCTACATGATGTACCACCTGTCTTACCCCATCCCCAACCCTACATGGTGTACCACCTGTCTTACCCCACCCCAACCCTACATGACGTACCACGTGTCTTACCCCACCCCAACCCTACATGGTGTACCACCTGTCTTACCCCACCCCCAACCCTACATGGTGTACCACCTGTCTTACCCCACCCCCAACCCTACATGATGTACCGCCTGCCTTACCCCAGCCCCAACCCTACATGATGTACCACCTGCCTTACCCCACCCCCAACCCTACATGATGTACCACCTGCCTTACCCCATCCCCAAATCTACATGATGTACCACCTGTCTTACCCCACCCCCAACCCTACATGATGTACCACCTGCCTAACCCCACCCCCAACCCTACATGATGTACCACCTGCCTTACCCCACCCCCAACCCTACATGACGTACCACCTGTCTTACCCCACCCCAAGCCTACATGATGTACCACCTGTCTTACCCCATCCCCAACCCTACATGGGGTACCACCTGTCGTACCCCACCCCCAACCCTACATGATGTACCACCTGTCTTACCCCACCGCAACCCTACATGATGTACCACCTGTCTTACCCCACCCCCAACCCTACATGATGTACCACCTGTCTTACCCCACCCCAACCCTACATGATGTACCACCTGCATTACCCCACCCAACCCTACATGATGTACCACCTGTCTTACCCCACCCTCAACTCTACATGATGTACCACCTGTCTTACCCCACCCCAAGCCTACATGATGTACCACCTGTCTTACCCCATCCCCAACCCTACATGGTGTACCACCTGTCTTACCCCACCCCCAACCCTACATGGTGTACCACCTGTCTTACCCCACCCCCAACCCTACATGGTGTACCACCTGTCTTACCCCACCCCCAACCCTACATGACGTACCACCTGTCTTACCCCACCAGAACCCTACATGATGTACCACCTGTCTTACCCCACCCCCAACCCTACATGGTGTACCACCTGTCTTACCCCACCCCCAACCCTACATGACGTACCACCTGTCTTACCCCACCCCCAACCCTACATGGTGTACCACCTGTCTTACCCCACCCCAACCCTACATGACGTACCACCTGTCTTACCCCAACCCAACCCTACATGATGTACCACCTGTCTTACCCCAACCCAACCCTACATGATGTACCACCTGTCTTACCCCACCCCAACCCTACATGATGTACCACCTGTCTTACCCCATCCCCAACCCTACATGGTGTACCACCTGTTTTACCCCACCCCCAACCCTACATGATGTACCACCTGTCTTACCCCATCCCCAACCCTACATGGTGTACCACCTGTCTTACCCCACCCCAACCCTACATGACGTACCACGTGTCTTACCCCACCCCCAACCCTACATGACGTACCACCTGTCTTACCCCACCCCAACCCTACATGATGTACCACCTGTCTTACCCAACCCCAACCCTACATGATGTACCACCTGTCTTACCCCATCCCCAACCCTACATGGTGTACCACCTGTCTTACCCCACCCCCAACCCTACATGGTGTACCACCTGTCTTACCCCACACCCAACCCTACATGACGTACCACCTGTCTTACCCCACCCCAACCCTACATGATGTACCACCTGTCTTACCCCACCCCCAACCCTACATGGTGTACCACCTGTCTTACCCCACTCCCAACCCTACATGATGTACCACCTGTCTTACCCCATCCCCAACCCTACATGGTGTACCACCTGTCTTACCCCACCCCAACCCTAGATGACGTACCACGTGTCTTACCCCACCCCAACCCTACATGGTGTACCACCTGTCTTACCCCACCCCGAACCCTACATGGTGTACCACCTGTCTTACCCCACCCCCAACCCTACATGATGTACCACCTGCCTTACCCCACCCCCAACCCTACATGATGTACCACCTGCCCTACCCCACCCCCAACCCTACATGATGTACCACCTGCCTTACCCCATCCCCAAATCTACATGATGTACCACCTGTCTTACCCCACCCCCAACCCTACATGATGTACCACCTGCCTTACCCCACCCCCAACCCTACATGACGTACCACCTGTCTTACCCCACCCCAAGCCTACATGATGTACCACCTGTCTTACCCCATCCCCAACCCTACATGGTGTACCACCTGTCGTACCCCACCCCCAACCCTACATGATGTACCACCTGTCTTACCCCACCGCAACCCTACATGATGTACCACCTGTCTTACCCCACCCCCAACCCTACATGATGTACCACCTGTCTTACCCCACCCCAACCCTACATGATGTACCACCTGTCTTACCCAACCCAACCCTACATGATGTACCACCTGTCTTACCCCACCCCCAACTCTACATGATGTACCACCTGTCTTACCCCACCCCAAGCCTACATGATGTACCACCAGTCTTACCCCATCCCCAACCCTACATGGTGTACCACCTGTCTTACCCCACCCCCAACCCTACATGATGTACCACCTGTCTTACCCCAATGCAACCCTACATGATGTACCACCTGTCTTACCCCACCCCCAACCCTACATGATGTACCACCTGTCTTACCCCAACCCAACCCTACATGATGTACCACCTGTCTTACCCCACCCAACCCTACATGATGTACCACCTGTCTTACCCCACCCTCAACTCTACATGATGTATCACCTGTCTTACCCCACCCCAACCCTACATGACGTACCACCTGTCTTACCCCACCCCCAACCCTACATGATGTACCACCTGTCTTACCCCATCCCCAAACCTACATGATGTACCAACTGCCTTACCCCACCCCCAACCCTACATGATGTACCACCTGTCTTACCCCACCGCAACCCTACATGATGTACCACCTGTCTTACCCCACCCCCAACCCTACATGATGTACCACCTGTCTTACCCCACCCCAACCCTACATGATGTACCACCTGTTTTACCCCACCCAACCCTACATGATGTACCACCTGTCTTACCCCACCCTCAACTCTACATGATGTACCACCTGTCTTACCCCACCCCAACCCTACATGACGTACCACCTGTCTTACCCCACCCCAACCCTACATGATGTACCACCTGTCTTACCCCACCCCCAACCCTACATGATGTACCACCTGTCTTACCCCACCCCCAACCCTACATGATGTACCACCTGTCTTACCCCACCCCCAAACCTACATGATGTACCACCTGCCTTACCCCAGCCCAACTCTACATGATGTACCACCTGTCATACCCCACCCCCAACCCCACATGATGTACCACCTGTCTTACCCCACCCCCAACCCTACATGATGTACCACCTGTCTTACCCCACCCCCAACCCTACATGATGTACCACCTGCCTTACCCCACCCCCAACCCTACATGGTGTACCACCTGTCTTACCCCACCCCAACTCTACATGATGTACCACCTGTCTTACCCCACCCCAACCCTACATGACGTACCACCTGTCTTACCCCACCCCAACCCTACATGATGTACCACCTGTCTTACCCCACTCCCAACTCTACATGATGTACCACCTGTCTTACCCCACCCCAACCCTACATGACGTACCACCTGTCTTACCCCACCCCAACCCTACATGATGTACCACCTGCCCTACCCCAACCCAACCCCACATGATGTACCACCTGTCTTACCCCACCCCCAACTCTACATGATGTACCACCTGTCTTACCCCACCCCAACCCTACATGACGTACCACCTGTCTTACCCCACCCCAACCCTACATGATGTACCACCTGTCTTACCCCACCCCAACCCTACATGATGTACCACCTGTCTTACCCCATCCCCAACCCTACATGGTGTACCACCTGTCTTACCCCACCCTCAACCCTACATGGTGTACCACCTGTCTTACCCCACCCCCAACCCTACATGACGTACCACCTGTCTTACCCCACCCCAACCCTACATGATGTACCACCTGTTTTACCCCACCCCCAACCCTACATGGTGTACCACCTGTCTTACCCCACCCCAACCCTACATGACGTACCACCTGGCTTACCCCCAACCCAACCCTACATGATGTACCACCTGTCTTACCCCACCCCAACCCTACATGATGTACCACCTGTCTTACCCCATCCCCAACCCTACATGGTGTACCACCTGTCTTACCCCACCCCCAACCCTACATGATGTACCACCTGTCTTACCCCATCCCCAACCCTACATGGTGTACCACCTGTCTTACCCCGCCCCAACCCTACATGACGTACCACGTGTCTTACCCCACCCCCAACCCTACATGACGTACCACCTGTCTTACCCCACCCCAAGCCTATATGATGTACCACCTGTCTTACCCCACCCCCAACTCTACATGATGTACCACCTGTTTTACCCCACCCCAGCCCTACATGACGTACCACCTGTCTTACCCCACCCCAACCCTACATGATGTACCACCTGTCTTACCCCACCTCAACCCTACATGATGTACCACCTGTCTTACCCCATCCCCAACCCTACATGGTGTACCACCTGTCTTACCCCACCCCCAACCCTACATGACGTACCACCTGTCTTACCCCACCAGAACCCTACATGATGTACCACCTGTCTTACCCCACCCCCAACCCTACATGGTGTACCACCTGTCTTACCCCACTCCCAACCCTACATGATGTACCACCTGTCTTACCCCATCCCCAACCCTACATGGTGTACCACCTGTCTTACCCCACCCCAACCCTACATGACGTACCACGTGTCTTACCCCACCCCAACCCTACATGGTGTACCACCTGTCTTACCCCACCCCCAACCCTACATGGTGTACCACCTGTCTTACCCCACCCCCAACCCTACATGATGTACCGCCTGCCTTACCTCAGCCCCAACCCTACATGATGTACCACCTGCCTTACCCCACCCCCAACCCTACATGATGTACCACCTGCCTTACCCCATCCCCAAATCTACATGATGTACCACCTGTCTTACCCCACCCCCAACCCTACATGATGTACCACCTGCCTAACCCCACCCCCAACCCTACATGATGTACCACCTGCCTTACCCCACCCCCAACCCTACATGACGTACCACCTGTCTTACCCCACCCCAAGCCTACATGATGTACCACCTGTCTTACCCCATCCCCAACCCTACATGGGGTACCACCTGTCGTACCCCACCCCCAACCCTACATGATGTACCACCTGTCTTACCCCACCGCAACCCTACATAATGTACCACCTGTCTTACCCCACCCCCAACCCTACATGATGTACCACCTGTCTTACCCCACCCCAACCCTACATGATGTACCACCTGCATTACCCCACCCAACCCTACATGATGTACCACCTGTCTTACCCCACCCTCAACTCTACATGATGTACCACCTGTCTTACCCCACCCCAAGCCTACATGATGTACCACCTGTCTTACCCCATCCCCAACCCTACATGGTGTACCACCTGTCTTACCCCACCCCCAACCCTACATGGTGTACCACCTGTCTTACCCCACCCCCAACCCTACATGACGTACCACCTGTCTTACCCCACCAGAACCCTACATGATGTACCACCTGTCTTACCCCACCCCCAACCCTACATGGTGTACCACCTGTCTTACCCCACCCCCAACCCTACATGACGTACCACCTGTCTTACCCCACCCCAACCCTACATGATGTACCACCTGTCTTACCCCACCCCCAACCCTACATGGTGTACCACCTGTCTTACCCCACCCCAACCCTACATGACGTACCACCTGTCTTACCCCAACCCAACCCTACATGATGTACCACCTGTCTTACCCCACCCCAACCCTACATGATGTACCACCTGTCTTACCCCATCCCCAACCCTACATGGTGTACCACCTGTTTTACCCCACCCCCAACCCTACATGATGTACCACCTGTCTTACCCCATCCCCAACCCTACATGGTGTACCACCTGTCTTACCCCACCCCAACCCTACATGACGTACCACGTGTCTTACCCCACCCCCAACCCTACATGACGTACCACCTGTCTTACCCCACCCCAAGCCTATATGATGTACCACCTGTCTTACCCCACCCCAAACTCTACATGATGTACCACCTCTTTTACCCAACCCAAACCCTACATGACGTACCACCTGTCTTACCCCACCCCAACCCTACATGATGTACCACCTGTCTTACCCAACCCCAACCCTACATGATGTACCACCTGTCTTACCCCATCCCCAACCCTACATGGTGTACCACCTGTCTTACCCCACCCCCAACCCTACATGGTGTACCACCTGTCTTACCCCACACCCAACCCTACATGACGTACCACCTGTCTTACCCCACCCCAACCCTACATGATGTACCACCTGTCTTACCCCACCCCCAACCCTACATGGTGTACCACCTGTCTTACCCCACTCCCAACCCTACATTATGTACCACCTGTCTTACCCCATCCCCAACCCTACATGGTGTACCACCTGTCTTACCCCACCCCAACACTACATGACGTACCACGTGTCTTACCCCACCCCAACCCTACATGGCGTACCACCTGTCTTACCCCACCCCCAACCCTACATGGTGTACCACCTGTCTTACCCCACCCCCAACCCTACATGATGTACCACCAGCCTTACCCCACCCCCAACCCTACATGATGTACCACCTGCCTTACCCCACCCCCAACCCTACATGATGTACCACCTGCCTTACCCCATCCCCAAATCTACATGATGTACCACCTGTCTTACCCCACCCCCAACCCTACATGATGTACCACCTGCCTAACCCCACCCCCAACCCTACATGATGTACCACCTGCCTTACCCCACCCCCAACCCTACATGACGTACCACCTGTCTTTCCCCACCCCAAGCCTACATGATGTACCACCTGTCTTACCCCACTCCCAACCCTACATTATGTACCACCTGTCTTACCCCATCCCCAACCCTACATGGTGTACCACCTGTCTTACCCCACCCCAACCCTACATGACGTACCACCTGTCTTACCCCACCCCAACCCTACATGACGTACCACCTGTCTTACCCCAACCCAACCCTACATGATGTACCACCTGTCTTACCCCACCCCAACCCTACATGATGTACCACCTGTCTTACCCCATCCCCAACCCTACATGGTGTACCACCTGTTTTACCCCACCCCCAACCCTACATGATGTACCACCTGTCTTACCCCATCCCCAACCCTACATGGTGTACCACCTGTCTTACCCCACCCCAACCCTACATGACGTACCACGTGTCTTACCCCACCCCCAACCCTACATGACGTACCACCTGTCTTACCCCACCCCAAGCCTATATGATGTACCACCTGTCTTACCCCACCCCCAACTCTACATGATGTACCACCTCTTTTACCCCCACCCAAACCCTACATGACGTACCACCTGTCTTACCCCACCCCAACCCTACATGATGTACCACCTGTCTTACCCAACCCCAACCCTACATGATGTACCACCTGTCTTACCCCATCCCCAACCCTACATGGTGTACCACCTGTCTTACCCCACCCCCAACCCTACATGGTGTACCACCTGTCTTACCCCACACCCAACCCTACATGACGTACCACCTGTCTTACCCCACCCCAACCCTACATGATGTACCACCTGTCTTACCCCACCCCCAACCCTACATGGTGTACCACCTGTCTTACCCCACTCCCAACCCTACATTATGTACCACCTGTCTTACCCCATCCCCAACCCTACATGGTGTACCACCTGTCTTACCCCACCCCAACCCTACATGACGTACCACGTGTCTTACCCCACCCCCAACCCTACATGGTGTACCACCTGTCTTACCCCACCCCCAACCCTACATGGTGTACCACCTGTCTTACCCCCACCCCCAACCCTACATGATGTACCACCAGCCTTACCCCACCCCCAACCCTACATGATGTACCACCTGCCTTACCCCATCCCCAAATCTACATGATGTACCACCTGTCTTACCCCACCCCCAACCCTACATGATGTACCACCTGCCTAACCCCACCCCCAACCCTACATGACGTACCACCTGTCTTTCCCCACCCCAAGCCTACATGATGTACCACCTGTCTTACCCCATCCCCAACCCTACATGGTGTACCACCTGTCGTACCCCACCCCCAACCCTACATGATGTACCACCTGTCTTACCCCAACCCAACCCTACATGATGTACCACCTGTCTTACCCCACCCCCAACCCTACATGATGTACCACCTGTCTTACCCCACCCCAACCCTACATGATGTACCACCTGTCTTACCCAACCCAACCCTACATGATGTACCACCTGTCTTACCCCACCCTCAACTCTACATGATGTATCACCTGTCTTACCCCACCCCAACCCTACATGATGTACCACCTGTCTTACCCCACCCCCAACCCTACATGGTGTACCACCTGTCTTACCTCACCCCCAACTCTACATGGTGTACCACCTGTCTTACCCCACCCCCAACCCTACATGGTGTACCACCTGTCTTACCTCACCTCCAACTCTACATGGTGTACCACCTGTCTTACCCCATCCCCAACTCTACATGATGTACCACGTGTCTTAACCCACCCCCAGCCCTACATGATGTACCACCTGCCTTACCCCACCCCCAACCCTACATGATGTACCACCTGCCTTACCCCACCCCCAACCCTACATGACGTACCACCTGTCTTACCCCACCCCCAACCCTATATGATGTACCACCTGTCTTACCCCACCCCCAACCCTACATGATGTACCACCTGTCTTACCCCATCCCCAAACCTACATGATGTACCACCTGCCTTACCCCACCCCCAACCCTACATGATGTACCACCTGTCTTACCCCACCGCAACCCTACATGATGTACCACCTGTCTTACCCCACCCCCAACCCTACATGATGTACCACCTGTCTTACCCCACCCCAACCCTACATGATGTACCACCTGTTTTACCCCACCCAACCCTGCATGATGTACCACCTGTCTTACCCCACCCTCAACTCTACATGATGTACCACCTGTCTTACCCCACCCCAACCCTACATGATGTACCACCTGTCTTACCCCACCCCAACCCTACATGATGTACCACCTGTCTTACCCCACCCCAACCCTACATGATGTACCACCTGTCTTACCCCATCCCCAACCCTACATGATGTACCACCTGTCTTACCCCACCCCCAACCCTACATGATGTACCACCTGCCTTACCCCAGCCCAACTCTACATGATGTACCACCTGTCATACCCCACCCCCAACCCCACATGATGTACCACCTGTCTTACCCCACCCCCAACCCTACATGATGTACCACCTGTCTTACCCCACCCCCAAACCTACATGATGTACCACCTGCCTTACCCCACGCCCAACCCTACATGGTGTACCACCTGTCTTACCCCACCCCCAACTCTACATGATGTACCACCTGTCTTACCCCACCCCAACCCTACATGACGTACCACCTGTCTTACCCCACCCCAACCCTACATGATGTACCACCTGTCTTACCCCACTCCCAACTCTACATGATGTACCACCTGTCTTACCCCACCCCAACCCTACATGACGTACCACCTGTCTTACCCCACCCCAACCCTACATGATGTACCACCTGCCCTACCCCAACCCAACCCCACATGATGTACCACCTGTCTTACCCCACCCCCAACTCTACATGATGTACCACCTGTCTTACCCCACCCCAACCCTACATGACGTACCACCTGTCTTACCCCACCCCAACCCTACATGATGTACCACCTGTCTTACCCCACCCCAACCCTACATGATGTACCACCTGTCTTACCCCATCCCCAACCCTACATGGTGTACCACCTGTCTTACCCCATCCCCAACCCAAATGGTGTACCACCTGTCTTACCCCACCCCCAACCCTACATGGCGTACCACCTGTCTTACCCCACCCCAACCCTACATGATGTACCACCTGTTTTACCCCACCCCCAACCCTACATGGTGTACCACCTGTCTTACCCCACCCCAACCCTACATGACGTACCACCTGGCTTACCCCAACCCAACCCTACATGATGTACCACCTGTCTTACCCCACCCCAACCCTACATGATGTACCACCTGTCTTACCCCATCCCCAACCCTACATGGTGTACCACCTGTCTTACCCCACCCCCAACCCTACATGATGTACCACCTGTCTTACCCCATCCCCAACCCTACATGGTGTACCACCTGTCTTACCCCGCCCCAACCCTACATGACGTACCACGTGTCTTACCCCACCCCCAACCCTACATGACGTACCACCTGTCTTACCCCACCCCAAGCCTATATGATGTACCACCTGTCTTACCCCACCCCCAACTCTACATGATGTACCACCTGTTTTACCCCACCCCAGCCCTACATGACGTACCACCTGTCTTACCCCACCCCAACCCTACATGATGTACCACCTGTCTTACCCCACCTCAACCCTACATGATGTACCACCTGTCTTACCCCATCCCCAACCCTACATGGTGTACCACCTGTCTTACCCCACCCCCAACCCTACATGGTGTACCACCTGTCTTACCCCACCCCCAACCCTACATGACGTACCACCTGTCTTACCCCACCAGAACCCTACATGATGTACCACCTGTCTTACCCCACCCCCAACCCTACATGGTGTACCACCTGTCTTACCCCACTCCCAACCCTACATGATGTACCACCTGTCTTACCCCATCCCCAACCCTACATGGTGTACCACCTGTCTTACCCCACCCCAACCCTACATGACGTACCACGTGTCTTACCCCACCCCAACCCTACATGGTGTACCACCTGTCTTACCCCACCCCCAACCCTACATGGTGTACCACCTGTCTTACCCCACCCCCAACCCTACATGATGTACCGCCTGCCTTACCCCAGCCCCAACCCTACATGATGTACCACCTGCCTTACCCCACCCCCAACCCTACATGATGTACCACCTGCCTTACCCCATCCCCAAATCTACATGATGTACCACCTGTCTTACCCCACCCCCAACCCTACATGATGTACCACCTGCCTAACCCCACCCCCAACCCTACATGATGTACCACCTGCCTTACCCCACCCCCAACCCTACATGACGTACCACCTGTCTTACCCCACCCCAAGCCTACATGATGTACCACATGTCTTACCCCATCCCCAACCCTACATGGTGTACCACCTGTCGTACCCCACCCCCAACCCTACATGATGTACCACCTGTCTTACCCCACCGCAACCCTACATGATGTACCACCTGTCTTACCCCACCCCCAACCCTACATGATGTACCACCTGTCTTACCCCACCCCAACCCTACATGATGTACCACCTGCATTACCCCACCCAACCCTACATGATGTACCACCTGTCTTACCCCACCCTCAACTCTACATGATGTACCACCTGTCTTACCCCACCCCAAGCCTACATGATGTACCACCTGTCTTACCCCATCCCCAACCCTACATGGTGTACCACCTGTCGTACCCCACCCCCAACCCTACATGATGTACCACCTGTCTTACCCCACCGCAACCCTACATGATGTACCACCTGTCTTACCCCACCCCCAACCCTACATGATGTACCACCTGTCTTACCCCAACCCAACCCTACATGATGTACCACCTGTCTTACCCCACCCAACCCTACATGATGTACCACCTGCCTTACCCCACCCTCAACTCTACATGATGTATCACCTGTCTTACCCCACCCCAACCCTACATGACGTACCACCTGTCTTACCCCACCCCCAACCCTACATGATGTACCACCTGTCTTACCCCACCCCAACCCTACATGATGTACCACCTGTCTTACCCCACCCAACCCTACATGATGTACCACCCGTCTTACCCCACCCTCAACTCTACATGATGTATCACCTGTCTTACCCCACCCCAACCCTACATGACGTACCACCTGTCTTACCCCATCCCCAACCCTACATGGTGTACCACCTGTCGTACCCCACCCCCAACCCTACATGATGTACCACCTGTCTTACCCCACCGCAACCCTACATGATGTACCACCTGTCTTACCCCACCCCCAACCCTACATGATGTACCACCTGTCTTACCCCACCCCAACCCTACATGATGTACCACCTGCATTACCCCACCCAACCCTACATGATGTACCACCTGTCTTACCCCACCCTCAACTCTACATGATGTACCACCTGTCTTACCCCACCCCAAGCCTACATGATGTACCACCTGTCTTACCCCATCCCCAACCCTACATGGTGTACCACCTGTCGTACCCCACCCCCAACCCTACATGATGTACCACCTGTCTTACCCCACCGCAACCCTACATGATGTACCACCTGTCTTACCCCACCCCCAACCCTACATGATGTACCACCTGTCTTACCCCAACCCAGCCCTACATGATGTATCACCTGTCTTACCCCACCCAACCCTACATGACGTACCACCTGTCTTACCCCACCCCCAACCCTACATGACGTACCACCTGTCTTACCCCACCCCCAACCCTAAATGATGTACCACCTGTCTTACCCCACCCCAACCCTACATGATGTACCACCTGTCTTACCCCACCCAACCCTACATGATGTACCACCTGTCTTACCCCACCCTCAACTCTACATGATGTATCACCTGTCTTACCCCACCCCAAACCTACATGACGTACCACCTGTCTTACCCCACCCCAACCCTACATGATGTACCACCTGTCTTACCCCACCGCAACCCTACATGATGTACCACCTGTCTTACCCCACCCCCAACCCTACATGATGTACCACCTGTCTTACCCCACCCCCAACCCTACATGATGTACCACCTGTCTTACCCCACCCTCAACTCTACATGAGGTATCACCTGTCTTACCCCACCCCAACCCTACATGACGTACCACCTGTCTTACCCCACCCCAACCCTACATGAGGTACCACCTGTCTTACCCCACCCCAACCCTACATGACGTACCACCTGTCTTACCCCACCCCCAACCCTACATGATGTACCACCTGCCTTACCCCACCCCCACCCCTACATGATGTACCACCTGCCTTACACCACCCCCAACTCTACATGATGTACCACCTGTCTTACCCCACCCCCAACCCTACATGATGTACCACCTGCCTTACCCAACCCCCAACCCTACATGATGTACCACATGCCTTACCCCACCCCCAACCCTACATGACGTACCACCTGTCTTACCCCACCCCAAGCCTACATGATGTACCACCTGTCTTACCCCATCCCCAACCCTACATGGTGTACCACCTGTCTTACCCCACCCCCAACCCTACATGATGTACCACCTGTCTTACCCCACCGCAACCCTACATGATGTACCACCTGTCTTACCCCACCCCCAACCCTACATGATGTACCACCTGTCTTACCCCACCCCAACCCTACATGATGTACCACCTGTCTTACCCCACCCCAACCCTACATGACGTACCACCTGTCTTACCCCACCCCAACCCTACATGATGTACCACCTGTCTTACCCCACCCCAACCCTACATGATGTACCACCTGTCTTACCCCACCCCCAACCCTACATGATGTACCACCTGTCTTACCCCACCCTCAACTCTACATGATGTATCACCTGTCTTACCCCACCCCAACCCTACATGACGTACCACCTGTCTTACCCCACCCCAACCCTACATGATGTACCACCTGTCTTACCCCACCGCAACCCTACATGATGTACCACCTGTCTTACCCCACCCCCAACCCTACATGATGTACCACCTGTCTTACCCCACCCCCAACCCTACATGATGTACCACCTGTCTTACCCCACCCTCAACTCTACATGAGGTATCACCTGTCTTACCCCACCCCAACCCTACATGACGTACCACCTGTCTTACCCCACCCCAACCCTACATGATGTACCACCTGTCTTACCCCACCCCAACCCTACATGACGTACCACCTGTCTTACCCCACCCCCAACCCTACATGATGTACCACCTGCCTTACCCCACCCCCACCCCTACATGATGTACCACCTGCCTTACACCACCCCCAACTCTACATGATGTACCACCTGTCTTACCCCACCCCCAACCCTACATGATGTACCACCTGCCTTACCCAACCCCCAACCCTACATGATGTACCACATGCCTTACCCCACCCCCAACCCTACATGACGTACCACCTGTCTTACCCCACCCCAAGCCTACATGATGTACCACCTGTCTTACCCCATCCCCAACCCTACATGGTGTACCACCTGTCTTACCCCACCCCCAACCCTACATGATGTACCACCTGTCTTACCCCACCGCAACCCTACATGATGTACCACCTGTCTTACCCCACCCCCAACCCTACATGATGTACCACCTGTCTTACCCCACCCCAACCCTACATGATGTACCACCTGTCTTACCCCACCCCAACCCTACATGACGTACCACCTGTCTTACCCCACCCCAACCCTACATGATGTACCACCTGTCTTACCCCACCCCAACCCTACATGATGTACCACCTGTCTTACCCCACCCCCAACCCTACATGATGTACCACCTGTCTTACCCCACCCCCAACCCTACATGATGTACCACCTGCCTTACCCCAGCCAAACTCTACATGATGTACCACCTGTCATAACCCACCCCCAACCCCACATGATGTACCACCTGTCTTACCCCACCCCCAACCCTACATGATGTACCACCTGTCTTACCCCACCCCCAACCCTACATGACGTACCACCTGTCTTACCCCACCCCAACCCTACATGATGTACCACCTGTCTTACCCCACCCCCACTCTACATGATGTACCACCTGTCTTACCCCACCCCAACCCTACATGACGTACCACCTGTCTTACCCCACCCCAACCCTACATGATGTACCGCCTGCCTTACCCCACCCCAACCCCACATGATGTACCACCTGTCTTACCCCACCCCCAACTCTACATGATGTACCACCTGTCTTACCCCACCCCAACCCTACATGACGTACCACCTGTCTTACCCCACCCCAACCCTACATGATGTACCACCTGTCTTACCCCACCCCAACCCTACATGATGTACCACCTGTCTTACCCCATCCCCAACCCTACATGGTGTACCACCTGTCTTACCCCACCCCCTACCCTACATGGTGTACCACCTATCTTACCCCACCCCCAACCCTCCATGACGTACCACCTGTCTTACCCCACCCCAACCCTACATGATGTACCACCTGTTTTACCCCACCCCTAACCCTACATGGTGTACCACCTGTCTTACCCCACTCCCAACCCTACACGATGTACCACCTGTCTTACCCCACCCCCAACCCTACATGGTGTACCACCTGTCTTACCCCACCCCCAACCCTACATGATGTACCACCTGTCTTACCCCATCCCCAACCCTGCATGGTGTACCACCTGTCTTACCCCACCCCGACCCTACATGACGTACCACGTGTCTTACCCTACCCCAAACCTACATGGTGTACCACCTGTCTTACCCCACCCCCAACCCTACATGGTTTACGACTTGTCTTACCCCACCCCCAACCCTACATGGTGTACCACCTGTCTTACCCCACTCCAAACTCTACATGATGTACCACGTGTCTTACCCCACCCCCAACCCTACATGATGTACCACCTGTCTTACCCCACCCCCAACCCTACATGGTGTACCACCTGTCTTACCCCACCCCCAACTCTACATGATGTACCAGCTGTCTTACCCCACCCCAACCCTACATGGTGTACCACCTGTCTTACCCCAGCCCCAACCCTACATGATGTACCACCTGTCTTACCCCACCCCCAACCCTACATGGTGTACCACCTGTCTTACCCCACCCCCAACCCTACATGGTGTACCACCTGTCTTACCCCACTCCCAACTCTACATGATGTACCACGTGTCTTACCCCACCCCCAACCCTACATGATGTACCCCCTGTCTTACCCCACCCCCAACTCTACATGATGTACCACGTGTCTTACCCCACCCCCAACCCTACATGGTGTACCACCTGTCTTACCCCACCCCAACCCTACATGGTGTACCACCTGTCTTACCCCATCCCAACCCTACATGATTTACCACCTGTCTTACCCCACCCCCAACCCTACATGGTGTACCACCTGTCTTACCCCAGCCCCAACCCTACATGATGTACCACCATTCTTACCCCATCCCCAACCCTACATGATGTATCACCTGTCTTACCTCACCCCCAAACCTGCATGATGTACCACCTGCCTTGCCCCACCCCCAACCCTACATGATGTACCCCCTGTCTCACCCCACCCGCAACCCTACATGGTGTACCACCTGTCTTACCCCACCCCTAACCCTACATGATGTACCACCTGTCTTACCCCACCCAACCCTACATGATGTACCACCTGCCTTACCCCACCCCCAACCCTACATGATGTACCACCTGCCTTACCCCACCCCCAACCCTACATGATGTACCACCTGTCTTATCCCACCCAACCCTACATGATGTACCACCTGTCTTACCCCACCCCAACCCTACATGGTGTACCACCTGTCTTACCCCACCACTAAGTATATGTGAATGACTACTGCCGAGTAAGATCATTGAATGGCAGCGGGCGACCTGTTGCATTCTAAGCACATAATACCTGGTGATAATTAGTGTAAAGGACTGCAAAGATGAAAATGCGTGCACCCGACCCCGATTATGCAAAAAATTATACCACAGAAAAGATTTCAAATTGTGTTCAAAGTAACGCAGGGATACGAAGTATACGGATCTGGTGTTGAAGGGGGATGGGGGGGGGGGGGGTTCAGTGTCAAAGTGTCGATTTTTCTAAATTCCCAGTGTCGAATGTCGATTATTCAATACCTTTTTCAGTGTTTTTTTTCTAAAATGCCAAGCTGTGTAGATGTGGCTTTTTCATATCCCCAGTGTCGGAATTTGGGGGTCAATGTCGATGTCGCTTTTTAGATCCGCAGTGTCAAAATTTGGGGGTCAATGTCGAATGTCGATTTTGCAAATATGCCTGTGTGACGCCAATCCCCCTGTCCAGGCTCCTGGAAGTTATCAGACTATTCACACGATGTGTGGCAAAGTCAATTCTAGTCTTTTGAAGACTTTGCAGCCTACAGGAGCACGCACTGAACTGACGGGGCAGACCCGTTTACAGTGTCAGTAGCCACAGTTTTCTGCTTCAAAAGTTTCGATCTGGGTGTCCATTAGCCCCAGTTCTGTGGCTGATTTCGCCCGCCCCACAGCCACAGAACTCGGGCTATAATAATTAGATTCAGCAGAACCAACACATGCCACATGTCGACACCGCCCAGGGCTGCGATCATAATGCGCTCGTGCAGGACACCATCGCTCACGGAATGAACGGGCGCTCACAAAGCGTTCAAGCGGCTTGCGAATTCACATATGGTTTGTCCCAAGGGTTGAGTAGCTGAGCACGATCGACCGCCGCGAACAATTTGTTGCGGGCATATCCACTAAATTACTAACCCTAATTTGGAAATAACAGCACACTCTACACATAGTGTAAAATATTGATAAATAAAGGATAATTATTGTGCATCGATATTTACGGGTTATCCCCACGTATTTCAGAAGAAACGTCGTCCAGAATTGAATATTATGATGCGGAACTACTGTCGCTGAGGCGGTCGATCGCGGTCGAACGTGCTCCGCAACACAACCCAGGGCTAGGCCCCCTCCAACCCCCTTCGGTAATTAGACGGTTCGCCCCAAAGCACGAAATAGTTGCTGGTGTGCACCCTGCAACACACGCTTCTGGCGGAATTTCCAGCGGCGGTAAAATAAAAGTTAAATATTGGAGCAAAACTGCAAAAAGCAGACCTGACACGCCTGAAGCAGTGAGATGAGATTGAGGTGGGAGATTTCCGTGCCTTGTCATCGCCTTAGGAATAGAAATATCTCGGTAATTGTGTAGTCGACCACATCCCTATTTTCGCCCGCAAGACTGCTGGACTCTGGCCTTGAGCGATAATAGGGATGAGATCGAAAACTACACAATGAGTAAATAATATGGATAGGTGCTACCTAAAAAATCGCATATTTATTAATTCAGTTATTCCATGGAGATACATCTTAATATTGCATGTGGAGTTGTTTCGCTGTTTTTGAATGCCAAATTTGGGTATAAGAACACAAACCTAAGCCTTGGCCTTAAGGTAGGGCAGTCAGTCATTTTTTTTATTTTAGAGTTTAGCCCCTTTCTATAGCTCAAATGAAAGCTCTTAATTAGTAGATTAACATACCTTTTCTTTTTCTTAATTATGTTAAGTGGTTACAAAGTTATAGCCATTTTAGTGCCTCAAATTGAGGGGTAAAATTAGTCCGGCCCATGTCATTATTAAAAAAAATGGCCTATTTAATTATTTCTCTATCTCAAGAGTTCCTGGTTCATTTATTATAAGGTATTAAATGCTTATGTGATATTTATTCATTGTTATGTATGTAGATATAAATTAATTAACATTTTTTACTCTGATAAATACATATTTTCAGTTTAAATTTCACGCGCTAAAAGTGTGGATAGCCACTTTAGCAGTTTTGGACTTAGAAATTCTAAGAACGATACCATGCTAAATATTTTTTCAAAAATTAAAAAAATTAAAATTCAATTTTCTGTAAAGAAATGATTATAATTAGATTATTTATGTAATATTTAAACTAAAAAAAGATATATAAAGTCTTTTCAATGTTAATAACATTAAATTTTATGTAATTAAATAACACTTGTTTAAAAAACAATAATTTTAGGGGTATTTCAGCAAAACACTTTTTTTGTACTGCGGTATTACATATATACTGAAGTCATTTTACATAAGCATTATAATCAAATGATATACACAAGTGTTGTGTACCAATGATAACAATAAGTAATAAACTTGATCCCATTTATTTCCATATGATATAATAAATTTTTTATATAATACAATGTAAAAGGGGTATAACAGAATATCGGATTTGTTACTTGGGAAATGACACTAAACCAGTGAAGTACGAGACACCAGTCCTGGCTTGAGACTTCTTAAGTATCGATATATGCTCTTCCCTTGGTACCAGTCAACTAAAAGAAAGGAAACATCAAATAAACTAACAGCTTTCCGCAATAAAAACAGTTATATATATTGGGGTTCTGGTGTAAATTATTTTGCCAGCTGGAAATATTGATAACAATGTGATGTAAACCAACAAGCCAAGCATTTGTGATCTGCTATTCTCTCTTAGTTCATTTGTGCATTTGTGGGACAAGACTCTAGCCTCTCCTAATGGCCCCACCTTCACCCCCATCATCTCCAACCTGTTATTTGCTACACCTTTATCACCATCATTAATGTATACTTAAAATATGTAGCCTACAACCTCCCCTAACATCTACACTTCCATCATCACTTACCGTCCCAAGCTACAAACAATTTAATTTAAAGCTACCTCAAATCACATAATCTTCCATAAGTGGAGAGGGAAATAATTCCATGTCATTCTCGATCCCTATCAGATTCATCATCATCCACATTAACGCTTTCGTCCATGCTATCATGCGTCAGGATACATTCTCAGATTCAGACTATGCTCCTTCACACACGCAATCACAAGAGCATCCAACCAGGCCTCAACTCCAGTCTCATTATCCTTGCATAAATGCAAAACCTGTCACCCAGTCAAATCATCCACACACAAGAGAACTAACCTAACCGCCATTCCTCAGATCATCCGCCCAGTCCAACTTCATCACATCTCTACACCCATCAAAGTTCACATGGAACAGACACTTCCCTACCCCTCCGTCCAATGCTAATGCCACAGTCTCACAGAGAAAATGTTACTGTGTATGTAACTTTAATCTTGGTCCAGGTATGTATATATTTGTGTGTGTGGTGGGGGGGGGGGGGCTACCAAAAGTGACAACAAGTGACATGAACTGACCTAAATTTACGATAAGTAAGCTGGGACTTGTACACAAGTCTAATCTAAAGTTGTACCAAAAGTTTGTTCCAAACGTGAAGACAGCTAAGCTAGCTAGATAGCAGTGAGGGTGCATGTGGGAGGAGGGGGGAGGGTACCATAATGACTGCTAGGGGTAGGGGATCCAAAACATGCTGAGAGCTAGAGTAGTGGGTTTAAAACAAGACAGATATAGGGGTGGGGGGGGGGGGGGGGTCCTAAACATGATGACAGCTCGGGCTGGAGGTGTTCTAACATGATTTAATGGGTCCTACTCCTAGACATGATGACATCTAGGGGTGGAGTGGGGTGTAAAAATGGGACAGCTAGAAATGGGGATCCTAAACATAATAACATCAAGGGGTGCATGGGGGTCCTAAACATGATGACAGCTAAGGTGGGGGGGGGGGTCAACAACATAACAGCCAGGGATGAGAGTCAAAACATGATATCTAGGAATGAGGGTGTCAAGACATGACAGCTAGAGTGGGGGTGGGGTCAAACACATGAGGGGGTCCTAAACATAAGACAGGCGGGGGTCCTAACCCCCCCCCCCTCCACTGCCTGTGTGGGGGTCGTCACAGGCTTACACAAACAGCTAAACAGCTCTGGAATAAACATAACAAATAGTGACAGTGTTCAACAGGACTTCAAATCTTTTAAATTCTATTTGACGTATAAATTAGAGCTATAACAACCTGTCATCACCATTCTACACATGCTATACATTGTCAACATTTGTAGAAAAAACACTAGAACGACGTCAGGAAAACAACCATAAAAATTCTCAATAAATATGGTGTACATCCCTTAGAAAATTGTACGAAATGAAATGATGATCACTAAGTTTAAAATATCTATATATGAATAGGATGGATGACTCATTTTGTTAGAGATATTTCCGGATTTTCCGAGTTTATCTCACACGCTCCATTCTCACCAACGCCATTTTGACCTGTCGCTCGCGTGACGAAATTTGCGTGTCGTCATCGCATTGTCCGTGCAGGTCATGTGATCTTTGGGCGCGTTGAGGCAGGTGAATACTCACAGCTCGTGCTGATACTTTCTTTCTATCTTGTAGTGCACTCTTTCTGCTCCTTAAATAACTCAGTCGTTTGGTTCTGACATAAATATTGACGGAGTGACGCGTGACGGAACACTTCAAATCGCCGCTACGGAAAAACCGTTTAAGATACCAACAAATAGCAGACAGTTTCTGTAAGATCGTTTTGTTCTCTTTCCGATGATATCGGCTGTTTAAATATTCATTAGAAACTAGTTGGGCTCAAGCGAAACTAGTGCGATATGTCCCATTTTAAAATGGTACCATTTTCGAGGGCCGCGACACATGTTAAATTTTGACGTCGTTGGACAAATAACTCGACGCAATCGCCGACCGCCCTACTTAAGGTTCATAACAGACAATAAACACCTACCATATCGCTCACCAATTATCTGCCAATGAGCAAAACATTTCAAATTCATGAATTGTCCGCCACAAAAATGAAAACTTGTGCTGATTTGAAACGTTATAAACGTGTGTATATAAGTCGTTTACCGGTGCCACCGATAGAGGGCCCGAGCTCTAAATTATATGAGACAATAGAAGCGTCCGGAGCGCCACTTTTTGTTTGGCTGTGGCCGTTGACACTGCTTGTGGTCAAAGGTAACATTTCCTGTTTATGTTTATTTTGGTACAGCCGTTGCAACGGTCAGCTCCACATATAACTTTAATCTATATTAATATTCAAAATAAATCCCACTTCGGCATCCCATAAAGCATATTTTTGGCTTGGCGCATATGCCCCCAGGCAAGCCCGCTTCTCTAGGGGCACAACAGTAACCATGTTAAAATCCTTCGACTTTAGTAGGGAATTTACTGTAGCTTTAATTATAATGTATGCTCGAACAATCATAGTGTTTACATAGTCGATATACCTTGTTCTATCATCTGACATCAATAAAGTGTGTCGATATTAGGTTGTTTCGGTTATATTTTCGCAAAGAAATGTTGGAGCATACAACTGTTCCCGACCAGCCATCCGCCCTATTTGTTTTTGGCGGATGCCGGTACCTGTGAATACGGCTTGGTTCCTCCTCTCCGTTAGCATATGACTCTCTGCTAGAGGGCCTTGTCAGTCACTCACTTTGAACTTAAAGACAACAGCAGCACCCTCTTTCACAGGTCATTGACTGTTACAAAGTTTGGGACCCAGGCTACAAATGGGTCAAATGGTGGCGGGATTTGCCAGGTGACGCTGCATACACATGGCAGTTGGTAGGGAAAAGTCCCATGCTCCAACATTTGTTCACAAAAATGTGACTGCAACAATCTATCTACCACATCCCTACTGCTACTGTCAGGTATGTTAAAGTTGCTAAACTTTACACAGAGACTGGAGGGATAGGCAGTGTACTAGAAAATTAGACCAGACATATGGCTGCTCATACAAGCTGGTACTGGACACATGAGAGAGCCATTTTGCTGCGTGTCATATGGCTTGATTATAGAAAATGCTGAAAATCTGGGTTGACATTTATTTCCTAGATTGACATTTTCTCAAATATTTACATGTATAAAGTGTGCATCGTTGCCAATCATACTTTATGGGTATTACATGAAGATGGCTTCCTTGCAAGTCACACACCCTTTTTATGGCATCCTTATTGTGGCATACAGATGGTGGTTACTCTAATTATATGACTAAATTAAGTCTTTGTTATTAACTTAGATTTTGTTGGTTGGTCGTAGATCAAAAAGTGAGACAGATACAGGAAGCTAGTTTACTACATCTATATTGTATGCCTCTCCGCGTATATTACATGTATCCACAATGTACATAGTCCCAATATTACTACAGTCACTGAAGACCTGACATACAAATGCCACTTGTTGAATGATTCTAAATTTTGTATTCATAATGTACATCATAGTGCATTAAAATATATTAATCATAATTACCAATATATTACAATGGGGCCTTGCGCATGTGTTGTCTTTTGTCACTTTTTTCAATATTAAAGTATTATTTCAATGAACAGTTATATGTGAATGATACATGGTAATATCATGTTTGACATGTTTGGTTCTTTGACCTATTTCTGGGGGTGGGGTTGGCGAGGGGGATTTTGCTGTTTGCTGTGGAAGGTATGCCCAGTGGGAGGGGGCATCAGTTACTGTATTGTGATGGACACAGATTATTACTCACAGACAATTGAAATGTAAGCCGTTCTGTCAAAGTTGAGAAATATGCCGAAGAGCATACATATATATATATTTTGGTATGATTTTGGAACAGAATCTATTATAATCAGAGGGAGAGGGCTCCCAAAACTAGGAGTCCTGTACAAAAGGAGTCTTGTACAAGAATGGGCATATAGTTCACACCTAAGATACATTTTGCATTGAACAAGCATACCCTCGCTAATAAAAGGAAGTTAGGGAGGGGTATCTACACCTTTTAACAACTATGTACTGATGTTTCTCACCTTTGTTGTCTTTGCCAGATGTCTGTGAACAAGATGAATTCCGCTGCTCTCTATCGAGAACACGGCAAGGCAGTGACGGCAGCCAACAGAAAGCTCCATGACGCAGGCGCTCTGGTTGACGTCACGGTGACTGTGGGCGATGTGGCCTTCCCTTGTCACAAGTCTCTGCTGGCGGCTTGGAGCGGCTTCTTCCGTTCCATGTTCAGTGGCGACTTCACCGAGAATCACTCAAGTCAAGTGACTTTGGTCGAGACAAGTCTGCTATCCTCAGAGGCGTTTGAGGTGCTTCACACATGGATGTACCGAGGGGAATTGCACCTGACACTAGACTCGGCTGAACTCATTCTTCCTGCGGCTATTTACCTCCAGATGGACAAGACAGTAGATATGCTAACAGACTACATTAAGCGTCAGTATTGTGGCAATGTTCCTGTCACGCGGATGTTCAGTCATCTTAATCTGGCACACACTTGGGGGATGCCGCATCTACGAGCTATCGCGTTGGAGGGGATGGCCAAAAGATTTGATGATTTGGTCAAAGAAGAACATCTGCTTGAGTTGAATTCAGAAGATTTTCTGAGGCTTCTCGGCATGCATCAGTTACAAACTGAGAGTGAAGACGTCGTCTTCAGCGCGGCTTTCGCCTGGCTTCTCCACAGTGAAGGTCATCAGGATTATTTGCGCGACGTCTTGAAATTTGTGCGAGTTGGTTTGGTCAGTACCGGAACGATCCGGAAAGCTCTGGACGTCCAGATCATGTCAAAGGACAGCGAATGTTGTGATATTCTTCTGGATGCCCTGGCGGCTGGACAATCACACGCAGAAAGTTTACAGCAGCTGCAGCAAACTTTGCCCGCAATGTCTGTTGAAAGAATAGGACCGTTAGCTGAAGCAAGTGAAAGGTATTTGGTACAATTTCTTAGTCTGAACTATTACCTCAAGATCTGCCCATGGAGATCCTATGCTCGAGATATGCTACAGTTATGCATAGTATTATTCACAAGGTCAGACCCGGTGGGCAAGGTGGCTTGTGACCTTTACAATAAAGAAGTCCTCCCGATGTCAACCGCCATCCGGTACTATTGTCATGGTTGGTCACTGGTTTCTTGGTCAAGTTTAGCCAATACGTGCATGAGATTGGCCAGAGACCCAAATGCGTCGGACACGTATTCTCCTAAAATGAAGCAAAATGCTTGGCCTGTGACCGTCATTGTAGCCATCCCCATGTCAACCACCATATGCTAGCTGGGCGTTGTTGTCATTGTTTGGGGTCTGATTTAGATCGTACCTGCACAAGGGTGGCATAAAACAACTATCCACCTTCTGTCAGGATTCCACTATTATTATGGCTATTGCAATATTGATACACTTTGTTCTTACGGTAGATCACTCCAGTGTACACAAAGCGTTGCAAAGCGACAAATAGCTTATTGACTGTGTGGTTCTTTTTTCTTTTAGTGACGAAACCGAAATAAGCCGTGACCAGAGCACGCTGTATGGCGACATCTGGCGGGACGCCTACGCCAACCTTGGAGACTCGCGTCCCGACATGAATGACGTCACGCTGACCGTTGACGGGGAAGCCTTTGGCTGTCACAAGGCCGTCCTGTTCGGCTGGAGTGAGTATATTGCGAGGCAGTTCCTTGAAGGCGCCGCCGATAGACATGATTGTCCGCTGGGGCACGTCCCAAGGTCAGACAATGAGGAGTCTGTGCAGCCTGGTGATCAGCCCAGTTCACCCAGAGGTGCATTGAAGTCGCCTTCAGGAGGTACGCCTGACTTGGTTACATACGATGGGTCAACTCCGACAATGGACAGATCCACAGCGGACGTGATGAAGCCGGGGAATCGTCCTGGGGAGGAAGGCGCCACTTCTGATCCTGATGGGTCGGTGGCGCGGGACGCTGATCCAGAGACGTCTCCACACCGGGGTCCTGGCGGCGCGATGGTGGGCCAGTGGCGGGATTCTTCATCCTACATATCACTGACCGGTGACTGCGTCACGAAAAATACGGTCAGCGTTCTCTTGGACTGGATTTATGGAGGTCAATTAAAGGTGACGGCCAACAACCTCTGTGACGTCATGGTGTGCGCGCGCTGCTTGCAGATGGACGACGTCGAAAGAGTTGTGAAGAATTGTTTCGACCGTTATTGGCGAACCTTAGTTGGTGGAGAGATAATGATCATATTGCACACAGCAAAGAAGTGTGACCTAGCGGATGTGTACGAGGCTTGTTTTAATCAAATCGTGGCCAACTTTGAAAAAGTTTGGGTCAGTCCGGAATTTAAAGAGCTGATTGATATTGAGACATTACTTTGCCTCCTGCAGTATGACGGTCTAAAGGTCACCAGCGAGGATGTAGTGCTGAAAGCTGCAATGTCTTGGTTACGTCACTCCGAGAGTCGCTTGGGTCAAATGGGCGACGTCATCAAGTCAGTCCGCCTCGGATTGGTTGGAAGGGCCACACTCAGTGACGGCCTTGACCTTGCTTTTCATTCTCGTGATACCGAGCTTCATAGTATTCTGAAGCGTGCGATCGTGAAAGAAACGTGGAGTAAAGACAACCTTCGGAAGGACCACCCGTATATGTACAGAAGCCGACAGCGGGTATGTACGCGTCGCCTGGATACCAATGTTCTGAGTGTCATGTAAGATATCGTAACTTATGCTGGTGGAATTTGTGATTTCCATTCCTGGGCTCAACCGGAATAAACAGTTTCATCAATCACTATTATAACAGACTGCAAAATATAGTGCGCGATGTCGGTTCTACCCTCAATATTATTGTATTTGCTGATTTGTGTGCGAAGATGCCCTAGTGTCTTTAAATTAGGTTCCACAAGTTTAACCTTGCGTTCAATTTGTGAAGTTCTCGCAAACTGTAATGGAGTACCAGTTACTCAGGAAATGTTTACATGTTAACAACATTAACGTTATCCCTCCCCATAAACCAGCGATTCACTATGCGTTTGTATGATTCTTCGGCCGCGTATTCGATGATCTTACCTGACCTTTTGATCATAGGGGAGCCTCCCTAGGTCATTTGATAACCAGGCTGAGCTGCATATCAACCGGTCCTAGGTTCGTGCCCGGGAACCTGTGTCTGAGGAAAGTGTCATCCAGCCTCATTTCATTGTTCCGGGAGGTATCTTGGCCCAGTTCAGCCTTGTCGTGATCTCGCAGGGAGATTCTTTATTGGTGAGCCGCAGTGATCGAGACAATCGCTGGGAACCACTTTGGTTTGAACGGATTGAACGTGAATCCTGAGACTCAAAGTCAATTTGTATTAAATGTTTTTTTTGCTATGTTTCAGAGCAAGGCCTTCTATGATCGCCTGAGAGTCACCTGCCGTCTCAAGGACAATATGAACTTGAAAGATGCGGTCGGGGCCTGTGTTCTTAGAGATCTCGTCATAGTGGCTGATTGCCAGAAGGATCGACTGGTTGCATTCAATGGTCAAAAACATGCCAATGCTTACCACTACTTGTGTCATGTCAAGGTTAAGTCCCCCGACTTCTGTGTCACCGACGAGAACACGGACACCGTTTACGTGTGCAGCCGTGAGAACGATGCCATTACAATGGTGAAGTGGACTGAGTCAGAGCGCCTGCATGTCGTCGGCCGTTTAACGGCTGGAGGCAAATTGCATTGCTCACATAGCATAGCGATGGCCCCTGGTGACCACGAACACGTGTATGTGGCGTGTGCGGATGGCGTTCATAAAGTGTCAGTCACAACAGACACCGTGGTGACCACGCTAGGCCGCCCAGCCGGGGTTAAAGAGAGACCGTTAAGGCTGGCGCTGGTCGGGTCCGTTATCATTGTGCTGTACGGACAGGAGCAGGACTGCGGAATTCTCGTGCTCTATCCGGATATCAGCAGCCCGGGTCGTGTTGTCAAACCCACAGGGCTGAAGGCACCCTTGACTGTTGGCGCGGATGGAGACAACTTCCTGGTTGGATACTGTGTGGACGAGTGTGTGTACGTGGTCTCACCCAGCGGCGAGACCCTAACGACTGTGAACACCGGGGGCGTGGCGCCCTATAACATCTCAGCGTATGGAAACAAATTGTTCGTTGTACCAAATCATGTAGATTCTTTGGTTTATATCCTCTCATAAAAGCATCGAAGGGCACTTTACTTTTGTGTAACAAATTTTGTCAGTCTTCTACCAGGAGCGAACGTGTTGCACATTTGTTTGGTTGGTCGCCTTATCTTAAATGTGCGAAACCCAAATAATTTGTCATAGTAGCACTTTTAAAATCCTAGAGCTTTTTTCGCGTCAGGTATTTTTAGCATGCATCAAGCGAATGTGATTGGGACATTCAATATATTCGGATTACAGATTGTTTGATTGATGACGGTTCAAGCATGGAATAAAAGTACAAACTTCTAGTCTTCCGTGACCAATATAGGTGTCAGATTTTTTCGTGACGAATACAAGAGTCACACGTGTTGTGTCTTGTGACAAATACAAGAGTCACACAGGTTGTGTCTTGTGACAAATACAAGAGTCACACATGTTATGTCTTGTGACAAATACAAGTGTCACACATGTTGTGTCTTGTGACAAATACAAGTGTCACACATGTTGTGTCTTGTGACAAATACAAGAGTCACACATGTTGTGTCTTGTGACAAATACAAGTCATACATGTTGTGTCTTGTGACAAATACAAGTGTCACACATGTTGTGTCTCGTGACAAATACAAGAGTCACACATGTTGTGTCTTGTGACAAATACAAGAGTTACACATGTTGTGTCTTGTGACGAATATACATGTCACACAAGTTGCATTTCGTGACCAATATAAGTGTCGAACATTAAGCAAGAATTGCATTTACAAAAGAAAAAATTGCATGGCGACATCATGGTTTTCACATTCGCTAACATTTATTGCTTGTTAATGCTGTTCCGCAATTTACTACCTTGATACCTCACTGAATTTCGACCGTAAGTTTTAGTTAAAACACTTGGCAAGAGAAGAGTTGGTCCATCATTAAACGTATAACTGCTTTCATTTATATTAGACACATCATGCAGGTAACTTGGCCCAATGTTATGGATTACTGTGGTTTCTTCTAGATATATGCAGCGTGGTCGTTCAACATAAGATACTGGTCTATCTGCCCAGTGCCTTAATGCTGTATAATCAGAAATAAAAGCAATAAACACATATCAAATTGTACTTTCCTTTATTTTTTTAGCGCACGTTTTTCTATTTTGCGCATATTTGTTATGTCGCAAAATGCCATACAACGGGACAATAATTAAAATGAGACATAATGAAAGAATATAATAGAATTGCAATCAATATCCACGATTTTTTAAATCCTGGCAAACGCATTGAGACCTAGGCCTATACACTGCATTTTTACATCAGTAGGAAACATGGTTCGAGAATATTGTCGATAATCCAGCTGAACTCTTAATAATTAAACCTCCCGTGCTACTGTTGTTACCGCATACGGAGAATGAATTTCCAAACACTTTGACCGTTCCAGGGGAAATTCTGGCAAGCGCGTGTTCCTGCTGAACGCTAGCTCGCTCTGCGCTGCATAGCATGTTAAAGGCGTGTACTGGCCTATTGCTGCATACTTTTCAACAGTTTATCATAGGTTAGCAGTGTGTTTTCTAAAAACAAAACCCACTTTTGTACCGATGAATATCTTGACTATCAACTAATACCATTTTATGAAAGAGATGGAGGCATTAAAGCCAAGAAAACCGCTGATATAAATGCCCACCGGCAAATGTAAAGACTGTCATTACGCTTCGCGTGGCAGGAAAACGGCCATATTCTCATTTTGCTGCTATTCTTCAGGTTTTTTTTGTCTAGATATATTACAAATCTTAGTCAGGAATATATGTTGTACAGAATACATAACTTCGTACCAGACGTTCACCGATTATAACTTGTTATAAAGCGAAAATATTTACCTTTTCAATACGAATCTGAGTGCACTCGATCGGCCTTGTTGCGTAGTAACCAGGAATGTCGAACGGGGAGCCTAACAGATAGGACTGTTAAACTGTTCTTAATCTAGGTAAATATAAGCTGTGATTTCATTATTATAATATAATACTCTCAGAAAAGTTTATAGAGACATATTGTGTGTGTGTTCTGTGAAGAACAATTCCATGGAACTAACCTCCCCTTGACAAAAGAAACGTTGAGACCGGGCACCTGAACCAATTCCATAGGCATGTATGGTAAACGCTTGCGAGAATCTGTTTTCCAACCCGAAACACGTGTGGTATCATAGGTCTCCATACTTTGGCACAGCACTGTAGTTGCTCTAGCAACTATAGCGGTGATGTCACCGCCTCTGATTTAAGTCAGTTAGTGAGGGAGCAGCGGTTGGGGAAGAGCGTGTTTTTATTTGGACATTTCTAGCTACTTTGTTGCAGTTGTTAAGTTACAGGTTTTTCAGCATTTTAAGGAGTAACTTTAAGTGTGAACTATGCCTATGGAGTATTTTGGGGTTGAAAATTATGACCTGGTCATTTAGTCATTTGGGGTTAAAAGGTGTAAAACGTGAGGACCTGTGTGTCTCTGTGTCAAAGAGTACAAGTGATGACTACACTAATAACTGGTGCTTCCGGTTCTGAGGAAGTGTGTGACCATGTGGACTCTATGACCTCGCTCGTTTAACAGCTGCTTTGGTGCCTGGTGGACTGCGTGACGGGACCACACGGAGCCCCAGCAGGGCGCTATATAGGGCTATAAAGTCTCGTTCGCTTAGACTTCCGGTTTACTCATTTTGGGGACAAACAAACGAAGCACGTGTTCGGAACGAATTTAGAATCTCTGCGCACACTGGTATCCTGACTATCTGTGACGTAGGGGTGACGTGTATGTTACGCAAAGAGAGAGACTGGGAACCAGACCACCTGCGCAAAAGCCAGGCGCCGAGGGGTGGTTCCATTGCGGAAGGCCTAGCGCTATGATTAAGAATATTTAAGAAATATAGCTTCACAAAACGGATAGATGACATATTTTTTATTCGTTTGCGCAGTCACAATGACGAATATTTGTTACGACGGGACGATACGACTGAGAAACGAACGTTTTTTTGCATTTCCTACGAAAACGAGGCATTATGACGTCACACGGATTCTCTCCGGTGACAACGTTGGCGCAACGCTTCAAACAGAAAACTTACAAAAATGAAGAAACTTGGTCTTTTCGTGATCCAAAAGTGATACGAAAACATCCAACTGGTCTCATTTTATCTTTACCATGTGGTTTAATGACGCATCCGTATGTTGTTACTCCATGCGCTGCACATTTTGACAGCGGAATGGTTAAGTCGATCACTTGCTCTCGCCATTTTTGTTACCGCGGAGGCACGCGAAGCTCTGTGACGTCACTCGCTGTTTGGTGAACTTGCAAAAGCCCGGGTGTAGGGCAAAATTTAGAACGTTATTTTTAGCTTTCGAACGTTTTGAAGACGGATTTTTCCTTGTATATTCCCAAAGTTATGCGCTTCGTCGCCTCCAAATATTTTAACGTATATCTCCCATAGCCATGTTTAGTGAAATGGTACTCATAGTCTTTAGAACGAACCTGGAAAGAAATTGACTTATAGCTGCCTATACTTCAACATGGAGCACGTGTGTTTGTTTGTCCCCAAAACTGAAGTCTCGCGGCCCCATCGCGAGAACTGTATAGCCCTTTAGTGCCTGTTACCTTAGGGCGGGAGCAGCATCCGCGGCGTCACCAGTTTGATCGGTGTCCGCGGCGTCAGCGGCGTCATCATCGGGCGTCCGCGGTAGCTTCCACTGTTACTAAAGTCAAAGTCATAAATACCGTAGACACACGTTTCGGCCCATATTTTCCGTGAATTTGCCTCGATCACTCTCAAAATTCATGACGTGAGAAAGCAACACTAGACCATTTTAATGATATCAAACTTACGTTTGTAATGCGATGTTATCCTTTTTTATGACACAAAATATATTTCTCCATGCTGGCACGTCATTGGCAGAAAACGATCTGTCGCCAAAATACTAAAACACGCGTCTAAAAATGACGGTTGCCATGGCGCCGAACGTGCTTTGAACATACATGCTCTATATTCATACCAGCCACGAGGATGCCATGGCAACTATAGAACCTTTCATTGTCTGTGATTTAGTCTATTTGCGAAAGTGTGCCTGCTGCCAATAAGGCTGTACAGTTCTCGCGGCTTCTATTTCCGGTTTAGGTCTTTTGGGGACCAACAAAAAAACACGTGCTCTTAGAACGAGTGCGCATCACGCTGGTCCCTTGCTACAACTGCGTGACTCCCACTCATTGTAGTCAACGTTTTAGTTTTGGGAACCGGCCGGCTGCGCGGTTTGTGCGTAAAGAATCGAGTGGGTGTGAACCTATTTTTTGTTTGCTTTGGTCCAGGCATGGCTAACTATAAAATCATAATATAATTAAAGATAAGACATTTATCTCTCCATAATGCATGTGGTCCGTTCGATGAGAGTGTTGAAATCGTTGTATTTTAAGCCAAATCATCGATGTTTACAGTTCTGCGACAAACGGAGCACCATTTGGCCTCACCTGCTCAGTCCATATAAGGAGCGTTGTTACGTAACCATAGATACCGCGCGCACACACGCGCGTCATGATGATTATTACGTCATACGACATGGAAAACCCCGCGCAGCACGTTAGATCGCCTGACACTGAGAGTCACTCATAAGACAACCGCATTCTGGTTTATCAACTGCCTAACCGCTCATATATTACATAAATCTACTCGGATGGTTATAATTCGCATATGCACATAACTTCAGTGGTTATTTGTGCTTCCAGGGACAGCTTTAGCCGATCTTGTGTGTGAGGCGAGTGAAGGCAAACAACCGGAAGGTAGGCAGGACGTACAGGCCGTTGATGCTAGGCATTGATGTAGAGCATATGTATCCCTGTCTCGTGGGGTCTCGATAAGATCCCGAAGTGACTGTACAGCCATATGGAGTGTCAGCATGGAGACATTTTTTGGGCCTTAAAAAAGGATAACATCGCACTACAAACGTAAGTTTAGTATCATTAAAATGGTCTAGTGTTGCTTTCTCACGTCAGTGATTTTGAGAGTGATCGAGGCAAATTTGCGGAAAATATGGGCCGAAACGTGTGTCTACGGCATTTATGACGGCGACCGGCACCGGCACCGGCTGCCAGGTTAGCGACGCAGTCCATGATGACGTCACCAGGGGCGGATCTAAGGGGGGGGGATACGGGGGTTGCCCCCCCCCCCCTTGGGAACCTGAACATACACTGTTAAAGTCGGCTTCTCCAAGCACCACCCCCCCCCCACCCCCGGTCGCAAGTTTTTCAGAGAGCACCTCCCCCCCCGGTCGCAAGTCTTCAGAGAGCAACCCCCCCCCCCCCACCCCCTTGGCAAATTCCTAGATCCGCCCCTGGTCACTACCTGGTCCGTACAAAAGCGGGTATCCTGGCTGTTGCGGCTACCAATGTTTAATGTCGGACATATCCAGCCTCGCCGGCATTTGTGACAGTTCTGCCGGCATCATAGGCGCTGGATACATTGACTTAGCGTTGCCCTGTAGCGGCGTCAATGTCGCATTACCACTGAGCATCAAAACGAGGCCCGGGCGCGCTAGCATGGCCTCGCTGTGCGGTTGGCATCATTGCAACAGAGATGCTGGACGGTGACAAGAATGATCCACCTACTTCGACCGTAAGCTACCGTCATGCATGCTACCGCCTGTACAGAGGGGCTGTCGGCTATCGTGGACATACGATGAGTATCCAAAGCCGACATTCCTGTCGCCGGTGACATACCTCCACGTCATCATTGGGTGCGAACGAGGGCGAACGTCTTAAAGGTAGGGGGAGTGTGGTATCCTAGGTCTCCATACTTTTGCACCGCACTGTAGTTTTCCTCGCGTGCGTTGCTATAGCAACTATAGCGGTGATGTCACCGCCTCTGTTTTAAGTCAGTTAGTGAGGGAGCATCGGTTGGGGAACGTGTTTTTTTTATTATGACAGACAGTTTTGGGAGTTTTCGGATACACCGCCCTGCGGAGCAAGGGGCTGGCAGCAGTCGTTCTCACTGCCAGGTAGGTTACACGCCGTTATCGGAGTGTGTGACTTGTGTCTTAATTGAGTTAAGGGTTTAAATAAATCATCGAAACTTTAACCACTGCGCTTCGCCTCATTGCCTTCGCCATCACGTGTTAAGCCAAGACCGTCTCGGAACGAACGCCCAGTTTAGGGTTGTCGAAATTAAGTTCATAGATAGTAAATTAACACAACGAGAAGTACATTAAAGTCACTCACCCAGACTAGGGACACCAGGGCCGTGCCTTGCAACAAACCTTTGCAGGCATCGGCGTCTCGGGTTTCGCTATGAGATGTCTTACAAAGGACCTTGCTGGGGAACATCCAACAAAACGCAATATTATCAACGACGATGCTAGTTAGACTTCGAGCCATTTCAAACGCCCGTGGGGCTATATCCACTATGGCGTTCGTCTGTAGGTTTAAGAGTTGCAACGAGTGCAGCCCACAGAGAGTGGAAGGACCAATCGTCGCGATGAGATTCAGAGATAGATCTAGCTGATGAAGATTAGCCAAGCCTTGGAATGCACAAGGACCCAGCTAACAATTGAACGTTCCGCGAACGTTAGTAGAGGGTTCGCAGAGGGTTTCGCGAACGTTCGCGTCGCGAACGTTCGCCAGGAAAGTTTTTTTTACGTCAGTAGAACCTTTAAGCCAACGTTCGCTGAATGTTTAAAAAAACCTTTACCCCACGTTCTGCTAACGTGCGACAAACGATCAAATTACGATCCAGTCACACGAAACGATATAGGCATGTGATGTATAATTCGATCTGCGGCTCGCGTACACGTGTTACTCGAGTAACTCGACGAGGACAGATAGACGTGTCAGAAATCATTCATAGTGACTTAATCACCGATAATGCGAACAATCAAATGGAGCGATGTTGGTCACCAATAAGTGTCCTATTCGAAGAAACACTGACAAGTCATCAATCTTAATAAACGTCCAGATGGCAGATTTAGGACTTACAAACGAGGCTCAAGGCAACCAAGTAAAATTTTTACCCCTGAAGGCCTTGGGTTGCCTTATGAAAAAACACCATGGTATACCATGGTGTTTTAAAACAGGTATACCATGGTATACTATGGTAAATTACCATGGTATACCATGGTAAACCATGATATAACATGGTATACCATGGTGTTTTGAAACAGGTATACCATGATATACCATGGTAAATTACCATGGTAAATGATCATGGTAATTACCATAGTAAATTACCATGGTATAGCATGGTAATTTACCATGGTATATCAAGTACCAGGGTATGCTAATTTACCATAGTACTTTAAAACATGAATACCATGGTATACTATGTTACTAATCACCGTTACATATAGCAATATCTAAATATAATGCTATGATATATATATATAATGCCAGTCTAAAATACAAAAATAAAGAATAGAAAGATTCACAATCCACTTTCATATATATGTATTACAATAAAAAGGTGCAGTATGTGAACAAGTGACATTATAAACACATAATTAACCCAAGGTTACCTGTTACGTAAATGACTCAAATTCCAAAAGATTTATATAATATACACATTCTAGCCGTATAGATATATTAGAAAAACAAGCTACCATTATGTAAAGAAATGTTCATTGCTTATATGCATATTGACATAAAATTAAATCAACAAATAATATCAATATACACCATATAGCAACATCAAAGCTACATACCATCAAATTTAAATTGCACATCTAAAAAGTGGTTGAATGATTAATATATTGATATATTATAATTTAAAAAAATCACTTTACAGCTTATACATTTGAGAGAGTTGAAAAAAAAATGCCATCATGGAATTTTGTCTAGTCATTATATGAGCAATAAAATATAGACATACTAAAACTATATACATGACATAAAAACCAGCTGTATTCGATTATTACCCAAATAATGTATACTATACAAGCATCAACTGTTATAAATGAATTGATAGAGTATTTTATTTTTTTCTAATGGATACAAATTCCACATCAAAATGAGATGCACCACCATGCAGCACTTCGCAACTACTACATAACTACTACTCAACTTTAAAAAAACTACTATTCAATGCATAAAACATATATAAACAATCCCTTATACACAAACATTCATTTCAATTTGTAAAACAAGTAGATCTTTCAAAATTTCTTCTTATTATCCAGCCTTTACAGGGTTGCTGAACTTCTCTCGCATTAACATGCAAATTTCTTTTACATCTTTGCCTAACTTGATCTGTAACAAAGGATACACTTATCGTCTTTGTAAATTATCATTTACCAATGCTGTTTAACATTGTAAGACATGGGTAAGTATGTTGGAAGGCTATCTTAGAAAATTTTGTACCACATTTATTTTTACAGTATGCAGGAAGCAACATAAATACCAAAGAGAATGTTATAAACAGAATAGCATGAAAACATACTGTAATACAGAGTTCCCACAAGAAATAAAAGAACAATTACCTGATTTTTCCCTGAGTAACAGAAAGGCATGCGGCCTTCGACCCCCCACACCGACACCACCAAATAATTAGGGGGAGGGATGTGACAGGGCTATTGCCAGTATAGGGTTGAGGCACTCATAGACACATGTACAAAGAAACCAACAAAGTATCTTAACAGTATGTTAACGAGAGAAATGCACAGGACATACATGAGTCCTATGACAGGCCACTTCATCACTCACAGGCTAGGCCAGCTCTACTCAACATGAGTCACAATCTTTGTACGAAGGTTCATACACATAAGAACAGACAAACTCCAGAGAGAGGGAGGGGGGGGGGGGGGTCTAGCCCTAGCCCAGAACCCTAGGCTGTGTGTGGCTGAAATGATTGTTCAACCATAGCCATGTTCATGGCTAGCCCTAGCTCTGACATCAAAACCGCCACCAAGGTGAAGGTTTTGAATAGCACAACACTTTTTGATGTAGAAAACAAGCATGGCAGCGTGCGCAAACTGAACTCCTAAATGGCTTATATTTCAGATATTTTGCCGGCTTTCGACTTCAGTAAAGGCGCCGGGAGTAATTAAGAATACAGTTTGTAGATTGCAAAAATGCCAATATTTAAAAAAATTGTTGACACATTTAGCGCCGGGAGCTTTCGAAAGAACTCTACACAGAACAGTGTTGTGCTGTTCAAAACCTTCACCCTGGTGGTGGTTTTGATGTCAGAGCTAGGCTAGCCCTAGCCTGCCACGAGCGCTTAATTTCCTCTTTCAATATTAGTCCCCACGAGGTCATCTGCACTAAGCCCCACCTCTCATAATCTATAACTTATGTAGACCCTGAGATGCGCCTTGCAATCTCCGCTGCGCATCTTCGCTAGGCGGCAGCTGCCGTCTGGTGGCGCACTACTCACTTCGCGGGGTTGGGCCCCGTTGCAAATCTCACTAATGATTTAGGGCGGGTGTGTGTGTGTGTGTGGAGGGGGGTGGGGTTACGTTGGCCACATTATTTTGGATCGAGAACGCTAGGCCTATAGCATATAATGATAATCTAATTAGAACTAAAATGCAATGATACACGGCCCTTCGAGGAACGTTCCCGGAAGGTAGCTCTATGCACGACCGTTCGGAGAACGTTCCCAGAAGGTAGCTTTACATCCCATTAATCAACGGTTAATTTTACGCTCAGTGTTTCAGTTTAGGGAAAGTTCCCTGTAGCTTTCAACAGAGTGAAGCTAAAATCTAGATATTCCAGGAACGTTCCCGGAAGGTATCTCTCCAACCGAATCAGGCCGTACCGTTCATTGAACGTTCGCAGAAGGCTAAACGCTAACGAAACCAAAATATAACCCCCAGCGAACGGTTCGCTGAACGTTCGGTGTTTGCTGGGGAGCGACAAACTGGAACCGTGCCCCACTCATGTCTAACAGTGCTAGCCTAGACAGGGAAACGAAAGTACGTGGGAACAAAGCCTGTATTTTGTTTGACCCGATGAACAGTTTTCTTAGATTAGGCAAGCTTTCAAACATTTTGGACTGTATGAGCTCTATGTTGTTATTACTGATGTCAATGACTCGTAACGCATTCAAACCGAGGAGAGGAGCTTCCATAGATAACTGTAGATTGCACCTCGACAAGTCAAGATACAGGAGATGTTTCAAAGACAGGAATGTTGATCGGGTTAACGACAGGTTGTTGTGGGACATGTTACGGAACTTGAGCGAGGGGATGAAGAATGGTATCGTTTGGAAGCCGTTTGTTAGGAGGCTGCCCATCGAGCACCTTCTGCATGTGGACGCAAATGTCTTCAAGGGGACACCGCAGCAGTCCCGGGCACGACACTGAGGCGCAGTTGGCCTCGTCTTCCTGTTGTGGGCAGTCGGCCACTCGGTCGCACACAATATGAAGCGGTATGCAGTAGGAGTTTGGACATTTAAACATCTCGGGACATTCCACCAGGTGGCACTGCCGAAGATGCGAACCGTCCCTGCAATAGCGTACGTGTCCATACCGGTCTCTCTCGCATACACACGTCTTGTGTCGTGGGAAACAACGAGGACATGCGGACCTACACGTCGTATCATCGGGTGACGAGCACAGATGGTCAATGGGATCCAAACGTACGCGCCCAGCCCGAAAACTATGAAACGGTTCCTCGTCGTAGTTGTAATTTATCCCGAGGAGCACAACGGCCGAGCAAGCGGCCTCAGACTCCATGAGGCCATTCGGTGTCACTAGCCAGCCTTAGGCTGTGACCTCCCGCATTCTTGCACATGTCATTCTGTTCGACCCAAGTCACCGGTCTGAACTCGTAGTTGTAACTGTAACATTTTGGGTCTAAGCACATAGTCCACGGCCCGTCTCCGCCCGGAGAGGCCTCCGCGAGTCAGCATCCGTCCAGTTTCGTTTGTATGGATCTTCCAGCGCAGGGACAGACGAGTACGCCGAATCAAAATACGCGGCGTGATAGTTCATTACAAACGAGCAACTTGACGTCGGCGAGTGCAGTTGTAGTCGACTCCACCCGCCGCTTTGCAAGGTTACGTTACATTTGGTCCCCGCGGAAAATTCAGTTTTTACATAATAATCATCAAAAAAGAGACTATTGATGTACGGTGAGATGTACTGAATGCGTGGCAGTTCCCCGGTCAGGCCGGATTCTTCTGATGTGAAATCAAAATGAAACACGCAGCAAGTGACTGATTTGTCGCTGCGCACACCGTAAAACGTCGCTACGACAATATTAAACTCCTCCGGTCTGGCTATCGACAGAAACAGACCTGTCTGACATTCACTGGAGGCATAGTAGAAAGTATGAGTACTTCCTATTTTTTCCACAGCTCCACTGGTATCACAAGTATCGTATTTAGTGGCCTTAATTTCCAGAAACCCTCTTTGGACCACAGCTGCTTCGCTGAAAACAATGTGGAAATAAAGTTATCGAGTGTAGACTTCCATTCGGTTGTTTCCATCAGGAAATCGCTGATCACTGACATGCATGCCATGTATATATGGGGTCCCATCGTGCCATGTTTGATCATCAGATATCAATATATAGATGTACAAGCAGTGTTCGTAGGCGGGATGAAGCTCCCAGTGCGATGCTTCCAGCAGAGGTAGGAAGCCATCAGGCATATCACGGCGGCACAAGCTGGCTTGTGTGACGCCTGCACAAGTCGTCGCAGTTACCGTTATGTTAATCTTGAGAAGAAAGAGTGCAAGAAACATTTTGATGATGATCTCAATCCTATGCCACCCAAACTGGAGGCCTCCTGCTTCATACGTGCTTTTTAGCCGTTGTAACGCCGCCATTGAGCAATAACAGCCCAGCAGAGTATCCTTTCTCTGAATAGTGAGGCCACCAACAGCGCAGTTGCTGTCTGGAGAGAACGCCCGAACGAATGCAGAGTTCTTAAAATAGAAATCTTTCCAGGGGAAACTGATTCTTGGACGCTGTAGTGATGGTAAAGTGATATTATGTGTCTCGTTATAATCAAGGAGCAGCGAGATGTCCATGATACAGCGACTTCCGGGACAAACTCGGTCCACCGTTATATCGGCCAACTGAAGTCGAACTGGCGAAACATCACGGCTTTCCACACGGAGCAAAGGCTTATGTCACCGATATTTCCTCCTGCCACCGCCAGGCGGCGACATTGTTATTTGGCCTCTCCATCGACGCAGTAGCACGTGTGGGCGCCTGTATTGCGGTCTCGTCGACATGTCAGCAGCCTGAAGGGCGTCAACATGCCATTTTTATACATTGTCACCGGCGGGCGGTTGTACATCTGAACCGTGACCCTGCGAGCGGTCGCAGCGTAGAGATGGCCACAGTTACCCTAGGAGTAAACAAGCGTGGAAACACAATGTGCCATATGATCACCTGGACCACTTCAGCCGCAAGAAAAGCCTGTGTCCCTGAGACTGTACTACCGAGAGTGTCTTTGACTTCCAACACAATCCGGACGATACAGTTGATATTCAAATCGGAAAGCGATCCTCGTGGACCCTGTGGCGCACAGTCGCACACTCAGTCTGGAGGAATTGCTGTAGAACGATCGGCTGGTGGCGTTGGCGCACCATCGTAGGATGTCCTCGCCGTGGTCCTCTGGCGGGTACCCAGCAGTGACAGATGCATCCTGACACGACCATGACGACGAGGTTACTGTGGCCCAAAAGTACAATCTAGCTTCGTGGCGTTTACTGACTGCGGCGTGGCGTTTACTGACTGCGGCGTGGCGTTTACTGACTGCAGCGTGGCGTTTGCACATACAGGCAGCAACGCTACGCTGCCACTTTTAACGCCCCAAAAGTACAACCTGGCGGCGTCGCGTTATCAAAACCTGCGGCGCGGCATTTGTGCGACCTGCGGCGTTGCGTTTGTGCGGCCTGCGGCGCGTCATTTGTGTGACCTGCGGCCTGGCATTTGTGTGACCTGCGGCGTGTCATTTGTTTCACCTGCGGCGTGGCATTTGTGTGACCTGCGGCGCGGCATCTGTTTGACCTGCGGCGTGGCGTTTGTGCGGCCTGCGGCGCGTCATTTGTGTGACCTGCGGCGCGTCATTTGTTTTGACCTGCGGCGTGGCATTTGTATGACCTGCGGCGCGTCACTTGTTTGACCTGCGGGGTGGCATTTGTGTGACCTGCGGCGCGGCATTTGTATGACCTGCGGCGCGTCATTTGTTTGACCTGCGGCGTGGCATTTGTGTGACCTGCGGCGCGTCATTTGTTTGACCTGCGGCGTGGCATTTGTGTGACCTGCGGCGCGGCATCTGTTTGACCTGCGGCGTGGCGTTTGTGCGGCCTGCGGCGCGTCATTTGTGTGACCTGCGGCGCGTCATTTGTTTGACC